>JAJHZJ010000280.1:1247029-1814529 GCA_023548195.1 Bettongia penicillata ogilbyi
GCAGGCAATTCAATATAAGCCATATCTGTGTAGTTTTGCAAATGACTTCCATAATAGTCGTGTTGTGTAAGACTAACTGTATTTCCCTCCATCCTATCCTGCCCCCCATTATTTCTATTCTGTCTTTTGATCCTGTCCCTCCCCAAGAGTGTTGACTGCAAATTGCTCCCTCCTCCCATTGCCCTCCCTTCCATCATCCCCTCCCACCCCGCTTATCTCCTTCTCCCCCACTTTCCTGTATTGTAAGATAGGTTTTCATACCAAAATAAGTGTGCATTTTATTCCTTCCTTTAGTCGAATGTGATGAGGGTAAACTTCATGTTTTTTTCTCAGCTCTCCTCTTTTTCCCTCCACTAAAAAGTCTCCTGCTTGCCTCTTGAATGAGAGATAATTTACCCCATTCCATTTCACCCTCTCTCCTCCCACTACATTACTCTCTGACCGTTTCCCTTAATTTCTTTTAAGATATGATCCCATCCTATTCAATTCACTCTGTGCTCTCTGTCTCTCTGTGTGTGTGCATGTGTGTGTGTATGTGTGTGTGTGGTCCCACCAACTACCCAGATACTGAAGAGTTTTAAGAGTTACAAATATTGTCTTTCCATGTAGGAATGTAAACAGTTCACCTTTGGTAAGTCCCTTTATGACATCTCTTTGCTGTTTACTTTTTCATGCTTCTTCTCATTCTTGTGTTTGAAAGTTAAATTTTCTTTTCAGCTCTGGTCTTTTCATCAAGAATGCTTGGAAGTCCTCTGTTTCATTGAAAGACCATATTTTCCCCTGAAGTATTCTACTCAGTTTTGCTGGGTAGGTGATTGTCGGTTTGAGTCGTAGTTCCTTTGACTTCTGGAATATCCTATTCCACTCCCTTCAATCCCTTAATGTAGAAGCTGCTAGATCTTGTGTTATCCTGATTTTATTTCCACAATACTGGAATTGTTTCTTTCTAGTTGCTTGTAAGATTTTCTCCTTGACCTGTTAGTTCTGGAATTTGGCCACAATGTTCCTAGGAGTTTCTCTTTTTGGATGTCTTTCAGGCGGTGATTGATGGATTCCTTCAATACTTATTTTGCCATCTGGTTCTAGAATCTCAGAGCAGTTTTCCTTGATCATTCCATGAAGAATGATGTCTAGGCTCTTCTTTTCATCATGGCTTTTAGGTAGTGCCATAATTCTTAAATTGTCTCTCCTGGATCTATTTTCCAGGTCAGTTGTTTTTCCAATGAGATATTTCACATTCTCTTCCATTTTTTCATTCTTTTGGTTTTGTTTTGTGATTTCTTGGTTTCTCATGTAGTCATTAGCCTCAATCTGTTCCATTCTAACTGTGAGAGAACTATTTTCCTCAGTGAGCTTTTGAACTTCTTTTTCCATTTGGCTAATTCTGCTTTTGAAAACATTTTTCTCCTCATTGGCTTTTTGAACCTCTTTTGCCAATTGAATGAGCCTATTTTTCAAGGTGGTATTTTCTTCAGCATTTTTTTGGGTGTCCTTTGGCAAGGTATTGGCCCGTTTTCCATGCTTTTCTTGCATCTTTCTCATTTCTCTTCCCAGTTTTTCCTCCACTTGTCTAACTTGATTTTCAAAATCCTTTTTTTGAGTTTTTCCATGGCCTGAGCCCATTGGATATCTATTTCGAATGTTTGGGATTCAGAGGCCTTGCCTTCTGTGTCTTTCCCTCATTGTAAGCATTGTACTTCCTCATCAGAAAGGAAAGGTGGAAACATCTGTTCACTAAGAAAGTAACCTTTTGTGGTCTTTTTTTTTTTTCCCTTTTCTGGGCATTTTCCTAGCCAGTTACTTGACTTCTGAGATTCCTCTCCACCCCTGCCTAGATCTGCCCAGCTAGTGCTTGGGGTCTGAGATTCAAATGCTGCGCCCCAGCCTCAGGGCTTTCAGCAGCAGGTGGGCCTGCTATTCAAGGTAAGATTAAATTCAGGTTCTCAGGTGGGGGCTGGGCCACCTCCCAGGCTCAGTTCCCTCAGGGGGTTTAAGTGGAGACCTTCATCAATGGAGCTCCTGTCTGCTCCATGAGCCCCTGGCCGCCGCTGACTCTGCTGCTGCCTCCCGAGGGGGCCTGAGTTATGGAGACACCCTGCTCCCCTCTTGGCCAGCCAAGAAGTCTCTCTCACTGACCTGTGGTGCCTGTGGGTGGAGGGACCTTCGCAGCTGCCGGAGATTCCGTTCCTGAAGCCTGCTCGGATTTGCTCCTCTTGGGCTGCATGGGCAGGGCTGGGCTCCGCTGTCTGGTGCATGATGGGCCTTTGAGGTCGGTTTTGCAGGGCTCTCTGGAATGGAAATCTCCTCCACTGCGTTGCTGCGTGGCTTCCACTGCTCCAGAATTTGTGGGGAGTTCTTTTTACAGGAAATTTATGGGCTGTGGATTCGGAGCTACCATATGTGAGTCAGGGAATGCAGACAGAGGTAAATGAGAAAAAAATTAGGAATAGACTAAGCATGGTAGGTTCAGAGGATGAGGAAATAACCAGTTTTGAATTTAACAAATAATTATTTAGTACCTGCAGCGCTCAAGCCACTGTTTTGGGCATTGGAACTGCACTGACCTGACTCTTCTTCTCCTGTCTCCTGGACTGTGCCTTACTTCTTCTTTCTCTAAATTTCACTAAATACTTGCTGCTTACTAAGCATGGACAGATGTGGATGACTTCAAGTGACACCTTAAGGAATATCCTTTAGCAAGCATTAGGCAGTGGCTAGAGGCTTTTGCCCTGGGTACTTCTATGAGGACAAGGGTGAGATGGATCTGGCAGTATGCAGAATGGATTGGATAGGGCAGGGATGAAGCAAGGAGCCTAGTTAGAAGAATTTTGTAAGTATGGAATCAGTAGAGTTTTATGTAGCATAGTAATGGTGGAAATGGAAGACAAGAGAGAGAGGCAGGAGACATTTCAAAGAAAGAACATGATAACACTACATATACAAGATGAAATTAAGGGAGAAGTCAAAAGATGACTAAGATTTTGAACTTCTTGTTCAAAAAAGAGAGTAGTGATACTAATGGAAACAAGGTAGTTTAGAGGAGAAGCCAGACCAATTGTTAGTCAAGAGAAGGTAGTAAGTCTCAGTTGTAGACCTCCTGAGGTTCAGATGAACCTAGATTTTGGTCTCCAGAATCCAGTGTACAGAGGTTTTAGGTGTTCATAACTAAGGCAAGATTCCTCTTTTCTATAACAAGCAGTACATAAATAAGAGAAATACAAATGTCATGTTTGGATTTTGTCTTTTAGCTTTATCCTGAAGCTTTAATGAAAGAGGAAATGGATATTGGTCAGGTTGTGAGAGAAAGGCAGCGAGAAGAAGAAGAAATGGCCAAGGTTAGTAGAGTTTTTTTAATTAAAACCTTTTTATGACTTCAGTAGCCCAGATGGTATATTTTACTAAAATCAGTATCATTATCATTAAATGCATTTCTTCGAATTAATATTTGCTGATTGAATTGACATAAGGACCATTTCCAAATTGTCAGTTTCTTATAACAAATGATGCTGCTCTCAAATTATTTTTCTGTTCAGTTTCCATTGCCTCCCTTTAATGCTGTGATGGAGATTAATGTGGGTGCTCCCTGAACAGGTACAGGTCACCAACTTGTCTACATCTTCCTGCTCTGTATGGCCTTTGCACATGTCCCCTGAGCAGGTACTGGGCCTTTCTCTTGACTTTGCATTAATACCAGTGGAGCACTCAGGCCATTCCTTTTTTTATCTCATGCCTCTGCTTCTCCATTGCCTTTTCTGTGGCCACAACTTTCATATCTGTACTCTTTGTATGAAGACAACACTAGTAACCTCATTAACTGGGCCAAGTTGATTTGCTGTTTCTTCAGTAGTGGAGATGTCTTCACACAGTACTTTCCATCTATACTTCTTTAACACCATAAGTTTTGTGGGTGTTATGCCTAGGTCACTGAACATGGGGAATCTTAGGCAGGAACTGAGTATGTACCTTTGACCTCATTATCAGATATGTCATATCTCATATTTCATGTACATGTAAAATATATACATATGTGTCATCTCTTAGATGATCTTGACTTTTTGGAAAAATAATTTAAATATCAAAGTCCTGGTTGGACAGTTTTCCTGTTAAGATATAACCAGACAGGGAATCATGTTCCCCATTTGCCCTGGCCAGAACTCTGACTAACAAATCATTTCACCAAGGATTTTAGTCAGCACCTACCATAAGCAAAGCACCATGCTAAATAACAGATGTTTTCTTTTACAAAGAACTCATGTTCTGGTGTGAGATACAAGATATGTATACTTCTTTGGAGCATTCTAGACCTTCATTTGCTATTTGCTGGCCAGCACATAACTCGAGAGAAAGAGTTACTAAAGATGTTGTCATTTCCTTAAATTCTGTTTGTAATTTCCCCCAATTAGAGCATGTAGGCAATTGACAGTTATCAAAACAACCAAAGTCCAGTAACATCTAAGGCAGGAATGAGGATCCTGTAACCTTGAGGCCGTATGTGGCTCTCTGCGTCCTTGGGTACAACCTTTTTACTGCGTCCAAGCTTTGCAGAACAAATCCTTTTATTACAAGGTTTTGTTCTCTCAAGTTTGGATTCAGTCAGAAGGCTGTGCTTGAGGACCTAGAGGGCCACATGTGGCCTCAACGCCACAGGTTCCCCATCCCTGATCTCTAGTAAGGAATATAATAGGGTAGTTTTATAGATTGGTGCTAAGCTAGCTTATCGGAATCTCTTTTTTGTCTTAGCTGCCATTATTCAAAATCTGCTTATATATGTTTCATCCTCTGCTTTTTCACATTTCTGCTCTCCTAAAGCATATTTTTTCCCAAAATTATTGGAAACTCCTCTTGTTTATTTTCAGAGTTTTAGAGTTCAGCATATCTTTGAGATACGTTGCCAAAGGTTATCATGCCAGTTCCAGTTACTTGCTAAACCAATTATTCATTGCTTATGTATTACTGGCACGCTTCTTGGTATCTTATTTGCATAGCTCCCCCTCACTTTCTAACCCCTTTATGTACCTGCTGCACTTGCAGAAATGTTGTTGGCAGATGATTTTAGGCTGTTCAGGTGCTGAATTTTAATGACCAGCAGAAGTCCGTAATGGCATACACCAGGGGATGGTAATATATGGGTGTAACTCTTTTCCCCCACCATTTACCCTAACTTGTAAAAGATAAATTCATTCAGACAATCTGAAGCCTAAATGTGTCCCTTAAGGGTTTAATTAAGCTTGGTTTTATTGTACGAGCAAGAAAACTGAATTCTAAAAGCAGCAAATTGCCCTAAGGTAAAGACTTTATTACAGGAGTTTGTTTAACTGTAGAACAAAGCTTCAAGTCTAAATTGTATTTCCTTCCTCTTACAAATGAATGCATGTCCTTCTATATGTCTAGCTACTATACAGATAGATGTAGCTTATGTTTTGCTAACATTAGTTCCTTTATTTATGTTTGTAGTGTCTTGAAAAAGTTAATTAAATTTTCATCTTTTAATAACTTCTTTTTCCCTAAACAAATAAATGGTTTTGAAATAGTATTACTACATTTATTAAGCATGATGAAAGGCAAAGGCAAAGGATCAATTCTTTTTTTTTTTGACTGGATCTACGAATATCAGCTATATTTGCTAAACATAAAAAGAACAATAACTCTTAAGACCTGTGTACATATCATGATATTTTTTCTTTATATATCAAAACATTGGCTAATCATTTCCAAAAATGTATAGAACCCAAGATTCTCTTAATATAAAGAGAAAACTCCCGCTGTCATTGCAGGTCAGCACCTGTTATGTGATTTAATGTCTTAAAAAGTTTCCTAGGGCTTTGAAACATTAAGTGATTTGCACCATATCATATACCAGAGGTGATATTTGAACCCAGGTCTTGTCATCTCTTTCCACTGCACCACCCTGCGTCTCATTCAGAAAAAAGGCTAAAGAAAAAGAAGTCATTTCGTGGACTTGTTCAAGAACTAGATAATGTCAAAACATATTTAGAAGGAAAAAAGAAGGTGTTGTATTTTCCTTTCTAATTGCCTTTTGTAAGTCACTTTGTTCCCCTCCAGATTTGTCCTTTGTCAAACGAATGTTAAATATAAAAAGTAACCGTGTTGGTTCCCAGTCAGTATTCTGTAATTCTGAGGTATAGTTACCTTTTTTCATTTCTGTGTTTCAGCATTTTGTCATTTCTTGACAATGCTAATCTCTTAATAAGGTCTAGTTAAATATTATTTCAAAGAGCATCTCATTTGTACATAAACTTTTTGGTTTCACTTCATCTCTAAGCAGAAGAATGACTCGCCATTTCCAAAATGATCGCTCAGAAAATGATTTTGTCTTATTCTCCCTCCCTTTACAGAAGCTAATGCAGGATGAAAGGGAGAACCAAGGAGTGGAAGAAGCACAGCTGTGTCCAGAGAAACTGAAAGAGTGTTGTCCATCTGTGTCTCCCGACAGCGTAACTAAAGACAGGTACAGAAGACGTGTGTGTATTTTTATGGTTTGCTTTTATTTTTGCACAATTATTTTGTTTATATTCAACTACTTAGTGGTAGCACTATTGTGTTGTTGATCTTTTATATTTTGTCTGAGAAACAACGTGCCCTTTCTGCAACAAAACTATCAATATGTATGAGGAGTAGTGCCAGGTCTTCTCCAAGTTGTGTTAGACAAACAAAAAATGACAAGAATACTAGATTTGGAGTCAGAGAAGCTGCTTCTGGTACTTACGACTTTTGTGCCTGTGGGCAAGAGAGTAAATTTCAGTTTCCTGAAAAATTGAAAAATTAAGGAATTGTATCAGATAGATGACTTTGAAAGACCTTGCTAGCTCTGAATCTGTGATCCTAAAACCATCCCTTTTTTGGCCTTCTGATTACCTAGAATTTCTGTTGTCTCACTTTTACGGCTTTATATACCATTTCACTACCACAAGAATACAATTGTAGTGATTCATCACAGAGCATTTCATTATTTAATGTATATAGAGATGCATCACAGAATATTTCTTTACTGTTTTTCATACTCTAAACATTGTGTAATTCTTTGTTAAGATTTGTTCCTTTTAGTCAGTTCCTTTTAGCACAGCATACAAAAATGTTTATTTCATGTTCCAGTACATTAAAGAAATGAACCAAGTGTCAAACACTTTTCTTATTTCATCTATTTTTATAAATATTGTGAATGAGTTATTACATTTTATAATATCAGTACAAAATATGAAACATGTCTGTGTTACTTAAGAATTTTTAAATTACATTTAAATCTATTGTTATTCAAATGAGTATAAATTATAGGATTTCAAACTCCAGTTTATGTCTACTAACTTCATTTTCTCCCTTCCTGACTCCTGGAATTGCCTCCCCTCCCAAATCCTCCTAATCCCTTTCCTCAGCTTGCATGGAGGCATTTGGCCCCTAAGATTTTGGCTCCCCCATTGGATCCTCAGCGTGGCACACAATCAGTATGGAGCCCAGACAAGAAAAACAAGTGTATCAGTGTATGAAAACTAAAGTTTCTATAGAAATATAAAATAACATGATTTATTTTGTATTTGTTCTGTAATCTGTAGACTTGGTTACTAAATGTAGAATATTTGTATAAATTTGGGTAATAAGTATTTTTGATGGTTTTGTTTTTCTAACTATATATTAAGGCAGTTACTTTTGTTTATTCTTAAGGAACCTTTTGAAATAAATAATTTTTCTTATGGGGGAAATTTACCCCCCTTGTGTTGGTAGTAAAGAATTTTGGAAAAAATAAGTAAACCAAAATGAGAATTCTTATTTAAGTGATCTTGATTTTAATTTTTCAGTGTGAAGGTATGTGAATGAATAATAATAATACTAATTTCAGAGAATGTGACTTACATGTACAGACAGCATAATCCCTATTCCTTTAACAGAAACTGAAGGAAAATTTTCTGTTACTCCGAAAATGCCACATGCCTGACGTGTCACTTGCTCTGCCGTGTGAAGCTATGAAAAGAAATTAGTTTCAGAGACATCCTGTCTGCCAAGAAATTCTGTCTGTTAACCTCCATAGGTGTGCATATAAAAATAAAAATAAAACGTAAGGAGAGACACTGGAGGGTCTTTGCTGAATTTAGCTGTTAGAAGCATTCAGGTATTGGATTATTACAGGATTTTACCAGTTAAGTTTCCTGGCATTCATTGCACTTGTGCTTTGCGTTTTTGGAGGAGGCCTCTCCTGTCTTCAGTTCCGGATCCGTGTCCCACTCCCTCCACTCAGTTCTGACCATCTTGATCTGGCCTCTGCAGAGCTGGAGCTTGCAGTGTTTGGAAATCTGGATTACCATCCTGTGAGCAGCACAGAAAGAGTGTGGAAGGGGAGCCTGCTTTTTAGACAGGTCCCCATGAAGTCTTCTTTGTAGGCTGGCAGGCCTACGAACTATAAAGTCACTTCATTTGTTTCAGATTTTATGCATCTCTAAATATTATATTTAATTGACCCAAATCACTTAGTTAAAAGAATCAATTAAAACAGACATTTTAATAAATTAATTAAAAAATATAAACATCAAAAGGCTTCACTAAAAATGACAGTTTTGTCAATCATGCTGGTTTATACTCTGAAAATTAATGAATATTTCCTTATTTATTGCACTTTCTGTATATGACACTTCATGACATGTAAAATAATCTAATTAATCTTTGTTTACATGTATAGAAATCCTCTACAGGAAGCGAATAACCCACTCATAAAGATCCTTTTGCCGGTTGTGAAGATGATAGCAGCTGTTGAAGAAACAGCTGGCCCTGGTGTGCTCGGTGTTTTGGATCCATCTTACCGAACTGCATCGCCAGCCAACGTCGTTTGGGAAACAGAGACGGAAGGGAGAGTGCGGTACTACATCTGTAAAGAAGGTACCAGCTCTCGAGAATCTTGCTGCCATGTTCATTGATGAACATCCGTTCAGTATCTCTGAGGTGAAAAGCAGTGCAGAGTCTGCCCACACAACCTAAAGGGCTGTTTTTCTATATACGTTCTTCAGAATATTTCAGAGTTAACGCTTAGTCTCCATCAGAGTGCTGCTCTGTAGGGTGCCTGCAATAATACACTTCCTGGAAGATCAGGAGGACACCTGAACAAGAGAAGTTGCTGTGCGGCCAAATTCTCAACCAGTGACAGAAAATATCCACCTCCCTGCCCAGAACATGCACATACCATCAGCATCCCCCTGAAATGTGTCATAATTTGAGAAGCTGTAAAGAGATAAAAATTAAGGTTTCAAGGCTCCCAGAAGAAAACCCCTATATAAATCTAAGACTGTTCGGAGGCAAGAAGGATATTTAAGAGGAAAGAGTCCTATGCCAGAGCATGAGACTAACTTTGGCTAATGCACCAACAGTAGTTCTAGAAGTTACACAAGCCCATCTCAAATTTCTATCTTTACTTTCTGGCCTCTGATTCTTCTCTTTCCCCATGTCCCTGTTTTGTAAAGATGGGCAAAGCTGTAAGAGTCAGAAGACAGGGAAAGATTGGATTCTGGAGGAGGTAGAAAGAAAGTGGCTGTATACCTTAGTTTCGTATGGAGGATGGCTGCCCCTTATGTATTTTCATCTATAAGTTCTCACATTTAATTTTAAGTTATATTTCAATGTTTCCTTAAAATATTATTTTTGTCCACTCCTTCTTATGAGTGCCCAGTCTATGTTCTCTACACACATCCATTCTAATTAAATTAATCCCCAGGTCTGTTTTGAACACATCCACTAATTATCGTCCAGCTCTCCAGAAATAACATCTTTCCTTTTTTTCTACTCTTTCATTGTTGAGGTTCAATTCAGTTCACCAAGGAGCTTATATTCTACTAAGGGATATAACATAAAAATAGATAAGCAAATAGGAGGTAATTTGGGAAAGGAAAAACACATTAACAATAAAGGAAATTAGGAAGAATTGTTTCTCAACTAGTACCTGAGTAGGCATGGACAAAAGCTAAAGATCCTCAGAGTCAGGATAGGATGTTGCACTTTTCAGCGAGAGAACCAACCTGGAGCAGAGCAGAGAGTCTGGTTACAAAAGACTGGATACAGGCAATAGCAGAGGGACCTGTCTGACTAGAGCAAGGATTTGTGAAGGAGGCAAGTCGTGAAATAAGCCTGGAGAGGCAAGGGAGAGCTGGATTGTGAAGAATTTTAAGAGCCACATAAAGGCTTTTATATCTTGTTCTAGAGATGATAGGGAAGTGTTCTTGAGCAGAGGACTGACATGAGGAAGGCATCATGGTATTGTGGTATGGTACAAAGAGTATTAGATGTGGAGTAGAGGGCTCAAACTCTGATTCTGCCACATATCTGGTGACTGGTCTGAGAGGTCCCTGGACCTCTCTGGACCTGAGATTATTTTCATCAGCACATCTCATCCTTTAAGAAAACCTTGCGTTTTGGACTCTAGTATTTTTAATAGAACTCCTCTGAGGAGGATGAAATGTATATTCGAAATTTTCATCTGTTAGCTGTTGTTGTTTTTTTTTTTTAAATATTTTTGGTTCTAAATTCTTCCCTTATCCTTGGATCTGATGGATAAACTATTTCATGCTCTCCTTTTATGTGTAAATCATGTACCCATATTGACCTTGTCTTGGTATGTGGTGTGAGATGTTAATCTGTACTTAGTTTCTGTCATACGCTTTCTGATTTTTCCAGCAGTTTTTGTTACATAATGAGTTTTTGTCTGAAAAACTTGGGATCTTATGTACTAGATTACTATGGTCTTTTACTACAGTATACTGTGTACCTAACCTGTTACACTGATCCACCACTCTATTTCTTAGCCATTACCAGATTGATTTGAATATTGAATTTTAGATAGGACATTTTTTAGGTTCTTAATTGGGTTAATGAAACCCCTTCTCATCTGTCTTTTTACATGACTTGTTATGCTCTGTGGGTCATCAGCATCAAGATAATAATTAAGTGGATGAAGTCATGGAGAGCAGAGAAAGAGAAAAGGACCCGAGAGTGAATCTTTGAAAAGGACAGTTAGGAAGCACGGTGACTTGTCTGTGATCACCCAGCCAATGAAGGGAAGGATTTGAATCCAGATCTTCTTGTCTCTGCTCTGCCCATGTTCGCTACTGAGACTGTGCAGGACTGTCATTAGGAAGAGAGATCAGATAGATATATTCTCTTCCGGTTCTTCCCCCTGAGCTCCAACTCTTCCCCATATTTCAGAATGTCACAAATGCTGTATCGGCGTAATCCTCACAAGTGACAGGAATGGGTGTGCTGCACTCTAGTTTTCCTTCAGAGAAGGCACACACATGCTTTATTGATTTTGAATACATAGAATCAACTTATATTATCTAGGAAACAGGAATAGTATAGATGAATTAAATTTAGTTACATTAGAAATTCTGTTTTTGTTACAGTTTAGTACATTAACTGAACCTTTTAACAAATCAGCAAGTATAAAATGCGTCTGAGTTTAAATAGTTTCTTTTTCAGTTCCCACCTAAAAAAAGTGGCTATACCCAGTGAAACATTCAAAACCAAGACAAGGAGAAACATCAAAAATCCTAAATAATCCAAACATTTTTTTCTATGAAGCTTCTATTGCTATCTCTTCTACCCTTTTCTTTGCTAGCTGTTGAGCAGGAAAGTAGTATTGCAATTTTTTTATTGTCAAATGTGTCCAATCAGATATAAATTTGTTTGTTAAATGTATCCTAATTTGTCTGATGGCATTACAATTGTGAGAGGTATATATTCATATAATTATAAATGTATAATGGTAATATAATTACTGCCTATTGTTCAGTCGTTTTCAGTCACGTCTGACTCTTCATGATCCCATTTGGGATTTTCCTGCCAAAGATACAGGAGTGGTTTGCCCTTTCCTTTTCTGGCTCATTTTACAGATGAGGAAACTGAGGCAAACAGAGTGAAATGACTTGCCCAGGATCGCACAGCTAGCCAGGTTTGAACTCAGGAAGATTAGTCTTCCTGACTCCAGGCCTGGTGCTCTGTGCACTGTGGTGCCACCTCACTGCCCCAAATGACCACATAGTTATTTTCATAAATGGATTTTGTAATTTAATATCTTGTTTAATTTTCAAAATGCGTTGTAATTTCTAAATGTGAATTTCACGATAATACATTATTCTTCTTACAGAAGAGCCCCTAATCTCTTGCTACTGAAGTGGTACACCAAGTAATGCCCCTGGTACATCATCAGAAATGACTGATGAGAAAGAGGAACTGTGTCAGCACCTTCTACAATGCAAGCTTTCTGGAGCTGAAATAGACCTTCAAAGCGAAGAACTGATCCTAAATGTTAGTTCTCGGCTACAGGCCATAGTTGAAAAACTTCTCGAAGCTGTAAAAGGACCAAATAGTCAGGTAAGACTTGTTATGTGTTGAATACCTCTTGAGGCTCTAGTAGGCTCTGGTTTAAACTGCCTGGAAGAGATGGCATCCTGAATCCACAGGCTTGCTCCAAAGGAGTGAAGGAGCAGAGCACTAGGATTCTGAGCAGGGTTACCCAACCTCTGATTTCACTGGTCTAGGCTATGCCTTCAATCAGTGCAGATCACATGGTTCTTTCTCTTCAACTTAAAGTCTTAGGGAATGGCCTAAAGCATTGCAGGGTTAAGAGGGTTACCCCAAGGTCACACAGCCAAGAGGCGTCAGAAACAGGACTGGAAATCAACTTTTCCTGACTCCAAGCCTGGCCATTTGCTTCTCTACACAGACTCCCAACCTTCTTAATTAAGAAATGGTGTGATGGACTGTAGGAGACTGTAAGAGAGCTGGCCTTGAACCACAGAAGACTGAGGTTCAGGCCCCCCTGAACACATCCTAGCTGTGTCACCCTGGGAGAGTCACTGAACCTCCCAGTGACCTAAGAAACTCTCTTCATCCAACAAGCTGCAGAGAAGTTGCTGATCTGCATTGATCGGGGAGGTTTCTGCATCCAAGAGATCAACAGAAACATGGATTCAGAGTAACCAACAACTTAAAAATTATTTCAGACTATTTACCAACTAATGAAAATTCTACAGTAGATGGCATGCATTTACAATATGCTACTGCCTGCCTGGCATATATAGGCAGATAGTTCAGGCTTTTTATGTGAACTTTGCATTTCAGAAGAAATGTATGTTGATTTTTCTATATAGTACCGTACTTGGTCTCTCTCTCTCTCTCTCTCTCTCTCTCTCTCTCTCTCTCTCTCTCTCTCTCTCTCTCTCTCACTGTCTCTGTCTCTCTCTATTTCTCTCTGTCTTTGTTTCTGTGTCTCATCTCCTTCCCCTTGGCTCAGCTCTTGGAAGCCTCCCACCCTTTCCCCCCCAAAAAAAAGCCTTTTTAAAAAGAAAAATCCTCTGAGTGAAGGCAGAACAGATGCCTCGAGATGCTACCACCACTACTGAATGGGGACTTGGCAAGATAGACCTTTGCCCCACTGCTCCCACCTACTTGTGTGTCCAGCCCCTGCATCTCTGTCTTCCATCTGTTTGAGTTTGGGTACTTGATGTCTATCCCTGCCCCACACATGTCACCCATCCTCTCCTGTCTGTGTCCATGTCCAGCCATCATGTGTCTGCCTTCTATGTGTTGTTTGTCTTAGTTCCACCTAGGCCCTCGTGTTCCTCCTCCTGCTCTTACTTCTTTGTCCCTGGCCCCTCCACGTCTTTGAAAAGTGTGTCAGCCCCCTTCTTCCTTGAGTACATGGCCACCTTCCTTCTTGCTTCCCTCTCTCCTCACTTGTGCAGGCAAATACACATCGCATAAAAATTGCTTTACATAGAGGTTTGCAGAACAGTCTAGTTATGTAAAATGAGAACTGTCTGTACTCAATTTATGAATATATTTCTTTAAGGTTCTTTCTGTCTCCAGAATTCTTTGGCTTTCTGAATGGTTGTACTCAGTTTGATGTAAAGATTACAAAGTAAACCATTAAATATTGCTATAGAGGTCGTTCACATAATATTAACCTTTTTCACTGTTCATCTAAATGAAGTTTTTGGGTTTCCCAGGAAAGTGTCTTCCAGGTCCAGTAAGGCTAAAGTAGCTGTTCAGGTTACATTGGAAGTGTCATGACTGAATCTGAATGTTTCAACTGCATCCTCAAGATACTGTAAAGACTCTGGAGTTTCCCCAGATATGACTGTAACCTAGATATAGTTCATCTAGGAATCTGTTTTGAATTCTTAGGAAGATGTGAAATAGTTATGACAGCTTCTGATTTACTCAGCTGCACTTCCAAGATAATCAGTAATTAAAATGATCTTGAACTTGATGCATATATTTAGTAGTTAAAGCAACACAAAACAACAGTGTAAATGAATGGGTGTTTTTGCCATCATCATGTATTTTAATCTGGTTTCTTTGCAATAGAATATTTCACTTTGACTTTGTTTTTTTCACATTATATCTTAACCAGGAACCATTCTGAGATGCTCTTTTGTTAGGTGCTGAACTCATATTCACAAAGAAACCTGGAAATGGAACTCTTATGGTCTTTTTCTAGACTCAGAGATATATGTCAAAATATGAATAGAGTTAAAAGCACTTTGCAGGGAACGTTCATACTGTGTAGAGCTTATATTTAGCAGAGTGTGGAGAGTGTGAAGACAAACTATCTCTGTTCCTTCCTGAACATGAGACTTTTTCTTTATAATAGTAGCTGTGTTATTGGAAAAGAGACATTCTAATACATGGACAATCAAAGTTATAAGCTTCTTTGATTTAGCTGAAGGAGAGTATTGTTTATAAGATGAAGTTATTCATGTGAAAAGAGGGAAGATCCACATTGTCATGCAGTGTTCCACCAGGATGTTCTGTCTCTTCTGCGGTTCCCTCTAGAAGTCCTGCTCCATAGGCAGCAGACTTCCTTTCCTCTTAGATCTTTTCCTCTCTCACCCCTTCCAGCTTCTACTTTTCACTGAGAGAAGAAACCTCCTTGATGACAGCATCCCTGGCTGCCCTTTCACTCTCTGGTAGAGGGAGGAGAGTTGGGAGTGCGCCTTGGTTCTGTCTTTACCATCGTCACTCAGTCACCTCTGCTCCTTTGTGGTGCATTCAGTCCAGAAATACCACCAAATCAGAATTCTAGTCACTGTGATCAATCAGTGTCCAAGATATTCCCCTTCTTCCTACCTGAGTTCAGTGCCTGACTCACTGTCTTTTTTCCTCAAGTCTTGCCCTCATACTTGGGGACTTGAACATATATAGTGATACTCCAATCCCCCAACTTCACAGTTCCTCAACTTGCTCATGTCTCATGACCTACTTCTCCACCCTACCTGAGCCATACCAAAGGGTCAAACTCCTAAGCTTGTCATCACCCACACAGGTTCCACTTCCATGTTCATAAATTCTGACAGTTCTTTATATGATCATAATCTGTCTTCAGTCCATTTCTCCCCTCTAACCCCAAATCTTTTCCTTTGACCATACTGTGACCTCCAGTCCCATGATCCCCTTGGTTCTTTTCCTGGCCATCATCCCTGTAGGAGCTACACTCTCCTCCCTTCCCCATCTTGACTCTTTAGTGAACCAATTCAACTCTTCACTGTCTTCTTGCCCCCTTCACAAGTCACTAGACTTGGCCTGCCAAGCTTCAGCCTTTTATCCCCTCCACCATCCACTGCCTTCTTTTCTATGCATGTGCTACTGAACAAAGCTGGAGAAAATCATGAAACCATGCTACCTTAGTCCACTTCAGATTAATTACCTAAATTCATCTGTTGCTGCAAGGCAAATTCTTTTATACTTCCCAATTAACTTACCATCCCATTTACCACAGTGGTTTTTTCATTCCTCTCCATCCCTCCTTAAGCCTCTCTTAGTCCCTCCTCTCCCTACACTCTTGGCCCAAAACACATGCATATAATATTAAAGTATTCAGTACTATATACTGTTCATTATGTTATATACTCTACTCTCAGCATAAAATCCAAAGCACTTTTTTGATTCCCTGAAATCTATTTACGGACCAAAAACCTATGGTGTATCACAATTGCTCAGTGCTGATGGACTCACACTGATTAATGATAAGAACATGATCCTAGAGAGATGGGCTGAACACTTCCATTGTGTTCTCAACAGAACATCATCAATCAGTGCTGAGTCCATTGACTGTTTACCTTAGGTTGAAGTCAATCCCTCCTTAGCTGAACTTGCAACTGAAGAAGAGGTTTTGAGGGCCATTAGGCTCCTTTTGTGTGTGGCAAAGCACCTGTGCTCATTCTATTCCAGCTGAGATCTATAAGGTAGGGGGACCATTGCTCATACAAAAGCTCTTTTTGAAATTTTTTAGGTGATATGGCAAAAGGAAGCTATCCCCCAGGAGTTCAAGGATGCCTCCATCGTCCATCTTTATAAAGGTAAAGGGAATAGATTGTCCTCCAACAATCACAGAGGGATCTCTCTCTTAGTCATTGCTGGCAAGATTTTGACAAGAGCCCTCCTTGGTCATCTATCTAAGAGTCAGTGTGGCTTCAGAAAGGACTGAGAAACAGTCGATATGGTGTTTGCTGCCTGACACCTCCAGGAGCAATGCCAGGAGCAGAGCAGAGGTCTGTACACAACGTTTGTGGATCTGACCAAAGCTTTTAACACTGTTAGTCATTAGGGCTTATGGAAAATCATGTCAAAATTTGGTTGCCTGGAGAAGTTCATCAATATTGCGCATCAGTTTCATGATGGCACATTTGCCTGGGTTCTGGATAATGGACAAAGCTCTTGTGCCTTCCCAGTCACCAATGGAGTGAAACAGGGCTGTGTGCTTGCTCCCATGCTTTTTAGCATGATGTTTTCAGCTATATTGACAAATGCTTTCAGTGAGGAAGAACACGGCATCAAGGTCAACTACCATACTGATGGTAAGTTCTTCAATTTGAAAAGGCTACAAACCAAGACCAAAGTGGAGGGAATGTTGGTGTGTGATTTTCTGTTTGCAGATGATTCTGAAGCTGAGATGCAACAAAGTATGGATCAATTCTCTGCTGCCTGTGCTCATTTTGGCCTAATAATTAACACCAAGGAAACATAGGTGCTCCATCAGCCACCAGCACACCATCCATACTTGAAACTATCGATTACAATGAATGGAGAAGTTTTGAATGCTGTGGACAAGTTCACTTACCTTAGTAGGGTACTTTCCAGGGAATTACACATTGACAATGAGGTTAACGCATGCATTGCCAGAGCTGGCTCAGTGCTTGGGAAACTCCGAAGAAAAGTTTGGGAGAGAAGAGGTATTAGACTGACTACCAAACTGAAGGTCTACAGAGCCATTGTGCTGACCTCATTGTTGTATGCCTGTGAAACATGGATGATCTACAAGCACCATACCAGGAAACTGAATGACTTGCATTTGAACTGTCTTAGGAAAATTCTGAGAATCACCTGGCAGAATAAGGTACCAGACAGCATTGAAGTCCTTGCTCAAACTGAACTGCCAAGCATTCAGACCATGCTTCAGAGAGTGCAACACCGATGGGCTGGCCATGTTGTTCAAATGAAAAATGTACGCTTGCCAAAAAGATTATTTTATGGAGAATTCGCATGGGGCAGGGGATCACATGACAAACAGAAGAAGCAATACAAGGACATTCTCAAGGTCTCAAGAACTTTGGATTTGACTGTGCAACTTAGGAGACACTGACACAGGACCACTCAGCATGGAGTGCCCACAAGAACTGAGACAGCACAAAGTAAACTCAGGATGCGCAAATTTGGAGTATCTATCCCAAATGTTCACCCAGACTCTCTATGCCCAACCTGTGGTAGAGCATTCTGAGCTTGAACTGGTCTGATCAGCCACAGTCAGACACCCTGAAACCTGAGTTTATCATGATGATGTCGGTTTGGTCCACTTTGAGAACGAAGGATGACAACCAACCAGCCAGCCAGCCGTACCCTAACGCATTCTGTTATATGCTGTGCTGTTTTAAGCTACTAAAGCATTTTTCATAAAGCATATTAAAACAGCACAGAGACTTTTGGGGTACCCTGTGCAAGTGTCTGTGCTGTTCCAGGGTTTGATAGGTATGTCCTGCTTTCATTGGATAAGTTAACGAATGAGTTTTTACTTTAAGAAGAAAGATAGATGATGATTATAACATGAGTATCAAGATAGAAGATTAATATACATCTTAGAGGCCAATGACTTTTATTATATGTAGTTGTTTTGTATCCAGCTCCATGTAATAATTAGCTATTATAATGTAATCCTGCTGGATTTTGCCCAGACTAGGTAACTAGAGGGTCAGGCCTATTTGAAAACAGTGAATCAAAGGCTACCTAATTAGTATACAGTAAAGACTTCCCTCACACTAGCAGGAAAAGTATCTTTTTAAGAAGTTGTTGTTTTTTTTTTAATATAGAGTATTACTCTTCCTTGAAAGGTGATCTTTTTTGGTGGTAAGCTTTGGATGTAGCTTTCACAAACTGAATGAACTACAGATAGCTACTTACTTTACAGGGGTAGTTTTCCACCCACAGATGCTTTTCAGAATTTTAGGACCAAAGATGATAATTTTCCAAGTGATGTCCTTAGGCCCTGGAGAAATTAACGAATGAGCTGTTTACTCCTACAGAATATTTCCTTCAATATCTGATAGTCTTTAGAGTTTTCCTGATTCAACATCTGAGAAAAATGTCATGTGACCCATTAAAATAGTCAACAGTTTTGTTTTCTCAGAAGGGAGGGTATTCCTGAAAATGAGTCAGCAACATAATGATCGGCTGTTGAGTTGTTTGCTTTCTTAAAAGCATAGATAGAATTATAGCAAGCCGGAAGTTTGTATGGTCCTCCTCCCACTCTAGTGAGCATTAGTTCGAGTTTTGTTCATGCTCTGTGTGCAGGATTTAGTCTGACAGTTAACCAGTTTGGAAGGTTTGTTGAAGGTAATAGTCCCACACAGTAGAACCTCAGCCATGTGAAAACCCCAAGAATCCAGTCATTCTCTCTCACTGCAATTTGTTGTGTTTTATATTTTAATGTGTTTTATACACACCCCTTACTCTTTGAATAGAATGTACTTAACAAAATTGAGCCTTGTTTAATTCAAAGTTAATGAAGTATTTCTTAAGTGCCTACCATGTGCCTTTGGATTGAGTTTATCTGAGATAATAAATACATGTAAAAATACACACAGCACAAATATAAATTTGTGAAATTCAAGGTAGCCTCGGTGCTTGTGTGCTTTTAGTTGACTCTGAGCATTCTCTTTTGTTTTGTAAGGTTACCCAATACTCTTTTTTTTAATTTTATTTTTTTATCTTTTTTCAAAATATTTATTTATTTATTTAACTTTTTACATTCGTTTTCACAAAATTTTGGGTTCCAAATTTTCTCCCCTTTTCTCCCCTCCCCCCACCCCAATACACCAAGCAATCTAATTTTCCCTATCTCCAATCTGCCCTCTCTTCTGTCATCCCTCCCTTCTCTTGTCCCCATCTTCTCTTTTCTCCTGTAGGGCCAGATGACTTTCTATTCCTCATTAACTGTATGTCTTCTTTCCTAGTAGCAACAACAATACTAAACAGTTGTTCCTAAAACTTTGAGTTCCAAATTCTCCCCATCCCTCCCTCCCCACCCATTCCCTTTGGGAAGGCAGGCAATTCAATATAGGCCCTATCTGTGTAGTTTTGCCAATGACTTCGATAATAGTCGTGTTGTGTAAGACTAACTGAATTACCCTCCATCCTATCCTGCCCCTCATTGTTTCTCTTCTGTCTTTTGATCCTGTCCCTTCCCGAGTGTTGACTTCAAATTGCTCCCTCCTCTCATTGCCCTCCCTTCCATCATCCCCCCCCCCGCTTATCTCCTTCTCCCCCACTTTCCTATACTGTAAGATAGGTTTTCATACCAAAATGAGTGTGCATTTTATTCCTTCCTTTAGTCAAATGTGATGAGGGTAAACTTCTTGTTTTTTTTTTCTCAGCTCTCCTCTTTTTCCCTCCACTAAAAAGTCTCCTACTTGCCTCTTAAATGACATAGAATTACCCCATTCCATTTCACCCTCTTTCCTCCCACTACATTTCTCTCGCACCATTTACCTTAATTTCTTTGAAGATATGGTCCTATCCTATTCAATTCACTCTGTGCTCTCTGTCTCTGTGTGTGTGTGCATGTGTGTATGTGTGTGCACACACATGCGTGTACATGTGTGTGTGTATGTGTGTGTGTGATCCCACCAACTACCCAGGTAGTGAAAAGTTTTAAGAGTTACAAATATTGTCTTTCCATGTAGGAATGTAAACAGTCCGCCTTTGGTAAGACCCTTATGACTTCTCTTTGCTGTTTACTTTTTCATGCTTCTTCTCATTACTGTGTTTGAAAGTCAAATTTTCTTTTCAGCTCTGGTCTTTTCATCAAGAATGTTTGAAAGTCCTCTGTTTCATTGAAAGACCATATTTTCCCCTGAAGTATTATACTCAGTTTTGCTTGGTAGGTAATTCTTGGTTTGAGTCCTAGTTCCTTTGACTTCTGGAATATCCTATTCCATTTCCTTCTATTCCTTAATGTAGAAGCTGCTAGATCTTGAGTTATCCTGATTGTATTTCCACAATACTGGAATTGTTTCTTTTTAGCTGCTTGCAAGATTTTCTCCTTGACCTGGGAGTTCTGGAATTTGTCCACAATGTTCCTAGGAGTTTCTCTTTTTGGATCTCTTTCAGGTGGTGATCAATGGATTCTTTCAATGTTTATTTTGCCCTCTGGTTGTAGAATGTCAGGGCAGTTTTCCTTGATAATTTCATGGGGAATGATGTCTAGGTTCTCTTTTTGATCATGACTTTCAGTTAGTCCCATAATTTTTAAATTGTCTCTCCTGGATCTATTTTCCAGGTCAGTTGTTTTTCCCATGAGATGTCTCACATTCTCTTCCATTTTTTCATTCTTTTGGTTTTGTTTGATGATTTCTTGGTTTCTCGTAAAGTCATTAGACTCCATCTGTTCCATTCTAATTTTGAGAGAACTATTATCTTCAGTGAGCTTTTGAACCTCTTTTTCCATTTGGCTCATTCTGCTTTTGAAAGCATTCTTCTCCTCATTGGCTTTTTGAATCTCTTTTGCCAATGGAGTGAGCCTATTTTTCAAGGTGTTATTTTCTTCAGCATTTTTTTGGGTCTCCTTTACCAAGGTATTGACCTGTTTTTCATACTTTCCTTGCAACTCTCTCATTTCTCTTCCCAGTTTTTCCTCCACCTGTCTAACTTGCTTTTCAAAATCCTTTTTGAGCTCTTCCAAGGCCTGAGCCCACCCGACATCCCCCTGGGATATCTGGGGTACCAAGGGCCCGCCTTCCACGTCATTCCCTGATGGCAAGAATATGTCCTTGTCATCAGATCCAAAAGTCGGGATCATTTGCATCTGTTTGAAAAAACTCTCTATATTCTTATGTTTCTTCCCTTTTCTAGGCATTTTCGCAGCCAGTGACTTGACTTCTGAGATTCCTGGTCCTACGAAAAGGTGTGCTTTCCAGCCATGTATCTGTCTGATCCACCAAGAAATAATTTCACTATTTGGTAATATTGAACAATTTTAAGAAGATTCACTAATAACTGTAGCATCTAGATGTTGTTTTGCTAAAAAAACCAGTTGACAAGCATTGGGAATGGCAAAATTAATTCTCTGTCCGTGCAACCGATTTTAATCCAGACAAATTCCACAGCAGGCTCACTTGAAGAAGGTGAAGGTCATCTGCCTTTAGACTCTGGGTCAGATACCCCACTCCAATTAAAAATCTCCTTCCATTACCCAAAAAACTCTCCTTGAGGTATTTGGGGATTTTCATTGCTTATTCAACATCTAATAAAACAAAGATATGCACTAATGGAATTTGTAAGTGGTGTTGAATTTTATTAGAGCCATCTGCTTACCTGACTAATGCTTATTGTATGTGAGAATTGTCAAGTTCGTGATAATTTGATAGTTGCCTCAGAGAAGATACTTCAAGAATGTCTTTTGTTTAATCTGAACTCTTTTCACATTGAAGATATCATTTAATTTTTAATGTACTTTGTAAAAAATTGAAAGTGGCTTGCTAGAGTCAGTATTCATTTTAGAGCCCCTAATTACACTGGTTCACACCTGTTGTGTCATTTTGCACTTTCCAACATCAGTTAAGGTTCACAAAGTGCACAGACTGGATTGACTTCAGCAACTGGGTGCACTGTGCACCTTCATTTTTAAAACAATCGTGTCAAGCTTTTCTGGTGAACAAATCTTAGTCTATGTATGTTTGAATATGAAAATGGTTTGTAGTTGAGCCATTTACTTTCATCAGCTAACTGCTTAAGAGGATGGATCTTGTTTGTCAATGAAATGTGAGGTAGAATGTCAGTAAAATTTCCCCAAATTAAATAATGGGCATGCTACAGGCTTTGAACAAGCTCAGTGATAAAATGGTCCCATGAATTCAGTGTATATATCTTTTAGCTTTTTAACATTGAGAAGAATGACCAGATTATATTAGAAACACAAACTTTGCAAAGCTCTGACGTGGTCCTTGGATCCTGTTAGGTGGGCTTCTTTGTGGGCATAGTAATTCAGATTCCACCTGCGGGTTCACCTATAGGTAAGGACATTAAAACCACTCCCTCTGCCTTGAACTTTTCCTGAGAGAACATGGACTAGAATTCTTTTGCAAAGCCTGATAGAGTATTTGAGTAACGATTCAGAAGAGCTTTTCCTTTTGAACCAAGTAAAGCAGCCAGAAGAAAGATGAGCTACACTTCTAAATGTTGACTTGCCCTACCAAGTTGTACTTGCATCTCTTGCTTTTTGCACGTTAAAGGGTTGGTGCAAATATTTATTGCCTTGCTGTCTAGCTGCTTATGGTCTCGTTCCTTCTCTTTTCAAGGATTTTATCACTCTTATGGAGAAGATTTTGTCACTGTGAGAAGAATGGCACTCATCTAGTTTTTGAAAAGTGAGGTTCTATTGGACCTTTTAATTGTTGAGGTGCGTTCATTAATTGTCTAAGATTCACTGCCTAAGACAATGACAAGGAGACTTTTTTGATGCTGTCCTGGTGTTATCTTCAGAATCTCGGAAAGAAACCCTCTTTAATCAACCATAGGTAGCCAGCCTGCTTAGTCAGTCAAACAGATCATCAGTGACCCTGTCTGTAGAATGGATTCCAGTGCAATTTACTGGGCCTCAGACACCCTCAGTGGCTTGTGGTTGGAGGAGCAGGATGAAGACATGTATGAGGTTGAATCGTGAGTGCCTTTACCAGATCCATTTCCTCTCAGTGAACAGCTGGATGAAAATAATTCAATCGTTGTTAACACTTCTATTTTTCATTTTAATCATAAAAGAAATGGGCATGTAGTAAAGCTCATTTCTAAAATCTCCTTGCCTACCCCACCATTCTCAGTAAGGACTGAAATTATTCATTGGTGATTCTGAGTTTGTTTTCGTTTTTTATTTGTATCATTGCTATTCAGCTTTAGGTAAATTAGGACTTTCAGTGACCTAATGCATGAGTGTGTTCTGGATCTGAGGAAAAATAGACTGGTGTAACTGTCCTCCAGTTCAAGTGACCTACTCGGCACTTTCTGGAGAAGTTTACTGTGGTTGGCCTTCGTCAAAGTTAGGCAGTCTGTGACATGATAACAGGAGTCAAGGGGTGTATTTTTTTCATTAAATTTTATTTAAATTTTGAACTTTATCTTCAACAAACTTTTCAGTATACCAAAAAGACATAAGCTTGTATACAAAACTATGAATTTATATGCAATTGTGTTTTCTTAAGAAATAAATATATCAAATTTAACAGTGTAGTAGTAGAGCTGTTCCATTTGTTTATGCCACCCCTTTTTGCTTTCTTCGATGCATTTATTGAAAATGTTGTAATTAGATTATCTTTAAATAAAGAAACTTTAATAATTTTATCTAATTAGATATTTAATCTAATGAGATTAATTAGAAAAAAATTCCATGTGGAACCTTTTCTGTTTTAAATATACTTAATATGCTACTGTGAGAAAACATTGTGCTGTCTTTGCAGGAAATATAACATCATTATACAGTAAGTATTTCTTATCAGTAATACTATATATTTAGTATTTTTGCCTTCAGTTCATTACTGCTAAAACAGATATTTTGCTCACCCCTCCATGTTCTTTAGTGTGACATAAACCACATTCTGGTGAAGTTCAGGGCTTAAACTACAATGTACTTACCTAATATTTAACATGTTAACACCCAAGCCAGGTGGCTTTCCAAATTTTTATTATCCTTCCTGAACTTATATTAAATTGACAGTGCATTTTATCAGGGCTATTGAAAACACTCATTTAAAGTTCCGTAGTAATTCACAATTTCACAAAGTATTTTTTAAAAATATTTAGGTGGGGCACATGAGTTGTGCTTGATGCAAGGACAATCCTCCAAAGCAAAAAGTGAAGTTGAAAATATGAGTAAACAGATGAAAATGCTAAACATCAAAATGAAATACCTCAGGAAGCCCAAGGTGTATACTCAGAGGAAAATAACTCCACAAATTCAAGTAGAACTTCAGAACAGTATTTCTAAATTCCAGCAGATAAGAAATCAGAATTCCTGAGATCATGATTTATTCTGTATTTTCACAACATTTTATGTATGTGCTTTTTAAATAATAAATGAATAATAATAAAAAACAGTGAATTATTTTTCTGTGATGGAAAAAAATATTTAGGTGAAAATGGTTAAGATTTGATATTATTATGCAAAGTGGTAGTAAATCATTTTAACTAAAGTGTATCATAGCACGCAGTTCTCATAAACTGAAATATTGCTTCTTTAAGAAAAGATTTTATGACTTTATAGGATGGGAAGATAGCAAGAAAGCCAGAGGGCAATTTAGAGGTCACCCTCCCCAGCTCCATCACTTTCTATATTAGGACAGTTTAGGGTCAGAGAAGTTAAGGAACTTTCCCAAAATTGCATGGATTTTAAGTGACCTGTGACTTCACGCTCAGTGGCGTTTGTACTACATCACAGTACCTTCTTCTGTTTTTATTTTATTAAATACCTATTACAGCAAATTAGTTTGATTATAAGCAAAACTTTATATTGTAAATGGGAAAATTAATTCGTTATTGGTAATTTTATAGGGTCATATTGGATTTAATAAGGCTTACTTTGGTTTTACCCAAAATATGATTGAATGTAAAAACTAAGTGTAGTTACAACCAGAGTTATTTTAAAGCATGTGTATCAAGCTTGTATTCTGTTGACTTATTCTATAAAATTAAAAACAAACAAACAAAAATCTTGTGGCTCAGCGGGTTTGAATTTGTAATTGCTTTCTAAGCAAACACAATGTAAATTACAAGCCAAAGTCACAGAAATAGGGGAACTCAATCGATGTTATTTAAATATACATAAAGAGTATCATCAGGGCAAGCAAGCAAACAAGCAAACTTGGAACCCTATAGCTTGAAAGAGGCTCCTTGGTCTCCAAATTGCAGTAGCTCTGGTGCAGTTACTGAGTCTTGCTCTGGTAGTTTGCCCATATTTGGGCAATTATAGTCTGGGCTAACATTTCCTACAAGTGTCACAAGTAGACGAAGATAAAGGACACAGCACCACTTAGTATGGATAGATTGTATATTTCTTTTAAGGACAAAACTATTTAACTAAAGGTTAGCTTGGTTTTATTTTTTTTTTCAAGAAAAATTAATAAGGAACTGAAAGTATCCATGGTTTTTTCCTTCTTTAGCTACTGAAAAATAAACAGATGATACTCCATTAGTATATTAAACTTGTCTAAATACTGGTGAGCTCCACCTAGACACCCAGCAACTACTGCCTGTTCCTGTTGCGTATACTGGAACAAGTCTTACGCTTTTGCTAAGGATAGTACAAGTAGCTGAGAACTCACTCCCCTGAAGAGGTAGCCTGGCCCCCAGCTCATATGGGCTCACATTTGGAGCTTTGATCTAAACAAAATTTGCTTCTCCCCCAATCTGTTTCAGAGCCATTCGATCCTACTCTTTGTTTTCCCTTAGTGGAAAAGGAGGTAAGGCTGAATGTTCTACCTTTTTCTGTGTGACTATGAGGGTCCTTGATGTAGATCCTACTTTTATTATCTGCTGTTGTCCACCACATTGTAATGGAGTGGCATAAACTGAAGAAAGGAGAGATTGTGATTTGAAAGCAAATAGGAGCCATGTGTTTCTTTGTTGTTCTGGTTGCTGAACCACCGAGACCAAAGCATTCTGTGTTGCTAGTGGAAGTGTATTGTCGTGTTCCTTGAGAGTAGGGTAAGGCACAGGCCTCCCTATCTAAGCTAACACTCCAGAGTAGGTCTCATACTGATTCATTTTCCAAAATTGTGAAAGTCTGTAAAGAAAAAAGATATGGGAAAAGTTGCAGAGTTAAATTGTTTTGGTCATTGGGAAGAAAATCAGTTATTTGGGTCCAACTTGGATTTGATTTCTTAAGAGTCAAACTGTTATTCTTGGAGGTTTCCTTACTTGCATGTTGAGTGTATGGGCACTTGTTGCCTTACTGTCTGTCTCTTTGTTTTTGAATAGCCATTCAACAAGCCAGACCCTTAGTATGCTAGGCCATTGAGTTTTTCCTAATGAGACATTTCCTTTGTCTGGAATGCCTGACAGTCACTGTTGTTCCAAGAATTCACTGGAGTTGGTTTAGGAGGGAAACCAAAGCCTGGGTTGACCCTGGAGTACAGCTCTAATGTTTTCCACCTTGGTGACATTCAAACCCTTGTGTCTATAGATTCTGTCTTCCATGGTGCCAGCATTGTATGTGTGAAATCACTCTATCTGTAGTGGATCATTTTTACTTACCCTTATGTGTGAGAAGCTGATTAAACAATTGTGTCAATTGTTAAAAAATAAAACATATTGGACTAGAGAGAGAAGACTTGATTTTTGATGCTGAACTTAAACTTAGCTTTGTAACTGTATGCAGTTGAGTTGGTCTAGTGTGTCAGCACAGTTTCTCCGAGTTACAAGTATAATTCCCTCTCTGTTCCCACCAAGCAGACCAATTATATCAATTCAGTTTCATAAAACATACAGACAGAGCATTTCTTTACTATGTTTACTATACACTAAGTGTTATGTTAAGCAGTTGGAATACAAGTACATGCAAGTAAGACCATCCTCAAGGATACACACACTCTGATGAGAGAAGACAGCACAGAACAGGGTCCCTGTAACTTCTACATGCTGATAATAAATAACATTCATTGAAAGGATTTAAATAAAAGACTGATTTGACTAATTAATGCAAATTTCTTAGGTTTGTCTTTTTTTATTGATATCTCCTTTTAATTTATACCAAATTATCCTGGTATTCATTTCATATAAATTATAATATAAAAATAGAGTAAGACTGTTCTTCACTTTATTTTTAAGCATTAATTCTAACTTTTGCCTCTGAGAGGCAAACATGCATTTAATTTCCTCAGTTTACTTGTTGTGTAATGAATTCCACATCAGCCCAACTTTTCTCCTAATTTAGCTTCAACACTCCAAAGTCGCACAGACAGAGCTGGTGTGCCAGGCATGCAGGTGGAAGAAGAAGGTCTCAAAATTTCTGGAATTCCAATAGCCAGTCAGTGAAGAGCAGAAAGCCAGGGAGCATCTGGACCCAGAACTGGGCAGAACAGAATGTGAGTTCCAGAGAGGTTTGGGGGTGTTCACAGGTACTGTGATGCACACACACTGGGAGGCTGTGCTTTGCTCAGCAGTTATTGTTTGGCTCACTCTCCTAAATGGATGAGAAGTAAAATGTAAATTAAATGAAATTATGGAAAACTGTAAACAATTGAGTTTTATGAAATGTTGTTATGAATTCATTTGATTTGACATTTTTTTATGGTTACTAAATGCTTATGACCAAAGTTGGAGAAGTTTTTCCTAAAACATGAAGGTTGAATTTTATCTCCTTCTGGTTTGCAGAGGTGTTTCTAAAACTGCAAGACTTATTGATTAAATCTTTAACTTGTATTAATAAAATGGCCTCATTTCATTCTATAAAATCTTTTCCCTAGATATGTTAACTGTGCATCTAGTTGTTTAAGCAAAATAGTGTTAATGAGTATTATAAATATCCAAATTTCATATGGTCAAAGATAAATTTTAATTTATAAATTATAATTTGTAATTTACATATATAAATATATAAAATTATGTAAATTATAATTTATAAATTTTAATTTGAATATTTATTTCAGTACCTTTATGACCTATTATTTATTTATTCTGGTCCATTGGCCAGAATGTGCATCAGTGTTGCATACATGTTAATTTTAGCTGGATGGAAGACAGAGGTTTTTACATGTTCTCTGTTCATGGCACCTTATTGTCTAGGCAACTTTTCATGGTATCCTAGGCCAAAAGAGATATCTTACAGTTCTGGTTATTAAATAATTAGGTCCAAACAACTTAATAAGTATTTATGTCCCAATAATGTAGTGGTCATTTGACAAAATAATACACGTAAATTGAAGAAAAAACATTTTTCATCTATCCTTAAAACGCCACAATTGCTAATGAGATGCCTGCACCTGTTGGGCTCTGAACTACTTTCAAAACCTTGCAATCAGATTGGACACTGCCATTTTCATTTTGTATTCCACAATGATCTTCTTGAGGTACTTGCCTTTTATCCACTGAATATCCAACTTGCAACAATAGGACGTCATAAAGGAGGTTCAAGAAGTTGCTGGCATTGCTGAAAGTACAAGTGAACAGAACCCCATCTCAGACATTTGAGAATGTCATGGGGAGAACTGTAGTACAATCTACTTTGAACTAGTAGTTTGTGTGGTGTTCCCTGTGAGTTTGCTGTGGTGCCTTG
The DNA here is from genome assembly GCA_023548195.1 of Bettongia penicillata ogilbyi. Taxonomy (NCBI): domain Eukaryota; kingdom Metazoa; phylum Chordata; class Mammalia; order Diprotodontia; family Potoroidae; genus Bettongia; species Bettongia penicillata. The sequence continues at coordinate 1,275,834 of JAJHZJ010000280.1, forward strand.
GAATTCCATGGCACACCATTTAAGAACTGCAAATTTAGAGAATAATTTAGTAACCGAGCTACATAAGTGAAAAGAGCTGTCTCGGGAGTAGTAGATTCACGTTCACTTAGTCTAACGTAAAATCTGAATGACAGTTGTCTGATACGATCTCTATATGGAGAGAGAGCAGGATCTTTTTGAGATGTTTTCACAATTTTCAAAGGAAGCTTAACCAATATAAATCAGTTGCCACAGTGAAGAATCTAAAGAGCTTAAAGCCAATTTGGAGTTGATCTTCTTACCACATGGAGAAATGAGGTGGGCAAGGCCTAGACCAGTTAGGATAAGCTCGTTTGTAATATTCTGTGCTTCATTCTGCAGTTATCTCAAGAATCATCAAAGATGAAACCAGGAGGACAATGACAATAAATGGAAAGATCTGTCTATATCTCTAACAAACTAATTTCTCTTTTAGTGAGAGTGGAGTCACCATTTTTGGCTCCCAGTGTGCTATATGAAGAGTAAGTAACTGGATGAGACCAAGTCTACCAAGAGAAGGTCTTCAGGCTGACTCACTGTCCAGTCAGGACAAAACAAATCAATACAGTACTCTTGTCTGGACTCATTTATGCAGTTGGATGGACAGCTCAGAGAGGCAGCCCTGAAGGACTTATGGCTAGGTCGTATATTGCAGTTGAACAGTAAATTGGCCCCAGAATTGAATAGTAGATTGGATTTCCTTTTAGTAACTCCCAATCTTCTCTTTGAAACAAAGGTCCATCTTTTTAACACCCATATTTTTCTACTGATTCTATTTGGCTGTGGAGCATGAAACATCACAGGCTTCCAAGAGATAAAATTGCAGGTTTCTCCAAAGGGACAGCACCAGAGAGGCATTTGGGGCATGAAGAGTATATAATACATCACCAGGACAGGCACAGAAGCAAAAGCTCCATCGGTCATTGGATAGCGATGCCTACAGTGTCAAAGGAGGGCCCCTGCATGCTGGTGTATGCCCTGGGGGCCATGCACAATCCAAACCATTGGATGGAGCTCCTCTTTAATGTGACAGAAACTCCACCAAAATATTGACATTTGAAGACGAGGAAACTGTGACCCCAAGAGATTAAGAGGAATAATCCAGGGCTAGACCGATCCAGTATCTGCCTGTGCATGAACTCAGGCACTTTGACTCTGAAACCACTGAATTACCCTACCAGTATGTTCATTATTAGAGATCGATAGATGGGTGGAGAAGGGCCACAGAGAGAAAATAGTCACTTCCCCAGGAGCATTTCATATTGAGAGAGGAATTAATACGGTTCTCTCTCTCTGCCCCTACTCCTTCCCTCTTTCCCACACAATACATTATGTAGTGAAGATAAATTGTTAATCCCTGTTTTGTAGATGTGGAAGTAGTCTTAGTGAGGTAAAGTCATTTGACCTTGGTCACACTTCCAATAAATGTTGAAACTGTAATTTGTACCTGGGCTTTTTGGCTCTTAAATTCAGTGTTCTTTCTATTATATACTATGTTGTTTTTGCCTCTGAAATTCTTTTCTGTCCAAAAAACTGTGCAAATATTCTTCTAATTTTGCTATTTTGTAATACTGCATCAGGTCACTTTTTCATTTACTACTGTGCCCATTGAATAATAATTCAAATAAACCCTTTGGTTGTAACTCCATCCTCTCATATCTAGTCATAGATGGCAAGTCTTATCAGATAAGAATATTTTATGTTATGAATTGGAGTGTTTTCACTGTACCAATAAAATCGATAAATGAAGTTTGTGTTGTGGTTAGGACAGAATTTCCAACAATTTTTGAAAGGACCCTAAAACTACTTCTGTCATTTTGTAATATCCAATTATGAGGAGTAGCGTTCACAGCATTAATGATTATAAAATCAAAGTATCAATCAACTCTGAAAAATTTTCAAGATGCATTACCTTTCAAGATATATCCTGCATTATCAAATATTCCACCAAGATTTAATTCTTTTTGTAAAAATAAACTAACATGTTCATCGCATTAGTATGCAAATGTGCTTTCACCTTTAATAATTGGTAAAATTATATATATTCCAAAGAAATATTTTAAAATTAATTTCTACATGGTTTACTCTCAGGAAATGTTTTATCTGTTTACCTGTTTTAAATTTCTATGTGAACAGCTTCACATAGTAATAGCTTATCTGAGAAGGGGTTGTGAGTGAAAAAAGTTTAAGTAGCCCTGTAACAGAGAATGCTTTCTCAAAACCATCTTAATTCTCAATGCTATTCGTTGTGAATAATTACCAATTTATCGTGTACTTAATGTGTTTATACATCATTCTTACATTTATTTCCCTTCGTTATACTGTGAGTTCTTTGAGAAAAGTGACTGTTTTAGGTTTCTTTTATCACTAGCACTAAGGACAATGGCTGAGTCGTATAGTAGATAGTTAATGAATTTTTTTTTTTAATTAAATGAACCATTTGAGTTTCAATCCTGCATTATACATATCTTAGCCATGTGATGCTCAGTAATTCACCCCCTCAGGTTAATTTTTTTCACATATGAAAAACTGGAATTATGATGATACTTAGTTACTATAAGAATCATTTAAGACCACATGTGTGAAATGCTTTGAAACCATATAATACTGTAAAATGGTATTTTATTTTATGTTATTTTCATTATTAAACTGAACCTTGGTCAATATTTCAAGTCGAATAAAAAAAGTGATCTGCTGGGGCACTGGGTAGGGTTCAGAGAAGAAAAGACCACGTACAAACAATATACACACATGTACATGAATTTGAGAAGTGAATGAAAGTGGTTCAAATGGAGAAAATTCCAATCAGGATAAGGCTAATAGAAAAAAAAAAACAAAAAACAAAAACAAAGAATCTATTACGTCTTCCAACACAAGCAAAGCTCTGGTCATTGTACTCCAGTCAAAATCATACTGCTAACCATACTTAACCAGGATCTAGGTCCTATGTTTCTAATGTCTTCTCAAGTTTTTATATCTTTATATCTCTATCTAGTTTCTCTCCTTAATATTTAAACTCCCATCAAGTCTTCTTATCCTTTTCTTTCTCTTTTTTCCCCTTAAGGTTTATCCAAATGTGAGTTTTTACACATTCATCACTTTTACAAATGAGAAAACTAAGCCTGAGAGAAATTAAATAATTTGACAATGTGTAACATACCTATTAAACACCTGAGATGACGTTACCGTTCATTTTTTAAAAATTATTTTATTTTTAATTTATGGAATTAAAGAAGCATTTCCATAACATAGCATAGCAACAACAATAAAAAAAAATATTGCACATGAAACTGCAAATCCATTGTTTATAACTTGCTATTCCTTTCAAATATATAATAAAATTATCATCTAAATTTATTATTTTTCTCCTTCCCCCCACCCCCACATCAAGCCCTGCTACATGCTCTTTAGTAGTAACCTCTATTTTTGTAAGTCTTCCGGATAGTCGTGTTCATTTTCAACCTACCTCTTTTTCTGACTGTCTAAACTCTGTTTTTCTTTTTCTCTTGCCCTTTAAGTCAGGACAAGTAGGTGGCACAGTACATAGAATGCCAAGCCTGAATTCAGGAAGACTCATCTTCCTTATTTCAAAGCTCTTTTTAGACACATAATAACTGTGTGACTCTAATCAAGTCACTTCATCCTGTTGGCCCGTTTCCTCATCTATAAAATGGTCTGGAGAAGGACATGGAAAACCACTCCAGTATCTCTCCCAAGAAAACCCCCAAATGGAGTCACAAAGAGTGAGATATGACTAACTCAACTGAACAACAACAAAGTCGTTTAATCTATCATTGCTTCATGAAGGACACCAGGATTTATTTAACAAATCATAGATTTGTTTTTCTTTCTTTAGCAGGCTCTTCCTACCAGGCAAAAACCAGAGACTGTGAACATATACAGCCGCATATGTTTCATAAATACATATATATGTATGTATATATATACACACACTACACATATGTATATATGTGTGCGCGCATGTCTACATATATGCATGTGTGTACATATACATTATGTGTGTAAATGTCTGCATATATGTGTATATGTGTATGCACATGCACACACACACACACACACACACATATATATATATATATATATATATTTCATCCACTATCACTCCACCTCGAAGTCCTTTTCTGATTTTTCATCATCACATAGAAGTCAAACAGGTGGATAGAAAAGTAAGAAAACGATGTCACAAAGACACAATGAAAATAGAAATTTATCCTGGGGCCTGGGTTCAACATGTATTCAAATCCTAATTATGATATATACTGCATCTTCATGGACAAATTAATCTCTTATAACCCTTGGTGACTTTATAAGGCTAAGAGTGGTGGAGAAAATATTCGCACATATTCATAGAGGAAATTCTATTTATTAGACTAATTGTTGCATATATTTTCAAAATTACAAGTCCAATTATCTATATCAGTACTTGGGATAATAGAATTCAAACTTTGGCATGTGTGACAAATCCAAAAAGCTCTATGGTGCTAAAGTGTCAACATAAATGGACTATTGCGGTTCTTGTAAAATGTTTTGTTGGGGGAATAAGGAGTGGGAGTAGGACACAACTCCCCCCAAATTTTTATTAAATCAGACAGTCTGTGATTTTTATTATTGAAGAGGTAATACTGAAGAAAAGTGAGATTTTTGAAATAGGGGAATAAAAATTCTCTAATATCAGGTAACTTTTAATTCCCCTCATGGCAGGGGTTATGTTGGATATTTTATTGCTTCCCAGGGCTTAGCAATATGTCATGCATGCAACACATGTTAGAATACAAAGCTATAACTAGTAGAACTGACATTTTAGCTAAAGAAATGCCTCTTTTGCTTGGTATCACCATTCTCATGCATCAGCCACAGGGATGTCAATAAAACATCTCAAGTTTTTAACATCAGCAATGTCTGGATCCATTGACTTACGAGAAGGTAGGCTCCCTTGGCTGACTTTCATTCTTATTTCCTCTGGTTCTGTGGTGATTAGGCTGTTGATAAAACCTTTTAATTACAACAAAACACTATCCTCAATAAAGACAATCTCAGTATTAAGCATTAGTAAACTTATGAAATATATTAGAAAAACACAAGACCTCATTTGGTTTTTATTAGCCATGTACAAAACAGACAGAGACATACAATATATAATAATATTATAAAATATAATGTAGGCAACCATTGTTTCTGCTATGTCTAGACATTCAGTCGTATAACGGGGCTCTGGAGCTTTTATCTATCTTGAATACCTTAGGGAGTCAGCGTGCTGAGAATCTCTATGGACTACAAAAGTGATGATTAAAGATAATCTCATGTCTCCTGTGTCACATACACTGAATGGAATATTCTTGAAATCATATCTGAACAAGTAATTATACTATTTATACTTTATGAACTTTATTAACAACTAAAGGGAAAAGAGAAACTCATAGTTGTTTATTCAACTCAATTTTTAGTTATACTTTGTGTATCAAGAAATTGTGTTTGATGATTATTATAAGTTTATAATACAAAAAAAGACATCCAAAACTATGTTTGCGTAAACATATAAGGTTGTTACAAATCTCTTTTACAAGCATTAATGTCGAACTATCCAAGGATGGAAAAGAAAAATTTGATGAAAATACATTTTATTTTGAATATTAGCCAGTGGGAAGTGGGAGGGGTAATTAGGTGAGAGGTGATCTGAATCACCGTTTATAGTATAGTTAATATATGAAAAGAGTAAGGGAGAGATTTATTGGATTATCCCTTTACCTTGTAATCTGTCAGAATAACTTTATATAGTAAAGTTAAACATAGGGAAATTCAATTTTATTAAATCAAACTTGAAAAACAATCAGTTATATTAAATTAAATACAGTTAATACAGTTCACTTAAATTCTGCTAAATGAAAAGTTTAGAAACTATGTTAAGCACTTATTGTTCTCACTGCATTGTGCATGAAGAATGGTTACAACACAATATTTTTCTCAAGAAACACTCGAAACATACCTGCTCTCTTGTAACATATAGTCTAAAAAAGTTTAGATTAGCAGTTACTACTCTGCTTATATGTTCTGGATCTTCTTGGGAAGTCAGAAGAAGCTTATGGAATCATTTTCTCAATAACATTTTTAAACACATAATATAAAATGTATAGGATTACTGAAATATGTATATAACATATTTATATATACATGTGTATACAAATATATAAAAATGTGTCAGAAAGATATATGTTTATACATCCTCATATGTTAAGGGAGTTAAGACTTTCTTTCCAGGGACATAATAAATTAAATCCTATATCTCCTGTCAGCAATCACTATTTTATTCATGATTTTATATGATAAAGAGATCAAACATGGATTATTTGAATATGTTATCGAAGGTAAGTCCAACACAAACTATTGAGTTTTGTTTAATTTTTATTTAGAAATTTAACTGTTAAATGTCATAATAAGCACCAGACAAAAAAACTCTAGAAATCATGTTAAGAGCAAACATTAATGGAGAGAGAAAGGACTCTATGGGGTTTGCAAGAAGGACTAGAACTTTTGGTTTAAGGGCTTTCTGAGCCCTTTCTACCTTTGGTGTCTACCTGCCTCTCAACCCTTACCTGTGACTACAAAAAGTTGTTGTAATGTGGCTAACTAAGCAGGTAGGCTAAAGCATGTGGAGAGTAACTGACAAGCCTCAAACCGATCAATGTTTTCATTCAAAGACTTCCCAGGTGAGATGAGTGGATGAGAAGTTTGTTCCGATGGCCATGAAGACAGCTAAAACAGACATTTTTGAGCAGAGTTTGCTCAGACATCAAAGATAGAAAACATTCACATTTTGTGCCTACCTGCTTGTAGGTGGAAATTGATCAGGTATCATTGCTTGTTATGATGAAAAAGAAGAAGCCCTTATGTAAAATTATTTCTCCCATTCACAAGGACTACCTGGGTTAGCCTGTACTAGAAGTAGGCCATGTGATTTGAGGACAGTGATATTTCAAAGACTTTTCTGTTAAGAGTTCTGAGCTGTCTGCATCAGGATCTGGGTGGAAATAGTGGTAAGGGTTCTGGCAGAGTTCCATCATCATCATCATCATCATCTCTCTCTCCCTCTCATACACACACACACACACACACACACACACACACACACACACACACACTTTCTATGTCTCACAATTCCCTGTTAAATCAACTAGGCTAGTTTCCCATTACTATGAATGGCAATTGATTAACATTTGGAAAAGATTGACCACTTAGCCATAGGAGTGTTTTCTTGGGTTGTGGTTTTCAGCATAACCTTTTATATGAGTGGTATTGCAAATCCTAGAGTTCTTGTATGAATGCCCATTCTTTGACAGAATAATGCTCAATTGATACAACCACTGTTTAGTGGAAAGAACATTGTACCTGAATGCAGAGACCAGAAAGCTCTTTCAACAATATTTGGACCACCTCCCTCCTCTCTGCATCCACAAAATAAAGGAACTGGATTAGGTAATGATCAAGGTTTCCTTCGTTTTCAAGTCTTTCCTTATTAACTTTCTTTTCAAAATGGCCTCCAATGGCCATAAAAGCCATATTGTCACAAAAGCCTTCTCCTTTCACTCAATTATCTTGAGAGAAGGTAAGACTTATAAAAGGAACTGCCTTGTTTTTTTTCTAAAATCCTTAAAAGGAATGAAGAAATCATCCCACATTCTGTATAAATAAATGAGATTATACTGAAATCAGGGATTCAATTCTCCCTCTTTCAGGTTTTAACCCACAAATACTACATATCTGTATGTTCTGTTAGGGATTTTGTTAAGTTTACTGATAACGTTTCTGCTGGAAATGTCTCAGTTCTTTCCTTCTATTAACTCCAAAGTTCATCTTCACAAATTTTATAATGGAGTAAGGGAAGGATGTGTTCTAGGACACTAATAACATTGTTTTATAATCTAACTCCTTGGGCTAAAATGTTTGGGGGGAATGAAATCATCTTTGATCAATATGTAGAATACTATCATTGGCTAGATTAGCAGTGTCTACTCACAGAGGCAATTATCTAATCAATAAGTATAATTAGGCATCTACCCTATATGAAAGGTTTTACTAGGTGATGGAGATATGAAGATAAATATTAAGGAGTTCTTGGTCACAAATAACTCACATTTTCTTAGGGGAGAAGATACATGTATAAGTATATGCTACACACACACACACACATTTTCAACTAAAAAATACATTTTTGCCTATTAATTTCCTGAGGGTTTCCTTCACATCTTTGTTCCTCAAACTATATATTATGGGATTTAGCATAGGGATCACTACTGTATAAAAAACAGAAGTCACTTTGACTATGAGCCATGAGTTTTTGGAAGTGGGTACACAGTAGAGAAAGAGAATCGTGCCATGGAAGATGGTGATAGCTGTTAAGTGGGAGGCACAGGTGGAGAAGTCTTTCTGCCTCCCACTGGCTGAACCCATCTACAAAACAGTGATAGAAATAGAAAGATAGGACATGATAAAGATTATAAGTGTGCTTAATTCATTGAAATTGGCAAAGATAACAAGTATTATTTCACTAAAATGTCTATCTGAACAGGAAGCAGAGAGGATGACTGAATACTCACAAAGAAAGTTATTGATAATGCTAGTTCCACAAAAAGACAATACAAGGAGAGAGTATGTGAATATCAGAGAAGATATAATTCCCCATGAATATGCCTCAACAACCAACAGTGTACAGATTTTTTGAGACATGGCTATTGTGTATAGCAGGGGATTACAAATGGCCACAAATCGGTCATAGGCCATCACTGCCAACATGAATGTCTCTGTCACCACAGACATTGCAGTAAAAAAGAACTGTGTGATACAAGCTGTAATCGAGATTGTTCTATCCTCCACAAGCAAATTCTCTAGTAGTTTGGGGGTAACTACAGTAGAGTAACAGAGATCTACAAAGGACAAGTAGCTGAGGAAGAAGTACATGGGGGTGTGAAGTTCGGGGTTGATCCTGATGATTACAATCATTCCCAGATTCCCCACTACAGTTACCACATAAATGGTAAAAAACACAAGGAAGAGAGGGACTTGAAGATCTGGATAATCAGAAAATCCTATGAGTAAGAATATAGTTGCAACAGTCTGATTTTTGTCAGCATTCAACATGCTCCCTGTTGGAATGAATTAGAAAATGTATCTTTAAAGCTAGAACCTTAAGAAGAGTGGGAGACTGCTAGAGGGATGGGTGGTTTAGTATAGCTAAACTCAGCTATTAGGTGAAGAGAGCCAATTGTTAAATTTTCAGTGTGGACATTTGCAACTTGGAAATTAGCAAAAGCCCCAACTCATAGCTTGATTTGTTGAGTTGTTGACTCTCTGGAACTAATAACATGATGTATAAAATGCTAATACTACATATTAAAATTAATAGTGCGTCTTTTTGCTTGTTTTTTTTTTTAAATCAATTGCTAAAGGTTTATGACTATTGGAGGAAAATCATGCAAGATGGAGAAAATAGAAGGGAGAAATATGTGTGTAATGATCATGGAAGCAATATAAAGAATTCTCTTCAAGGCTGGTGTTGATACTTAACCGTCTTAACTGTACTGTCGTAAGTAGTTTGTCTTGGGATATGAGACATAAACTTGTGAGTTGATTTTATGTTTGATTAGGGGTTCTAAATTTTAGTCTATTTATCGATTATTTTCTCATAAAAATGTACAAATAAATGGCATTGATTAACAAAAATACAAATTATACTGAAATGAAGTTGAAATTTCATTCGTCAAGTTGTCCTTTCCCCCCACTCATTTGGCAATTCTGGTGTTATTTCTCAGAAGAAAAGCCTCTTCCTTCAAAACTGAAGAAAATGCTAAGTTTTAGCTAGAGGAGAATGAAAATAAAGAGTAAGTTCCCCAACCAAGTTCATTGAACCCCTGAATTCTATCCATGGACTCCACGATAATCCCTGTTTTACAGCAACCAACTGAAAATTATTCCAGGAAGTTGTAACTCTATGCAGAGATTCAAAATGATATGAATGTAATGGAAGCACATATGATTTAACTGGGCTGTATAGAGCATTAAAAGATAAAAAAGAAGGTATGATATTTGGAAGGATTCTAAGGATAAAAGGTAAGCTCAAAAAATAAACATGCACACACAAGTATTCATGAATAAATAAGATGAATAATACTTTTGACAAAGAAGAACACTGATCAATTTTCCACTGTTTTCACTAAAATGGCTAAGCATTTTTGTTCCCCAAGGTTTCAGTTCCTCTATATACTGGGACCTCAAGGTCTTGATATCTAAATATCTTCATTGAAACCATATTTGTAAACTCACATATTTCTGCTTATGCTTTAATTTCCTCATTCTTATCAAGATCTCTCCTAATTCAAAGTTGATCAGTGATTCTATTCTGTAATATGTGAAATGCATTCTTTTATAATTTATGTACATCCTTTCTCAAAATAGACCCTTCTGATCACTATAATAATTTTTTATATATTATCCATATGAAGTACATGTTTGTACATTATCGATATCATAACTGAATAAATGGAAATAAGGATTCTTGATTTACTTGTTTTTTGTTTATTTTTTGGTTCTTTTGTTGTCAATGAATAATAAAAATAAGGCATCAGATCGATGACAACAAACAATAAGAGCAGCAATTATGGTTATTATCATACCCAGCATAGAAAGTTTTAATGCTTTTGTTCTAATTTTTTCAAAGAATTTTCATATTTTGCTCTATATAATGGAATTTGTAAGTGTAATAGCCAAATAATATTCGTATATGGGGCAAAACTAAGATCTCATAAAATTCTGAATAGTAAAGTTTCATGAAAGTCAGGAAGTTAACATTTCTTAGCCAAACATTCATAGTCTTCCAAAATTTTGACATTCCTATTGTCTTTGCCTTTGTTACCTTTATTGAAATAATACTCCTACTTGCAAAGCCTTCAGTCTTCATCTTCACCTATTTAAGTGTTCACTTTCTATCAAAGGGGCTTAATATCACTCCTTTCTCCATGACCTTTTATCCCTCATTTTCTATTATCTTCTTTCAATACATTGAGTGCTTACTACTTTCAGTATTTACTATCTATTCAGCATTTATTGACTTATATTTTTAATAGGGACAGGGACTAGATCAATGATTTCATTGGCATAGGAAACTCACTGAAAGATAATCCTTTTGCCTATGTAGACAATGGTGTTTTCTGTACCTTATAATCTTGAGGACTTGCTTAGAGTTCTGGGATGTAAAATGATTGTCAATGCTCATGAAGTTAGCACATGACAAACATGGGAGTTAGAAGCAGGTTTTCATGGTTTTTAAGCTGGCTTTCTATATGCTGTACGAAGTTATGTTTATCAGTATTTTTACAGTTTTTTATCAGTATTATTACATACTATCTCTCTCCATACACATGATATTTTCATATGTATAGCATTTCCAAGAAATATTTTAGCACAATGATATACTTAATGAATACAATAGCACACACACATTTAATATAAAATGATGCTACATAAAATGATTAAATAGATTCATAGGCTTCTTTCTATCCATCTACCAACTCTTATACCTAAACCTCTTCTTGAATGAAAGCGAGCCTCAGTTTCCGAAAGTCATACTTAAAGAGTTCAAAATATATCAAGTCCTATCAAGTTGGAGTGGCTGCAAGCACAAGATAATGGGGACAAGAGACTTATCTGAGAACCAGATATTCTATATTAAAATAAGCTTATAATTGTTTGATGACTACTGGATGATGCAAATTTCAGCTATAATAAATCTTTGAGAGAAATCCACTATGTTAGATATGATTTGTATTATGCACTAATAAAATTCCACATTGATCAATCATCCAGCTAGGATCTCTTATATCTCCAAATCAGTTTGAAGTGAGTCCCTTGCGCACAGGAACTATATTTAATGGCGCAGCGTTTGACGGTATGCTCAATAAATGCATACACACACATATTCAAAAAATGCATATTGATAATGTTTATTCTTAATATTTTAATCCAATAGCTGCAAGTATGCCCTGGCAGTTAATTTCTCATTTATTAGGCAAGATCATGGGGAAATTAAAATTATGCTGCATCATTCAGTAATTGATCAACCTTATTTCCCATTTTGTCAAACCCCATTTCTCAGTTAAGTTCAAAACTGTGGTCTCTCCCAGTCTGAATTAAATGTGTGGTTGAACGATGTGATCAGCCCTAGTCTTACCCCATTTAGGTAGAGTCGCTCCTGAAATGACTGTTCTTCTGCCCTTGTCTTTCCTTGTAAAACCTGGGGGTGATTTGATGTCCCCCAATAGGAGGTCCAGATTGGGGTTGGTTCTGATTTTCTAGTATTATTAGAAACATTTGGGTCTCATAAAGCAATTCATATTCCTTAACTGTCAAAGAGGAGTGTAATCAGTCGCATTTGTCTGTTTATTCATTTTCTCAGCTGCAGTAAATTGTAAGGCTTCCCAACTACCCTGACTTCATCCCTTCTGTGTCACTAACCAAACTGAGGAGGCAAGTCTGACCTATACAGATATTTTTTAATAAGTTCTTACTTTGCTTGCATAAAATATGTTTCCATGTTATTGTTCTCTCAATAAACATGTATTTAGTAAGTAATTGCAAAATATCAAAGTATCAAATAACAGACTAAGTTCTAAGGATAGAAATGTGGGCAAAATGGACTTAGTGCTGGTAAGTAGTTCATAATTACATAGAAAATAACGTGTACATATGTACATATAAAATATGTATGTGTGACTACATATGTATGTGTCTATAGGTATACACACAAGCACACATATATACATATATACATACAAGGCAGAGAAATGAGCAAAAACCAGAAAAATAAACAGACTATAGAATCTTACTTTGGTAATAAGGAAGACCAAAATACACAAACAGAAGACAAGAAAATCAAAGCTCCTTCATCCAAACACTCCAAGAATAGTATGAATTGGTCTCAGTCCATGGAAGAAGTCTTTCAGAAGGCAATCAGTGAATTCTTTCAATATATATTTTGCCCTCTGGTACTAAAATATCTGAGCATTTTTCCTTGGTAATTTCTTAAAAGATAATGTCTAGGCTCTTTTTTTTTTTATCATGGCTTTCAGGTACTACGCTAATTTTTAAATTGTTTTTCCTGAATCTATTTTCCAGGATAGTTGTTTTTCCAATAGGATATTTCGTGTTGTCTGCTATGTTTTTTTTTTCATTCCTTTTGCTTTGGTTTCTAATTTCTTGATTTTTCATAAAGTCATTAACTTCCATTGATTTCATTCCAATCTATAAACCATTACTTATTCAGTGAGCATTTGGATCTCCTTTTCCATCTGGCCAGTTCTAATTTTTAGATCCATTTTTATGATCTCATCGAGATATAGTTCTAGAAGTGTTGCTGCTGAGTCTAAGGATATGCACAGTGGTGGCTGTTGGAGCACCTGTGTTTTTTTGGTGTTAATTGGGTCAATATTAGCACAGGAAGCAGAAAATTGATATATACTTTGTTACATCTCAGCTTCACAGGCTGCATTGAGTGCGCAATCATCTGCATATAGAAAATCATGCACCAACACTCCCACTTTGATCTTGGTTTGTAGCCTTTTTAGATTGAAGAACTTATCAACAGTACAATAGTTGACTTTGATGGTGTGGTGGTGGCTGATGCACAGTTTCACAGTTCTTTGGGCAGAGTTTCAAATTGTTCACCAATGTTGGATCAGTTCACAGCTATAGCAACAACGCATTAGTTTTCCAATTTCCCCACATCTCAAACATATATCATTTTCCTATTTTTTCATGTTACCCAGCCACATAGGTGTGATGTGGCACTTCAGAGTCGTTTTGATTTACATTTCCCTAATCAGTAGTGATTAGGAGCATTTTTTTCATATGACTAACTATAGCTTTAATTTCTTCCTCTGAAAACTGCCAGTTCATATCTTTTGTCCTATATAAATATTTACAAATATATACACATGTATTTATACATACATTCATACATACATATTTGTATATATCCATAACTCTCTCTCTATAGGTTATGTGTATATATATATATATATATATATATATATATATATATATGTATGTGTGTGTGTGTGTGTGTGTGTGTGTATGTACACACACTTAAAAATTGACTTTTGAGTTCTTTGTTTAAGTAGTTCTTTGCTTACAGTGTTTGTGTGGGGTGTACTCTCGGGTGCTTGATCCCCCCAAACTCTTTATGCCGAGGAGAGCTCCAGGAACAGTCACTCCTGCTGCCCCTGGCCAGGTTGCTGCTTCGGTGGGCTCCTCTTGTATGGGCTCCTCCATCTACTTAACTGCCATAGGGCTGGAGTCTGACCACTCTACTCTCTCACATAGAACCCACAGTTTTTGTTTCACTGAAATTCCAATTTTTTCTTAGCATTTTGGGGTCGTGAAATCTGGAAACTATCACAGGTGCCCAAGATTCAGTCGCACCAATGCCTTTTCAGATCTTGTCTTTGCCAGCATGGCCTACACTGGACTCTACTCTGCTCCCAGAGTGGTATGATGAACACTTCCCAGAGAACTTCCAGCCTGTCGTGGAATTGAGATTTGCTTCACTCTGTCATCTGTGGGCTCTCCAGCTCCAGAATTTGTTTAGATCTCTCCTACTTGTCTTTTTTTTTTTTCCATCATGAGACACTGAGATATGAAGTTTGTCTACATTCTCTACGTAATGCTAGCAGAAAGAGTATAGGATTCACACATTCAAGTAGAGGGACCCTGTTCCTCTTTTAAATTATCTCCTATATGGTAAACTAGTGAAGTGATGTCTAACAGAAGTTGAAATTAGGTGTTCTCAAATCTCGTTCTTTTATATGCTTTCTACAGCAGCCCTTAAAACAAGGAACCCTCAGTTTCATAAAATGGATTTTTGTATGTATCCATTCTATATTTATTCTTTTTCCTGTTTGCAACATTTTTTACTGGCATCTAACATATATCAGTTGCATTAATTTTTTTTCCATCATTGGGAGGTTATCCATTAGATCCCAGAACAACACCAGTCTTCTTTACTTTTATCTTGCCAGCGAAATTTTTTAACTCTGGAGAAGAAACTCAGGTAGGTGAATTTGCAGTTTTACCATGCATGGTAAAAACATGAGTAAAATAATCAAAAGTGAAATGAACTGAACCAAGAAATTTATTCAGTAACAGCTATATCGTTTTAGTGAGAACATTAACACACTAGATCATTTGACTTTTTATAAATAATGAAATTAACTGCAAAGAACATATGAAACAAAACACTATTTACATCCAGAAGAAGAAATGACAAATTGAATTACCTATAGAATGATTTTACATGCATGCAAATATACAATTCCTACAAAGATAAGTGCATATATGCATATGCATGTGTAATCAAATACACACATGTACACACACATATATGTGTGCATGTGTGTGTGTATGTATGTGAAATGGAAGCCATCTCTAGGTTAGGGGTGCAGAGGGAAAAATGGAACAAAAATACATGGTAATTGAATATATATCTAACAGGAATAAGAAAATGTACATAATAGACTTTCAGTTTTCTGTGTAATCATGTTTTTATTATGCTGTGTTATAGAAAAGCTTGTTTTATTGCAATAAATCAAAAGAGAAATGGATTGGAAGACAACTTTTATGATAGAGTTGCTCATGTTGAAACAACGAAGAGCCAGGAATCTTTGTCTGCACAATAAGAATGAATGAATAAACAAACATTTATTAAGCCTTCACTGAGTTACAAGAACTATACAAAGCCCTTTATAGGGCTAAATGAGGATTTATAAGAATTCTATCCATAGAGGTACTCCATGTGTAGCTGTACTACAAAGCTGTATATGGCTACTCATCGAGGTATTTTGGTAGTTCTCCAAAAGCCATCTTCTTGACTCATTAGTAAACGTTAAGGATTATTCTTCCATTCTTAAATGTGAAATAGTGGAAAAATGAATGTTAAAAAAATGGATTTTAAGTCTTGTAGAATTAGATTTATTTTTAAAATAAATTGTCAAGGAGCTTTAACGAATGGTTCTGAAGTTGTTGCTACTCACAAAGTATGTTATAATGATTTTTTGCCAGTACTTTTTCTCATTTCAAACATCACTGTTTCATTTGCCTACTACTTTTCTGATTTCTTTTCAGAGTATTGTAGAAGGAATGAATGAAGGTATTAACACCAGACAGAGGAGTAACTGAAAACAACTGAGAGAATTAATTAAAAATCACCATAAATTCCATCAGAATAGCTTTGGCAGCAGACATAGAATTTACAAAAAAAAAAATCTTAATAAGAAATGATTTTGAGATCCATTATTTTTCTGAAAGTTTCCTTCACATCATTGTTCCTTAGACTATAGATGAAGGGGTTTAACATAGGGATCACTACAAGACAAAAAAAAAAAACAAAACTGATCATACTTTGACTACAAACCATGAATTTTTTGAATTGGGAATACAATAGAGGAAGATGATCGTCCCATAGAAAATGGTAACAGCTGTCAAGTGGGAAGTACAAGTGGAGAAAGCTTTATATCTCCCACTGACTGAATGCATTTTGAGGATTGTGACAAAAATGAAAAGGTAGGACCTGACGAGGGTGCAAAATGCACTGATATTTGCAAAGATAAGTAGCATTTTCTCACTGAAAGGTTTGTCACATCAGGAAGCAGAAAGGAAGACAGAATATTCACATAGAAAGTTATTAATGATTTGGGCCTCACAAAATGACAGTACAATAAGTGAGTAGGTGAGTACAATAGAAGAAATTATGCTCCGTGAATACGCCACAATCATGAGCAGGGCACAGTGTTTTTGTTTTTGTTTGTTTGTTTGTTTTTGACATGAAAACTGCATACTGCAAGGATAACATAGACTGACAAAGAGATCATAAGCCATTCATTTCTGCCAACATGAACATCTCTGTTATCACACAGATGACTCCAGTGGAAAACTGTGAGATACAACCTTTGATGGAGATGCTTCTGTCTTGTACAATTAAGTTTTCTAGCAGTTTTGGTGTAATTATTGTAGAGTAACAGAAATCCAAAAAGGACAAGTGCTTGAGGAAAAAGTACATGGGGGTGTGGAGTTTGGGATTGATCTTGATGACCGCAATCATGCCCACATGCCCCACCACAGTGACTGCATAGATGATGACGAATAGTAAAAAGTGGGGCATCTAGAACTCTGGGTACTCAGAGAATCCTAGCAAGATGAACATGACTATGGCACTTTGATTCTTGTCAGGGCTTACCATTATTCCCATTGGAGCGAATTAGAGATGGATCATGAGAAGCAAAACAAATGAAATTGAGGAAGAGAAGGTAAGGACAGAGTATGAATTAGATGCTATTGTGGTTACAGTTTTTATGGAGATAATAATACTATTAGTTCCAAAGTTAGAATTTTCTGCCAAGTTCTAAACACACAGATTAAGAAAAACATCATGGAATATGAAAGAAGGCAAAGAAAGAGTGAGATAAGAAATGGTCAGGAAACATGAGGGGTTTTAGAATCACACAATCTCAATCTATACTTTAACAAATGTTCATTCTAGAAAATATCATTCATTCAGAACGCTTAAATGAAGGAGAACCTAAGGCAGTCTATTTCACTTATTCAAACATCGAAATATAGAGACAAAAGTCATTCCCCCCGCTAATTTTTAAATCCTTTATGTCATTGCTAACCTTTTGATGTGGTACATCCACTTCCTGGAACCCTGAAGAGTAAGTTTCAGCTATCTTTCAAATAGGAATATATACGTATGTATGTATATATGTATCTATCTATGTATCTATGAATCTATCTGTCATCTATGTATATCTATAAAACAAATTTTAGGTAATTGTGCCAATTAATATAAAAATTCACATTTAGCATTGAGGTGCTATAGAGGCAGCTAAGTGACAGAGTGCTACGTATCTGGAAAACCTGATTTCACTTTAGCTTCAGACACTTACTTGCTTTCTGACCCTGAGAGAGTTAGTTAACCTTTTTGTCTCCATTTCCTTATTTTTAAGGTGACGAAAATAATAATACCTACTTTGTAGAGTTGTTTTGAAGAACAAATGCGATATTTCTAAGGTGCTTAAGAAAATGCCCAGCACATAGTCAGTTCTGTATTAATATTAGCTATTATTTGTTTAAATGGTTTCGATCCTAATTGTGAATCTTAATGTCTGTGTAATCATTGATTAATTTCTTCACCTGTATTGACTCTTGACAAGAAAGACAATAATATATACTACAATTTATATAGAATTTTCTCTATACCACTTATTTTGATAAGGGATTTACAATTATTATTAAAATGATACTGAAATATAGGCGCTATTATTATCTCAATTTTACCATTTGGGAAACTGATGCAAACAGAGATATAAATATCTGACGTCACATTTGAACTCAGTTCTTTCTGGCCATAGGTTCAGATTTCTATCCACTCTATTCTAAAATATGAGTTGGGACTACAAAATATGTACATTTCTTTTCCATATCCGGTGTCTTGAAATCATTTGCAAATGTACACATTAAAATCTTATGGTCCTTTCCTCTCTTTGTAAGTAGGATGGAAAGAATACCCAGACAAATAGAGATGACACCTCTTAGTTGATTCCTAAATAGAACCTCCTGACGTTGTTTCTTCATAGCTTGTGACTTTACTGAAAGAAAACTATCATGAAACTGTTCAGAAGAAGTAGAGGAAGACTAAAGTGGAGTGCTTT
The DNA here is from genome assembly GCA_023548195.1 of Bettongia penicillata ogilbyi. NCBI lineage: Eukaryota > Metazoa > Chordata > Mammalia > Diprotodontia > Potoroidae > Bettongia > Bettongia penicillata. Next base: position 1,294,622 of record JAJHZJ010000280.1, read on the forward strand.
AGGGACCTGATACATTATCTGTCCTGCCAGGGTATATTTATACATATCCCTTTAGAAAACACCACAATGTAGTAATTATCTTCCAAGTAGTAAACAAGGAATTGAAAAAGAAAAATTAAAAAAAAAACAAACAAAAACTGAATAAACAGAGGAATACACAGCACGCACACACACACACACACACACAGAGAGAGAGAGAGAGAGAGAGAGAGAGAGAGAGAGAGAGAGAGAGAGAGAGAGAGAGAGAAATGAAAGGTGGTGGAGTTCTAGTTCCTTGAAAATTAAGCTGCTCAGAACTGGGGGTGGTGAGTTAGAAAATGGGTCAAGGAATAAGCAATGGGAGTGAGCATTTCAAATTGTATTTTTCTTTTTATAGAAGTGCGATAGTAGAATATTACCCACTTCGATGGGTGTCTAAGAAAATGAATGTAAGACAATACACTACTTGAAAATTAAATATACTCAAAGTGGTAAATACAGATGTATAACTTATTCCAATGTCACTTTTCATCCAGGAATAGCAGTGTTCAAATTTCCATTTCAATCTCTACTACTTCAGAGTATTTCCACATGTAGTTTCCATCCCTTCTATTTCTGTCACCCCTTCCTTCTTTAAATGTACAAACTCCAGCTTGTTCCACGTAAGCATTCTTTTCTAAGCTGAACCAACTTTATGCTCTGAGGACATTGTTCCTTATTTATGATTTTTCTGCTAATAAGCTGTATCTAACAGTTGACATTTCATAAATTCTAATGAACTGCCATTTTCTTATTTTTTTATAAATGTGCATGATCTTATGACCTTCTATATAGGATAACAAATGTCTCTCCTAAATATCTCAACCCCCTTTTCCATAGGCCCTTTCAAATGGCTTCACCAAAGTCTCATATGAATGATCAGCCAATATCGATCATTCTCATTGATGTGGAAAGAAAAATTACACATTGAACTGTAAGCGGTGTTCATAACATAAAATTAGAGAATTATCTGAGGTTTTCAGTGATATCTAATTATTCATGATTTTATCTGAAGTTTTATAGGCTATAATGTTGTTGCTGTTTGTCTTGTGTTCCCAAAGGAGATTATCACATTAGTGAGGTGATGTTATTACATGAAAGTGAATTGGGCTTACACGAAGGAAGATTGTGCAAAATTGTGCAAAATCACCAGCCTTGCTTACTCCTTTGGAGCCATCTGGGTTCAATGGCCAGATTATAGATCAGGACAACTGGGGATGGCCCAAAATGCTGACAAAGATATTAGAATAGTTTAAAACTTCCTTTTCCAGTTAATGTTACAAATACGGAACTATAAAGCAAATTGGGATGTGACTTGACAAAGCTCGCAAACTCAGTAAGTGTCTAAGGCTGAATTTTCACTCAGACCTTCCCAATTTTAAGCCAGTTTTCTATCCAGTGCACCACTTAGCTGCCCCTTGTTTGTCATTTTCTTGTCAGTATTATTGCCTGAGACACAAAGTGACTAAATCCCTTGTCCAAGGTCATTTAATTCAAATAGTCTCTAATAACATCTTTAGAGTTAGAGCAAGAAAAAGGATCCCCCTTATTCAGTCTCTTCCTTATCCACATTGTTCTTCCTGGATTTATTTTAGATAGATAGATAGATATCTATCTATCTATCTATCTATCTATCTATCTATCTATCTATCTATCTATCTATCTATATATATAAGCTTTAATTGTTCAGAAAATCTGCCTGACATTAAGCCTAAATTTCCTTCTTTGTAATTTCCACCCCACTGATCTTGATTCCATACAACTCTATTGAAGACAGTAACTATGTTTTCCTTCCCATCCGTGTCTCATTTCAAGATTTATTTTTTTCCCTCGTACTTGTCCATTCTGATGGCATTATAATCTTTCAATATATTAATGAGTGCCCATGAAACCATTGCCTTATTGTCAAAGATTTAAGTGAATTGCAAGTGTGTGTTTCTTTAGTTATTGTAGTTCTATATTACTTAATTAATCTTTGAGAAGAGAGCTCTAAAATTATTATTTTTGAAGTAACATCTCCACAATGATAAATGAGGGCAAAATAATATGTTTGCTGTGTTGTTTTAAGTGATGGATTTTTGTGGTTGGTCTGGATCTTTGATTCCAGAGATATAAGGACCTTTTGACATGTAAACCACCTCCATTAATACACTTCCAGGATCATTTTACAATTAAAACTTCAGATACTGTCTTAGGAATAGGGTTTAACTCATTCCCCTCTCTGGCCTTTTTCTCACTTCACTGGGGATGTTTCTCAGGCATAACATGAACCAAGGTTGTCCTTATTCCTAATACCACAGATCCTACCATACTTCCTCTCTACCACTCTTTAGTAATTCCAGTATGCATGCATTTTTATTTGATTTTTATCTGATATATAATTTGATTCCTTTCTAACATTATGCCCCAACAATTCCTAAGTGAAGCCACAGCTGCTGCCAAATTACTCTGGTCATTTTTCTCTGAAGATAATACATGCATTTCTGCCTTCATGCCTCTGTTTACATCATTTTCCCCCAAAGCATGACGCCTTTAGATCAAGAGAAAGTATTGTAAAATTGAGCGAGCTGAAATTTATAATAAAAAAAGAATCCTGATACAGTAATACAAGAAATAATTAAAGAAAATCGTCTTGAAGCATTAGAACAAAGGGGGAAAGTAGAAATAGAAAAAATCCATTCATAATCACTGAGGATTACTGAGGAAAACTCACAGGAACTACATAATCTCATTCTGAAACCTCCAGCTCGAGGATAAAATATTGAAAGCATCGCGATTAAAATGATTTAAATATGGCGATGCCACAAGTAGACTCACACAAGACCTAGCAGCAGAGCCATTAAAGAACCTCGGATCTTAGAATACATTATATTGAAAAGCAAAAGAACCTGGCTACAGACAACAATATCATACCATGTGAAGTTATTATCCTGAATGAAAAGAAAAGACATTTGATAAACTCTCAGATTTCAAGATTTTGTTTGAAAAACATACTTAAATTAATAGAAGATTTAACATACAAGAATCAGAAGAAATATAAGGTGTATAACGAAGACTGATTATAAGGGACACATAAGGACAAACTACTTACTGTCATTGTATGTATGTATATGTAGTAAAAAGTGTCTAAGATTCTTACTAAAAATTGGGCAGTTCATAAGAAAGATTGGGGTAAACCCTAGCATGATAAAAATTTAAAAACTGAAACTATTTATGAACAACTAAAAAGAAAAATTCTTTTATAAAAATGAAGTGTAAGAGAGAATCAATATAGAAAAATTAGATAGGAGAGGAGCCTGGTAGTTCAGGCAACCTTACTTCATCGATAGTGGGTATAAGAGGAAAAAATGCATGCATGCATACATGCATACATACATACATGCATACATATATACATATGTGTGTGTGTATATATATATATATATACATGTATATACATAACTTATAAATTCAGAAGAAGTAAAAAGGTAGATTCAAGGGAGGATAGAGAGGACAAGGGAGGGATCTTTAAAGGGAATGGGCAATAAGTGGTTATAGAACTGCATTTAGATTTATGAGAGTGGGAGGATTAGGGGAGGGATCCCTGAACGAAGGTTGGTAAGTAATAGGTGGACAAAGTAGTGAATGGATAGGGGAAAAGTAGAGGAAGTAGAAGGGATAGGAAACAAGTGATATGCAAAAACATAAAAACAAAGATTAGGAATAAAATATGCTTGCAAAAGTATATGTCTATATATATAGACATACACACACACATAAACATATGGCTTATGTTTCTGTATGTATCTGTGGCTATAGAGAAATGTAAACTTTATTGCAGCCTTCTGGGAGATGGAAAAAGGATATCATAAAGACTTTCTTGAAAGAAAAATTTATTGCTACGTTTTTTGAATGCTCTCTTACGTTCCTCAATGCACACACTTTTTTCTTTCTACTTTTGTATTTAAGTTCCAGCGTTCAGGTTTATGATATTTTTGTTTCTTTTCTTTATTCTGTATTTGTGTTCCGGCGCTTGAGTCCAAGAAGAACAAAAAGAAAATACCTGCTTCCTACAATAGCTCATGCGTTAAGATTTTGTTCGTTTCTTTTCTATGAAATAGGAGAAATATGAAGAAACTGACATTCAATCATGCATAATCAATAGATTTATTTTTACAATTATTTGTCAAAGAGCTTTAATGAAAGGTTCTTAAGTTGATGATACGTCATAGAGTATATCAATGATTTTCTGGAAATAAATTACCTCATTTAAAATATCCTTTCTTCATTTACCTAAAAGTGGTCATGACTATTCCTCAGATGGTAGGAGAAAGTGAAAGTGAGACTTCCAGAAAAGGAATAATTGTATAGGAATCAGAGAATTAATTTAAAATGACCATAAATCAGGGCAGATTATCCAGTAGTCAGAGAATCCGTAGAAATTATTTTTTTGAGAAATGATTTTGAGATCTATTAATTTATTTAAAGTTTCCTTCACATCATTTTTCTTTACATTGTATATGAAGGGGTTTAGCATAGGAATCATGACAGTATAAAAACAGATCCTATTTTGACTAAAAGCCATGATTTTGGGGAATTGAGGATACAATAGAGAAAGAGGATGGTCCCATAGAAGAGGGCAACAGCTGACAAACGGGAGGCACAAGTGTAGAAAGCTTTATTATCTCCCACTGGCTGAATGCATTTTGAGAATTGTGACAAAAATGAAAAGATAGGGTGTAAGGATAATGATGAGGGTGCAAAATACATTGAGATTTGTAAAGATAAAACGTATTAACTTCCTGGAGTGTTTATCAGAGCAGGAAGCAAAGAGGATGACAGAATATTCACAAGCAAAATTATTAATGATTTTAGTGTCACATAATGACAGTACAAGAAGTGAGCAAGTTAATGTAATAGAAGAAATTATACCCCAAGAATATGCCACACTCACTCGCAGGGAAAAGAGTTTTGGGGACATGGAAACTGTATACAACAAAGGACAGCATATAATGACAAAGCGGTCATAAGTCATCACTGCCAACATGATTGTCTGTGTCACGATACAGGTAACACCAAAGAAAAACTATGTGATGCAGGCCTTGATGAAGACAGTTTTGTCTGCTATAACTAAGTTTTCGAGTAATTTCGGTGTAATTGTAATAGAGTAACAGAAATCCACAAAGGACGGGTGCTTGAAGAATAAGTACATGGGGATGTGGAGTTTGGGATTAATCTTGATGATCACAATTATGCTCACGTTCCCCACCACAGTGACTGTATAGATAGTGAGGAACAGTAGAAAGAGGGGCACCTAGAGCTCTAGAAAATCAGAGAAACATAAGAGGATGAACACGACTGTGGTACTCTGATTCCTATCAGGGCTCACCATCATTCCTGTTAGAAAGAATTATAGATGGACCATGAGAAGTCAAAAATAAGTGAAATTCAAAAACAGGACAAAGGTGGAGTATAAATTAGAAAATTATTATTGTTATGGTTATTGTGAAGATAATAAAAGCATTAATTTCAAGGTTACCACCTATTCTCAAGTCACATATATTTGGGTTGGTAGAAAACATGGAGAATGAAAGAAGTCAAAATAAGAGTGAAGTAAGAAATCGTCTGTGTGTGGATGGCTATAAAGTTGCAGAATCTAGTATAATCTGTATTTCAACAAATGTCCATATAGGAAATTAGAGCTTATCCAGGACCCTTAAATGAAGGAGAACTCAACTACTCCTAAGGCAGTCTATTTCACTTCGTTACACAGGAAAATGGAAATTCAAAGATGATTCATCTCCCCTGCACTTTTGATATTCATTGTGTCATCTTCAGTATTTCTATCCTTTCAATCTAGTTCATTTCCCTGGAATCGAGAAAAAGAAATCTCCGTTCTCTTTTTGATAACAAGCTTTTAAAATTTGAAATTGTATATAAATATATGCACACACACACATATATATGTGTGTGTACGTATATATGTATGAGTATATATGATACACATTACACACACACACACACACACACACACACACACACACACACACACACATATATATATATATATATATATATATATATATATAGACTCTTGACCCTTAAACTATTTTCTACTCTTCACTTGTACAGATAGTCATCACTTGACAAGCTAGCAGTAAAAGATGTGTCTTTTTCCAATAGTAAAAGTTGGACGTATTCTTCTGTAGAATTTCAGTAGCAAGAATTTAATGAATGGTTTTTTGTAAGGAAGATGGTTCAGTAGTTTTCTTGTTATAGCAATGCAATTGAAGTAATATGTCCATTAACATAAAAATTCACATTTAGCGTGAGTATTCTATAGAGGCAGGTAGGTGGGAGAATACTAATTGTGGACTCAGGAAAACCTGAGTTCAAGTTAAACCTCAGACACTTACTAGCTATGTGACCTTGAAGAAATTATTTAACCTTTGTTTGCCTCAATTTCCTCATTTTTAATGGGGAAACTTGTGTCATCTACCTCCTATGATTGTTGGGAAGACCAAATGGGATGATATTTTTAAAGTGCTTAAGACAATATATGGCATTTAGTGCTATATTAATGTTAGCTACTATTTGTATAAATGACTCCAATCTCAACTGTGTGCCTTCATCACTGTGCAATCTTCAATTACTTCACCTATTTTCCTTGATATTTTTAATAAAAATAACAATAATAACCAACATTTATAGAACACTTTCAGTATGCCAGGTATTATGCTAATTCCTTTACAATTATTATGGAAATGATCCTCAAAATTACCTGAATAAGTAGGTGTTATTATTATATCATCTTTACAGAATGAGAAACTGATGACAACAAAGGTTAAATAATTTACCCAGAGGTAAACAAAAGCATGTATCTTGAGGTCAGATTTGAACTCAGATATTACTTACTCCAGTCCAAGGTTTCTATCCACTGTACTGTAAAGTATGAGATTAGATTACAAATTATTTGAATTCCTTCATCCAGGCCTTACTTTATGTATTCAATCTTTTAAAATAATTTCCAAATCTATGCACCAAAATCTTATATTCTTTTCCTCTCTTTATAAGTACTCTGAAAAGAATACCCAGATAAACAGACAAGCCCCATATTAGTTGAATATGAGATCTGATGCTGTGAAATTGTTCCTTTGTAACTTGTGACTGTAATGGAAAGAAAGTCATCATGAGACTACCGGGAAGTAGAAAGTGTCTGAAATTAGGTGTGTTTGATAGTGATCTTTCCTTCCATAGATTAAATAGGTCTATCCATTTGAAGAATACCACGAGGTAGTAATTAGTTTCCAACTAGAAAACAACAACTGAAAAATACAAAACGAAAACATGTAAGGGAACAACTGAATAAACAAAGGGGCAGAAAAAGATTGAGACAGAGCAGAGAGACAGAAACAGGGAGCAAATTCAAAGGTGATGGAATTCTTTTTTTTTTATAAAAGTCTATCAGAAGAATATTCTCCAATTCTATAAGTATTCATGAAAATGACCATTATGAGAGACAGTGTGACAGAATGACTTGCAAGCAAATTCAAAATTCCAGCCTAGTAAACGTACATGCATGTCTCATTCCAATGTCACTTATTCATTCATTCATTCGTTCATTCATTCACTCATTGATTCATTCATTCATTTATTATTTATTTATTTATTCATTTATTTATTTGTTATTAGGTATTTATTCATGTATTTATTATTTTAATGTTCTACAATCATTACCATAAAGCTTAGATTTTTTTATCCCCTCTTTCTACCCCCTTCTACCCCTCTCTCTCCCCAAGACGACATACAATTCTATACAGGATCTACAGTTACTTTCCTACTGAATGGGTTTTCACTATAGTCATGCTGTAGATGGAGTAAAATCAATGGAAGAAATCATATAACAAATCAAGACATAATACACACACACACACACACACATACACACGCACACAAATGGTCTGCTACATTCTGCGAATTAATTCCATAGTTTTTTCTCTGAGTGTGGAAGGCATTTTACCTTAGAAGACTATTGGGAAAATTATTTTTTTTTAAGTTCTTGCTTTGTTACAAAGTTCCAAGTCTGCCAGAAAAATACTCTAGCACACTGTGGTCCTTGCTGTGCACAAAGTTCTCCTGGTTCTGCTCCTTTCTCTAAGCTTCAGATTATATAAGTCCTTCCAGGTTTCTCTGAAGTCTTCTTGTTCATCGTTTCTAATGGTGCAATAGTACTCCATTACATTCATATGCCATAATTTATTCAGCCATTTCCCAATTGATGGGCATCCCCCTGATTTCTAGCCTTTGATGATCGCAAAGAGTGCTTATGCTATAAATATTTTTGTACCAATGTCACATTTCATTCAGGAATAACACTATCAAATTTTTCACTCCAGTGTCTACCACTTCAAAATTTTTCCACATGTAGCTTATAATCCCTCTCTGTTTTCCTCCTTTTATTTCTTTAAATGCACAAATTCTAGCTTACTCCACTTAAACAATTTTTTATCTCTTGAAAAACTATATTTTTCACTTAATTGTCATTTTTTTCTACTATAAAGCTTTGGCCAATGTTTGGCATTTCACATATTTCTTATCAAATATTTGTATGGTATTCATTCTTCTATAAAAGACGATAAACATCTCTCTCAATTATTACAGCCAATCTGTCCCTCTTACTTTCTAAATGGTTTCAAAAATTCTTATCTATATGATCAGTTAGTACATTGATATGTGAAGAAAGATTCCTAAAGGCAACGTAATAGTTTGTTATAATTTATACAATTAGAAAATTGTCTGATGCTACCCATAATCTCTGACTCTCCCTAAGCAATTTGAACTTTTCCTGGCCAAGCTCCTAGAGTAGTTGGCCGTTTCCTGCTCCAGTTCATTTTACAGATGAAGAACTGAAGCTAATAGGGTTAAGTGACTTTCCCACAGTCACACAACTTGTAAGTGTGTGAGGTCATTGCGCTCACTGACTCTGGGCCAGTACTTTATCCAATGAACGACGAAGTTGCTTCCTTTTCAGGCAGTATTTCTTGTTTATTTCTGTTTATTTGTTTTACCCCAATCTTATTGCATGAAGCACAAGGTTGTTAAATGGCTCGTGGAAGGTCATTTATTTTAAACCCTCCCTAGTAGGTTCTTCAGAGGTAAAGCTAGAGCAAGTGTCTCCCTTCTCATTCTCTCATTCTCCTCACCGTACTTAATTGTTCTTCCTGAGTTTGTATCGTGTGTGTGTGTGTGTGTGTGTGTGCGCGCATGTGAGCGAGCGCATGTAGGTTTGTATATGTATATCGGTGCATAAATATACACACAGATATATGTATGCCCACAATCATTTGTAAGATAGCTAATGGATAAAAAATAAAAGTGTGGGTAGCCCAACGTGCGACCAAAAACAGTCCCGCCTCATATATATCAACCTATTTATGTAGATTTTCACCTACTTTTGCAAACTCGTCCATCCCTTCTCTACATTTCTGGTGTCTTTAATGGATTTGTGGATTCAGTGGTGCTAACACATACCTAGAGATTTATGAATTACCACCATATATTTAGGGTTTATAGACTTATAAGTCACCTTTGTTGTCCATCTTCAAAGAGGACCAAAATGACATCACCATTGTAAAGTGAAATTTCAGTGTGTTCCACTGTGTCTGACCAAACCAATACAATCTCAGAATGCTCTACCACAGGTTGGCCACAGATAGTCCGTTTGAATATTTGGGTTGAATATCCCAAATTTGACCATTCTGCATTTACTATGTGCTGTCTCAATTCTGCTTTGCGCAAAGAGCACAGCACCCTTGTTTATGTGGGTGCACCATGCTGAACGGTCCTGTGCCAGTGTCTCCCATGTTGCACAGTCAAATTCAAAGTTGTTGAAAGAGACTTTGAGAGTGTCTTTGTATCGTTTCTTCTGGCCAACATGTGATCGTCTGCCTCATGAAAGTTCTCCATAAAATAGACTTTTTGGTAAACGTACATTTTGCATTTGAACAACGTGGCCAGCCCATTGGAGTTGTGTTCTCTAAATCATAGTTTGAATACCTGGCATTTCAGCTTGAGCAAGGACTTCAGTGTCTGGTACCTTATCCTGCTACGTGATTCCCAGAATCTTCCCAAACCAGTTCAAATGGAAACGACACAGTTTCCTGGCATGGTGCTAGTAGACTTTCCATGTTTCACAAGCATATAACAATGAGGCCAGCACAACGGCTCTCTAGACCTTCAGTTTGGTAGTCAATCTAATAGTCTTCTCTCCCAAACCCAATGGAGGGTGCATCCATGAATTTTTATTGCATTTAAATAAACAGAACACAGTGTTGGTGATGAGAAGGTCATGTGATGCACAAGTCCTCAGCAGTAAATAACCAATGCCTTTGCTGTTTCCAACTCCATTCCTCCTTAGGACTCCCTGCCAAGTCTGGTAGTCTGAGCCTACTCTAGCATTAAAGTCACCCAGACTTATAAGTTTGTCCTCTTTTGGCACATTGATGATAAGGGTCTCTAGATAAGGGTCTTCATAATTTTTGTTTTACTTCATCAGTTTGTCATGGTGGGAGCATAGGCACTGATGATGGTGGCATGGCGTTTTCCTGTGAGTGGCAATTGAATTGTCATGAGCCTGTCATTCACTCCTTTTGTCAGGCATATCAGGTTGCTGATTAAATTAGTTTTAATTGCAAAATCCATGCCAGCTTCATGGCACTCCCCTTAATTGCTCCCACTCCAGAAAAAGGTGTATTCGGCTCCAACTGTAAGCTGGCCTTCATTTGCCAACCATGTTTCACTCAAGGATGCTATTTGGGTATGATACCTGTTGAGTTCTCTTGCAATAAAAGGAGTCTTTCTTGTAGGTCTACTGGGTTTTGTACTGTCTATTAGTGTGCGCATGTTCCACGTGCTGATGGTGAGTGGAATCATCTTTGCAGATGTTTTCATACTTTTTTTGTGTGTTTTGATGGCATAGGGGGATTCCCTGCCTGCCATGGTAATCAGCTCAGGATTGTGTAAGCAGGCAATGTTTCGGGCACCTTTTCTAGCCCCCTTCATCACACCAGGAGGTGAACAGTGTGATCCTTAAAAGGTTGCTCAGACACCCAGGGGGCTGCTGACTCTCACTGATACTTCCAGTGAGAAGCGACCCTATAGCCAGGGTCTCCTATGTGCAGGGTCATGACTACAGCTCCCATTGAATCCGCACCTGCTGTTCATCACTTGCCTGTCACCACAGGACTTTGAGGCATAAAAGCGAAATTGTATGTATGATGCCATTTATTTTGATTTGTGAGTAAATTGGAATTAAGTGAGGCAGAGCTCCAGGAAATATTCAGCCTCACTCTCTCCTCCTGAGTCATCATAGTCCAGTGGCAGGACAGAGTCAGGATGGTTGATGATGACTCAGGATGCAATAGATTACCTTGGCTTCTTAGGTGTTTAACCAAGCTCTAAGCACTCCACATCACCTGCTTCATCTGCCTTCATGGCCGATGGAACAAATTGTTCTCATCCGTCCATTTTACCAAATGAAGTATTCACAAGCTTGTCGTAGACACTCCCTTAACTCATCAATGGGTTTGAGAACCCTTGGTTACCCTCAACCTAGTTTGGCCTGTCTGCTGAAATGGTTTAATGGGATGTGACCACTGCACATGCTGCAGTTTCTTGGAGCCACAGGTGAGATTAGGAGGAACAGGTGGACACCAAAGGTGAAAAGAGCCCTGAAATGGGTTGATAGCCATCACATCAACGGTAATGGTCCTTCCTGAACACACCTTACACTCCATCATGTAATGTAATAATTTACTCTCAGCAGACTTGGGTTAAGATTTGTCCAGCTTATTGAGAGAATTTAATAAATATTTCTTGAGTTCACCTTGCATGACACAGGTAATATATTGTATAAAGTATACTTGAAGATGCAGAATTTCTCGCTTACTCTAACAAATGGAAGAGCCATTTGATACACAATATAACTCCACTTGGTGATCTGAGCTCAGTAATCTCAGCAAAGAATCTCTGCTCTGACCATGTTGCTCCTAAGATCATTGGACACAAGCACTCCTAAGCTCGTTGTATCACTCCCACTGCTTAGACATTCTTTGTACACGCAGTGTCTTAGATAATTCCTTTCCTAGATTTTTTAGGGCTGATAATGACCCTAGTGTCAAATCACTTTTATAATTAGGGAAATCTCTTCTGCCTTTCAGCCTCCCCCAGAAATACAATAAGCAAGTTTGTGATATAGGAGACACCTCTCATCAATTCAAATAGGCAATAAACTTTTAATAACCACATACGATGATCCAAGCACTTCACTTAATACTGAGGATTCAGAGAAGAACTAAAAATTTCGTAGAGAACAAAATAAGCAAGTAATAATATAATTGTGCAATATATCCACAGTAAACACATTTATAGATGTTGTGCAACTTTTTTTCTTATTTTAATAATGTTTCATTTTTGGGTATTACATGTGAAAGCAATTTTAACTGTTTTTAAGTTTTGAGTTCCAAATTCTATCCGTCTTTCCAATCCTTCCCTTCCATTTTCTTGTAAAGCATTTTCTTAGTAATCATTTTGTATGAGAAAGTTTGAATGGGAGAAAGAGAGATAAAGAGAGACAGACAGACAGACAAACAGACAGAGAGAAACCAAGAGAGACAGAGAGAGAGAGAGAGAGAGAGAGAGAGACAAAGAAGGATGTGAAGAAGGAAAAATAGAAAGAAAGAAAAAAGAGAAAATAAAGAATGTTTCAGAATGTATTCAGACAGTACTGAGAATAACACTTCTTTATCTGGGGACTGATAGCATGTTTCATCGTCAGTCTTTTGAGATTTTCTTAGATCATTGTATTGCTTAAAATGGCTAAATATTTCACATTTTTTTCATCATGCATTGTTGTTGTTATGGTGTAGAATGTTCTCTTGGTTCTGCTCGCTTCACTTTGCATCAGTTCATGAAAATCTTTCCAGATTTTTCTGATATCAACCTGCTTGTCATTTCTTACAGCACATTAATGTCCTATCACGCTAGTATACTGCAGTTTGTTCAGTCATTCCACAATTGATGGACCTCCCCTTCATTTCCAATTCTTAGTCACCACAAAAAGATCTGCTACAAATATTTTTGAACAACTAAGTCTTTTTCCCACTTTATAAAAAATCTCCTTGGGATACTCACCTAGCAATGGTCAGTTTGATCAAAGGACATACACAGTTTTATAGCCCTTTGGACATAGTACCAAATTGCTATCCAGAATGGTTGGATCACAGTGAATTAGTTTTCTAGTTTTCCCACATCCCCTTCAACATTTGTCATTTTCTTTTCCTTTTTTTTTTTTTTTGGTCATTTTAGCCAACCTGAAAAGTATAAGATTTCACATGTTTTTTTTTTATTTTTTTTTCAATTTTCATTTCTCTAATCAATAGTAATTGAGAACATTTTATATGACTACAAATACTATTGATTTCTTCACCAGAATCCACTATTCCTATCCTTTAACAATCTATTAATTGGGGAGCGATTTGGATTCTGAATAATTTCACTCCATTCTCCATATCTTTGAGAGAAAAAGCCCTTTATTAGATACTTGTCACTAAAATTTTCCCGTTTTCTGCATTTCTTTAAATTTTGGTGGCCTTCTTTTTCATAAACTTTTCTTAAATTTTCCGTTATCAAAATTTTCCATTTTTCATTTTGTAAAGCTCTATATATAGTAGAGATACTATAGTAGATATACTATTGGTAGTAATTTTTTCCCTTATCCACACATCTGACAGAAAAACTATTGCATGCTCCCTTAACTTGCTTTTGTTACCACCCTTTATGTTTAAATAAGATATACTTCAACCAAACCTTGGGAAACTCCAAATTCAGGAGAGATTGCTCTAATAATGTGAATAACCATGTGGAAAAGGAGGAATCCAGGGGAAGAGCTCAACATAATTTCTGGAAAAGAAAACAGGGAAAGGACTCTCAAAGGCAGAAATGTTGGAATATGATGTACATACCTTGAACCCAATTAATGATGTCAGGCAACTAAAATGGCACTAAATCAACAATCATAAGAAAAATATATGTTGGGGTTTTCCAGAAAAAAGGAATAATGAAGCACTAAGGCTAAGCATCACCTCTTTGCCTAATGGTAATTTAACAAGAGAAGTAATAATTAGATTAAACGAATAAAAACAAATCATGAAAATGAGGGAACTGACCAAACTTTCTTTAATTACGACAAAATAAAAGGCAAACTTCTAAATTTAGGGTTAGGGTTAAACAAAACATTCAGTAAATTTACTGAAATTCCAATTAGAATGTCAGTGCCTTATTTTCTTGGTTTTCTCACCGAGGAATACTGCCACAATAAAACAATAACTGAATATTTGAAGCATTTCCATTTTTTTATGGGAATTGTTCCAAAATGTAGGATGCATGATAGAAAAGGTTTATCCCTTTGGAGTACTAAACCATGTGTCTAAAGATCTAAATTGAAGTCTCAGTGTGAAAACAAGACGGAAGTCCATTATTCTACAAATCTTACAAAAATGAGAAAATATCCATATACTTTAGACACTGAAAGGGAATGAAAATAAAATATTACCTTAATCTATTCAGTTGTATGTGTGTGTGTTTATATAATTTTCTTCTAATCTCATTAATGCTACTTTGCCTTTATGTCACTGATTGCCTAAGACAAAGCCTTGAACTTCCTTGATGTAGTTAATATGCACCTTCTTGATTAAATTGCATTCTCCCCTTTTCTCCTTCTTCTGTGTTCTCTCATTGTCTGGAGAGAAAATATATGATCAGAATTATTACTCAGGTATCTCAGTGGATACAGGTGAGATGTGGAGTCAGGAAAACTTGAGTTCAAATCTGGCCCCAGATACTCCCTAACTATGACCAAGATAAGTCATTTAACTCAGTTTGCTTTATCCATAAAATGAGGAAGCAAATGGAAAAGCACTCCAGTATCTTCTAAGAAAACTTCAAATGGGGCCACAAAGAAGTGAACACAATTGAAAACACCAAACAAACGTTTAATCTCGAAGAACTGATTACAAATTGCACCAAGTTCCTTTTTCAGACGTGAACTATTGGTTTCTTCTTCAAGATCCAAAACACTCTAAAAATGCAGATAATCAGTAGCACCAATGTGGGATCTACAGCACTTTCAGTAACCGTGAGTGCCCAGGTGTAATTATTAATTGAGAAATACAAAAGACTCTCCACATAGAAGAAAGAACCAAAAGATATATTCAGACACCTGTAAGCCAAATCCATCATAGTAACAAAAATCTATACACAAGAACAATGCAGAGAACATCCCCAAACCTACCTGTTAGGCTTCCTACAAACCAGGCCCCTTAAACAAATCACTAGAAGGTTTCCCTTAAACAAATCAAAAACAGAATTCCCTTTAGAAATGTCATTTTCACACTCAAAGCATGCATCCTTCAGTTCCGACTGCTTTCTCACTAATTTCCTCTCAGCTCTGCTCTAGTTCAGCCTCTTCCTGTTCCCCCCTCCCTGTTCTACCCATTTAGCAAACTCCTCCCACTATATGCTCCATGTGACTCAGACTTCCATGTGACCCAGGTAGTTCATATGGGCCTTTTAATGAATGGTAAAGATCTCCCCTTTTAAATTACCATTTCATAGGGCCCCAAGATCATTGATATTCATTACGTAGCTCAGTGGGGCAACTGGTGTGCACAGAACTTTAAGAAAGATAACCATATCTTAGGCTACTGGTGTCAAGAGAATTTGACATTATAATAGGGATCACATAAAAGGAGCACATAAAGCAGTATCTTAGGGTGGAACTTGATCAGAAGGACCCCATCACTATCTCCTTGAATAAATGGAGCCCAAAATCTTGGGGTAAGGGGAGAAAGACTATTCTTAGATAGCTAATTCCTCTGAGTTTGGACTTCGAGCTGTCCCTGCACAAAGAGATCCCATTTGACGAGTCAGTTATTTAACTGGCATCCAGAGCTTAATCAACACCATGTCCAGGGGTGACACATCACAGTCGTGAACCAGGGGTGACACAACACAGTGGTGGACAGGGTGTGACATCTGGCTTAAGTGATGAGGCATCTGCAGGTGGAGAGTACTAAACCTACAGAAAACAAATCTGACAAACAAGGTGAACAGACAAAAAACAAAACAAAATCATGGAGACAATAACAAGATGCATGGTAGATAAAAGGTCAGTTCATGAAAGTTCATGAGTTCATGAAACCACTATGATAGCCTCAAACACTGTTGTTCACTGTTTTCTAGTTTGTAGTTTTGGCATCATCATTCTGGCTAGAGGTATACTTTCAACAGTCTGAGTTGGGGTCTGATCAGTCTCCTATTCTCCCTGCAGGTGTGATGAACTAGGATACAATGTTTCAGGAGGATCTGCACAGGTGGTTCTGATCTTCCTGCTCAGTCTAAAATCAATCCTCTCTCCTGGACACATTTAATATAGTTTGTTAGTTGGAATGCCATTTATTCTTCCAAAATCTACTCCTACTCTTAACAGAGCTAAACCCGATTCGTTTCTTGTCTATCTATTCTGAATTTGAATCCCCTGACTATTTACCCTTCTCTCTCAAGGAAATTTATCTTATTCATCGATTCTCACCATTCAAGATAGAAATAATTCTCCCGTCCTCTGGGTAAACCAACTTAAAATATTTGTGAATTCCTACTGAGTAAAGTGTTCAATTATCTCCCTAACCCCTGCATGGCACCCTTGATTTTCCTGTTGTGCGTCTGCCTGGGAAGTCACACATGTTCTCTCTTGTAACCTTTTTGCTTCTTTTTGTGAGCTAAACTACCAGCACTTTTTCCTACGACCACAGAATTCCAACTTGCTCTTCTAAGAGAGATCTTGAATACTCCAGCATAAAGTGACTCTCATGCAAACCAGTCAACTCCCATTTCATCTGAGCCTTCTCCTCCAACAGATTGTCTCTACTTTTACATATAATTTGATATATTGTAAATAAGGCCCAGGGTCTGCTAACACCCCTGCCATTTTTCCCTGATTCTGTTGTTATTCCCTGCAAACATCTTTCTCAGTCTCTGGGTTCTCCCTTCTGTAGCCGCGGTTCCCAGTTTTCACAAAGGCAGGTGTCTTTAGTTCATTCTCTTGCTAGGGAGGAATAAAGTACACCCTCCCTCAAACATTCGTTTCTTCCTCTGTCTTCTCTGCTTTCTACCTCCAAACTGAGGTCTACTATTTCACGATCCCATCTTCTTTGCCATTTATAGCTCCAGTGAAATTTTCATAGTGCCTATGGTGACCACGAATATCCCAGCACAATTCTAAAATGCAAAATGCAGCATACTCTCCACATGGAAGACAGAACCAAAACATTTATGCAGACACCAGTAAGTCAAATCCATCATTGCAATAAAACTCTATGCCCAATAACAATGCAGAGAACAACAGTATCCCCAAGCCTTCCTCCTGCTAGGCTACACACAAATAAGGTCGCAAACAAATCACCAGCAGGTTTCCCTTAAACAAATCACGAACAGGTTTCCCTTACACAAACTGCCTTTCTCACACTCACAGTCAGCTCTGGACTCACCTGGATCCTTCACTTTTGACTGCTCTCTCACTAATTTCCCCTTAAGTCTGCTCTAGATCTACCTCTTCTTATTCCACCCTTCCTGTTGCACACATTCAGTAACCTCCTCCCACCACAGGCTCCATGTGTTTCAGATGTCCATGTGACCCATTCAGTTCACATGCATCTATTAATGAATGGGAAATATCTTCCCATTTAAATTATCATTACATAATCTTAAAATGAAAGGGAGATACGCTTGAGTTCAGAATAAAAAAGTGATTAGAATCATTCAAAACATCTATTAAGTCCTCTATAATATTAATGACTTTAACAAAAATATTTCTGAACATATCTGTTGTGAAAATAATATGAACATATCTGTACATTCATGCATGTAAATGGATGCACATGTGTATGTATATATGTATACGCACACAAGCATTCATATCAATACCTTCTTAATATCTGTTTGTAATGAATGCATAGAATTGAAGGGAAAGTGCATTACAACTTGTCTCTTATTTAGAAGGTCTTGCTTCTGATGGGTTACTTGGGCCCTAGCCCTAAAATCATGGTTATAAAAGCTTTCCAATTTTTCAACTGGCCCAAGACCTGGGAGAAAATATTTGTTTTTTGCAGAACACATTCTCTTGTCAGATCAGACAGAGGGGTTGATTGACCCAAGGATTTTTGTCACTTGCTTGATCCCCAAAGTTCAGGCCTCTGGCAATTCCCTCAATGTCTACTATATTCCTTACACTTTCTCAACCATTGCTCTCAAAGGCATGTAGACCCCTAAATTATCTAACTTGTATCCCTAGAATTCCTTAACTATGCCACCTTTCCGTATAAGGCCCAGAATAACACAGTCTCTCACAGGTTTCCTAAAAACTCTTGCCTGCTTTTGCTGAAAAATTACAATAAACTTTTTATCACTTGATATGAGAAGACTGGAGTGTGTGAATTCATTCCAAGCAATTCCATCTTGGCATTTTTGTTGACCCAGTACCCCCAAACCTCATCATTTCTAATGATTTTAAGGGAAGTTAGAAAAAATAAAGGACAGAGGTGAGGAAGTTGCACATTTCAGAAAAGAGGGAAGCAAGCAGTATTATGAGAAAATATTATATTTCTATTGGGTAGTTTAATGTTGCATTGAATTATATCAACCGCATGTCTGAGTTTTTAGTGACCACTATTTTGATCACCAATGGTCACTTCTCAGTATCTTATATTAAAGCAGAATCTCTTCCCACCTCAAGAGTTTCCCCCAACTACTAGATTTAGGATAGGAAGATATGAAAAGAAAATATCAGGAAAAAACAGATATTCAAGAATAATAAATTAATAATATTAATTTATTTTGACTGTTATTTTAAGAAGATAAACTTTATGGTGAGGAGATGGAGGTCAATGCATTGTATAAAGGAAGAGTTAGGAGATTTAGCTTTGTATTTTTTTTTTTCAGTTTTAACATTCTTATTTCACTAAAACATGGATTCATGACAGTGTGAAAGCTAAGACATGACTAAAAGTTTAAATGCTAGAAGACTGTGCAATAGAGTTTGTGAAGGTATTCATTGTCCATTTAAGGGAATATAACCATCCATTTGAGCAGATTATTTAAGCAACAGATGTTGGTCTTGTTCTTTAGTTGTTGCTGTTGTAGTTTTTCTTGATAGTAGGAGTTGAGGGGGTAATGGTCTTGATGATGATGATAGTTATGATGATAGTAATAATTTAATAAGAAAACATTTTTTTCATTAACATCCTGAATCTTTCCTTCACAACACTGGTCCTCGCACAATATTTTAGGTGTTTAAGCATGGGGATAAAGAAGTTTTAGAAGAGAAAACATCCTTTGATGGTGAACCAGGAGCTAGCTGTCAGGTGAGAGGCACAAGAGAAGAAAGTCTTACACCTTGAACTAAATGAATGCATCTTCATGACAGCTATAAAAATGAAAATATAAGAAGGAAATATGATCATGAGGGTGCTCAATATATTAAATTTACAACTACAAAAATCATAAGCTAATTAAAGCCCTTATTCGAGTCAGAGAAAGAGAGTATGCCAGTATACTCAGGCAAAATTATTAATTATATTGCCACAGAACGACAACAAATGGAGAGAGTAGGTGAAGAATAGATACAAGAATACATCCCAGGAATGTGCTGCAGCATCAACAGTGATGAGGGTAGGAAGGGAGGCAGAGTACAGGGGAAGGTCATCTGGAATAAATTCCCAGGTTTAAGTATTTTTCAAGTCAAGATAAAGATTTATTATGCTTTTCAGCAGGCAAGAGTTCTGGGGGAACCGGTGATTTGAATGGGTACAGAAAAAGTTTATATAGGGTATTATATACTAAAACATGTGCCAAATTTGCTAAGTAGGTGATTCAGGGTGGGGGTAGGGAGGAGTTTGTGTGTGTGTTCGTCCTTCATTGTCAAAGAAGACTATGCAATCAGAGAAATGATGACATGATTTGCACTTGACTTCATTTTGAGGGAGGGAGAGCAGTGCATATCACCAGTCTTGTTTCTCCTCCAGAGTCATCTGAATCCAGTAACCAAATATTCATCAGGATGACTGGAGATTACCCAAGATGAGACAACTGGGGCTAAGTGACTTGACCAAGGTCACAGAGTTAGTGAGTGTCAAGTGTCTGAGTTGAGGTTTGAAATCAGGTCCTCCTGACTCCTGAGATGGTGCTCTAGCGACTGCACCACCTAGCTATCCTTTAAGGAGTGGTTATTTTTTTAAGGAACATGCAATTTCCATATCTACGCAACAGGTATTTTACTCAGAGTTCATAAGGAAACAGCCCAGGGTGGAGGAGGGGCAATTACCTGGAGGTGTGGTTTTTGCCTGAAATGTCCCTAAGACAACTAATGGTCAAGGCTGAATTAAGAATACTAGACTTCTCTCCTCAATGTCTTGTTATACAATATATATGTAAGGGATTACGTGTATATCTAAGTCTAGGATAACTGTGATTGGCCAGTGAGTAGAAAATATCTTTATGACCCAGGACAGGCAGTTCAGCCAGTACACAGCTGGTTCAAACTAATAAATTCTATACGTGCAGCTGGCTATTGCAGCAGGAAGGGAGATAACAGTTTTTTGCTGGGGCAGGCTGAGTACTTGGGCTGGGGAGAAACTGCCTGGAATGATGTTTTGGGGCTAGGGAGAAATATGATTATTAGAGAGAAATTTGATCTTAATATGAGAACCAAAGCACATGCAACCAAGTACCCAATCAACAGGACATAATGTTTCTGAGAATTCATGACCATATTTAAAAGGGAATTTGAAAGGGATTTAAACGATGGCCACAAAGTGGTCATATACCATCACTCCCAACACGTATGTGTCTGTCAAAATAGTTAGTAGCAGAGAAGAATTGTGTGATGTATATAGTGATATATATTGTCCTATCTTCTAAAATTAAGTTTTCCAGCAACTTTTGTGTAACACCAGTTCAGTAACAGAAACCCACAAAGGACAGGTCATTTAAGTAAAAAAAAAATACACTGTATTTAGTTTTGTGGGCTCATAATAATGATTGCAATCATTCAATCATCATGATTATATAAATGGTGAAAAAACCTGAAAAAAAAAGAATCTGAAATTATGAGAAGTGAGAGAATTCCAAGAGAATGAATATAATTGAAACACTCTGACTTCTGTCACAGATAATCATGACTAAATTGGAAAGAAATTTAAAAGCAAATCCTGAAAAACAGAATAACGCAATGAGAGGTATATGGCTAATTATATGAAGGTAGGTTAAATAAATAAATACAACTGAATTTTATTTAAAGGAATTGAATATTCCCTTGATGAAGCACAATTTTTCTTAGTGGATAAAAGGTCAGGAAGATGGTGGGGTAGAAAGATTCACATATGATAGCTCCAAAACCACAGCCCATAAAATAACTGTAAAGAAGAACTCGCAAAAAATTCTGGAGCAGCAGAATACACAACAAAGGAGTGGAGGAGATTTCTGTTCCAGAGAGCCCTGAAAAACCCACACTAAAGGTCCATCACACACTGGACCCGGAGCAGAGCCCAGCACTGTGGCCGTGCGGCACCAAGAGGAGCAGATCCGAGCAGGATTCAGGGAAGGAATCTCCAGTGGCCACGCAGGTCCATCCACCAACACACACCAAAGGTTAGTGAGAGAGCCTCAATGGCTGGCAGAGAGGGGAGCAGGGTGTCCCCATCACTCAGGCTCCCTCGGGAGGCAGCAGCAAAGGCAGCAGCAGACAGGGGCTCCCAAAGCAGACAAGAGCCCAGATCCATTGTTGAAGGTCTCCCCATAAACCCCTTGAGGGAACTGAGCCCCCACTCTAGCAGCTGAACTTAATCTCACACTGAATAGCAAACCTGCCCCCGCTGAAAGCCCTGAGGCTGGGAAGAAGCATTTAAATCTCAGACCCTAAGCACTAGCTGGGCGGATCTGCAGGTGAGGTGGGTGTGGAAAAGAATCTCAGAAGTCAATTAACTGGCTGGGAAAATGCCCAGAAAAGGGGGAAAAAAAAATAAGGCCATAGAAGGTTATTTTCTTGGTGAACAGATATCTCCTCCTTTCTTTTCTGAGGAGGAATAACAATGTTTAACAACAGGGAAAGACATAGAAGTCAAGGCTTCTGTATCCAAAATAAATATTCAGTGGATAAAAGGTAAGTCTTGAAGTCAGAAGGAATATCTTGTATCTGGTATACTATCTTGTGACTGTGGATTAATGATTTAATCTTTTAATACCCTAGGAAACTCGTTAATACTTTAAGCCACAGGTCAGATGCCAATCTCCTCCAGTGTTGATTTCAAAAATAAAGCTATTTATACAAAATAAGTTAGATGTCTAGACCTAATAATAAGAATTCATTTGTGAAATTCATATTCAAGCAAAATCAAGTTTAGTGAGAAATTAATAAGAAATGGATAAGGAAAAAGGAAAAGAAGAGGGGCTCATTATGGAGACCAAAGAATAGGAGATGAGGTGAGAGGAGAGGAAAAGTTTCCAAATTTCTGCATATTCCCATTATTTTATAATTTTTTCCTCCAAATTTTTATATATTATTGTTTTTTCATTTAGTATTCAACTTATACATAGATATAGACATTAATATAGAGATAGAGACAAATATATAACTGTTGTTCAGTCATCTCTGTAAATTTCAACACTTCCCTACCAAATGTGAAGTGTTTCTGGCAAAGGTAGGGGAAGGGTTTCCATTTCCTTCTCCAGTTCATCTTATGGATGAGGAAACTTACGCAGAATTACATGACTTGTGCATGGCCACACAGCAAGTTATTTTCTTAGGTGTATGTGAACTCAGAAAGAAGAGTCTTCCTGACTCCATGGTTATCACTTTATCCACTGTGCTACCTCTTGTGCACACACACACACACACACACACACACACACACACACACTGTACTATGTAGTATAACTAAAAGATAATTTCAGAGGACACTGACAATAAAAGAGCATGACATAGGGAGAGAAAGAAAGAGAGGGAGAGAGAGAAAGGGAGAGAGATTAACAAGTAAATAGATTGAGACCTGAATATTTGTCTTTTACTTTTTCTCTGTTTCAAAGACTATGTCTATTCTCTGTTTATTAATGTCCTTTTCTGTCTCTATCTCTCTTTTCAGCATCTAAATCTTCATAGATTTATAACAATCCCCTTACAGTTAAACTTTTTCTCCCACTGCAAAATAATCATTGTTCTACAGCTTAGAGGCTTCAGAGATTTTGGAGTCATCAATAAGTTAATCTTGCATTCACCAAAGCAAGAATTAATTTTACAAAAAATATTTTGGAGTTCAACAGTTTCCTAATAGATTCTTTCACATCTTTGATCCTCAGACTGTTTGTTAGGGGATACAACATGGGCAAATGACCACTGTGTAAAACACAGAAGTCACTGACTATGAGCCAAGAAATTTTAGAATGAGGGACACAAAGGAGAAAGAGAAGGGTCTCAGAGAATATGGAGATGACTTTCAGGTAGGAGAAAAGTGGAGAAGGCTTTCTTCTTTCCAGTGGATGACTGCATCTTTATTATTATGAAAAAAATAACTATAGGATGTCAGGATCTTTATAAGAAAGCAAAATACATTAAAATTAGAAAGCATGAAAAGTCTTGGGAACAAAGACACATATACTCTACAGCTTCCCCCACAGTTCACAAAGTTTCTGTAAAAAATGATTCTCAACAAATTCTAGAGCAGCAGAAGCCACAGAACAACAGAGTGAAAGAGGTTTCCAGCCAAAGGTAACCCCGAAGGCCGAGAGGAAAGATTTATTTCACAGCACTATGATCAGAGAGGAAGCCAGCCCTGGCCAGATGGCACTTGGAGGAACAGGACCTGCACAGACGCATGGGGAAGAATTCCCAGCAGGGAGAATCTCAGATCCCTCAACCCTCAAGCGACAAAGAAAGACTCCAAAAGTCAGCGTGGGAGGGCTTTTCCAGGTGGGAGAGAAGGGAAATGGGTTCCTCCAACACTGACCCCAGGGGGCAGCACGAAGTGGTGGCAGCTACAGTGATCATGGAAGCAGCCTGAATCAATTCTCCAGGCAGCTTAGCTTAAAGGATCTGGAAGAATTGAGCAGCTGATATTAACTTCAATGCTCAGTGGCAGCACCGACCCCATCCAAAGTCCCTGGGGAAGTTGAGCTGCTAATCTGAATCCCAGCCTTAATCATGATACTGGGTAGAAGAGGACCACTAGGACCCTCCTTTTGACAAATGATTCAGAAGTCAAGTAACTGGCTGGGATAATGACCAAACAAGGGAAAATATAAGACCATAGTAGGTTATTTTGTTGGTGAACAGGTGTCTCCTTCCATCCTCTCAGATGAGGCATGCTGTCAGAGGAATTCAAGGCCTCTGCCTCCAGTACCTCCAAAATGAATACAAAATAGGCTCAGGCCATAGAAGAGCTTGAAGAGCAGGTTAGCAGCCTGCTAAAGGAGAACCACAAATGCAGAGGAAAATAATACCTTTAAAATTAGGCTAACTCAATTGGAAAAAGAGTTCCAAAAAGTCAATGAGGGGAAGGTGATTTTAAAAAGCAGAATTAGCCAAATGGAAAAGAAAGTTCAAAAACTTACTGAAGAAAATAATTCTTTAAAAAGAGAATTGGCAGAGCCAAGATGGCAGAGTGGGAGTAATGACTCACCTAAGGTCTCAGAAAAACTCCTTCAGGTACCTTTGAGAGGAGAATCTGACCAAATTTTGGAGGTGCAGAATCGAGTAGGAAAGAGACTTTGACGGATTCGGAGCTCAGGTTGTACTGGAAGGTCCAAGGGAAGGATCTGTTCTGTGTGGGTGAGCCCACAGTGCACAAGGAGGCACGGCCAGTGCAGTGGAGCAGAAGGGACCCGAGAGACAAGCCGAACGGAGCTGCCCAGGGCCAGATATCAGAGCAGCATCTCTTGAGACCTTCAGCCCAAAGATCAAACTTCGGTAAGTCACCTACTTGAACTTCAGGGAGCCAGGATGGTGGAGTGATCAGTAAATGCTCTCTCCTCCCCGCTTGATGACCATGAAAGAACCCTAAAATATTTCCCCAGAAAAATCCCAGATCAGCAGGAACAGAGTCATATAACACTTGAGGCAAGGAAAATATCTGAGGGGGATTCCTCCTATGGTGGCAGAGGTAAACCGGAAGGACAGAGGACCCAGGGGAGAGAAAACATGCACTAGGACCCAGGCAAGCCTCATTGGCAGGAGAGGAGCCCCAGGAGGGGTGGGAACACGCATTAGCATCTAGGCGTGCTTCAGCTGTCCAGGGGAATCAGAAAGATAATAGGGCAGCTAAGATTACCAGCCCCTGAGCTTGCCTTTGCCTCAGTTCAGCTGAGAAGATCTCCTGTGACCAGACCACTCCTTCCCCACACTTAACAAGCTAAACCCAGGGATGATCAGGGAAACACCAAACAAAAACCTGCTTTTAGCTTTTTCACACATCAACTCAGCAAAAAGTTCTCCAGCTTCTGACTGAAAGAACCAGAAGCCACAACACTCAATCAACATCATGAACAAGAAAAAACAGAGGGCAGAAAACATAGAATCTTTCTGTGGGGATAATGACCAAAACACAAACACCAAAGAGGTCAGAGCTGAGACTGTACTTCCATCTGAAACTTCAGAAGGGACTATAAACTTCTCACAAGCAGAAACAGCCCTCCTGGAACAGCTGAAGAAGGAAAGAGAAGATAAACTGGCCAATGATCTTAAAATTATTAGGAAAGAATTCACTGATGAGAACATCTCTTTAAAAAGGAAAATTGAACAAATGGAAAAGGAAGTTCAAAAATTAACTGGAGAAAATAACTTCCTAAAAGGGCAAATGGAAAAGGAAGTATAAAAATTCACTGGAGGTAATAGCTTTTTAAAAAGAAAAAAAATTGGCAGATGGAAAAGGAGATGGAAAAGTTAACAGAAGAAAACAATTTGTTAAAGATTATAATTGGGCAAGTAGAAACTAATGACTCAATGACACAGCAAGAATCAGTCAAACAAAATCTAAAGAATGAAAAGATAGAAGAAATTGTAAAATATCTAATTGGAAAAACAACTGACCTGGAAAATAGATCCAGAAGAGAAAACTTAAGAATTATTGGCCTGCCAGAAACCCAGGATGGAGAAAAGAGCCTGGACAATATCTTCCAGGAAATCATCAAGGAAAACTGCCCAGAAGTACTAGATTCAGAGCGCACAATAGTCGTTGAAAGAATCCACCGTTCCCCTCCTGAAAGAGATCCCTAACTCAAAACCCCAAGAAATATAGTTGCCAAATTCCAGAGCTATCAAGTGAAGGAGAAAATATTACAAGCAGCCAGAAAGAAACAATTTAAATATCAAGGAGATACAATCAGGATTACACAGGACCTTGCAGCTTCTACATTAAAAGTTCGAAAGAATTGGAACCCAAGATTCCATAAGTCAAAGGAGTTGAAACTACCACCAAGGATCAACAACCCAGTAAAGTTCAGCATAACATTTCAGGCAAGTAGAAAATCATTCAATGAAGTAAGGGATTTCTAGAGCTTCCTGACCAAAACGCCAGAACTTACCAGACAATTCGATATTCAAATGCAGGTCTCAAGAGAATCATAAAAAGATAAAGGGGGGGGTGGGGGGCGGAAAAACAACTTGTTACAAAATTAGGGCAAACTGTTTACCTCCCTATAAGGGAAGATGATACCTGTTAATCTTGAGAATTGTGCAGCTATTATGGAATATAAAAGGGATATGCATAGGGGGAATTGGTATAAAATAAATAATATCATGATAAAAAAATATGATTTAAATATGAGAATGGATTGTAATAGGAGGTGTGGAAAGGAGGAAGCAGGAAATGGCAAATTACATCACAAGAAGAAGTACAAAATCATAGTAGAAGGAAAGAGGGGAGGGAGATGAGCATTGTGTGAGAGGTACTCTCATCAGATTTCTTTAAAGGACAGAAAGAACAATGAACTTAAGTAGATAATCCTAACTAGCTCTATAGGCAGTAGGAGAGGAAGGGAGAAGAAAGGGGAGGGAGGCTAAAGGGAGGGAAGAAGCAATAAGAGTAAAGGGGACTAAAAGGGAGGGGGCTAAAAGTAGGAGGGGAAGGCAGCAGGAGGAGGTGCTGAAAAGTGAATACTATTGAGGAGGGGAAGGGAGACAGGAGAGCTAAAAGCACAAATGGTGGGAAAGAAAATGGAGGGAAATACACAGATTGTAATAAAAACTGTGAATGTGAATGGAATGAATTCTCCCATAAAACGGAGACAGATAGCAGAATGGATTAAAAGCCATAATCCAACAATATGCTGCTTACAAGAAACACACTTGAAACGGGGGATACACACAGGATAAAGGTCAAAGGATGGAGCAGAATATATTGTGCTTCAGCTGATGTAAGAAAGGCTGGAGTAGCAATCCTAATCTCAGACAAAGCAAAAGCAGAAATAGATCTAATTAAAAGGGATAGTGATGGAAACTATATCCTGCTAAAAGGCACCACAGACAATGAAGCAATATCATTACTAAACATGTATGTTCTAAGTGGTATAGCATCCAGATTCTTAGAGGAGAGGTTGGGGGAGTTGAAGGAAGAAAATGACAGGAAAACTATACTAGTGGTGGACCTCAACCTCCCTCTTTCTGAACTTGACAAATCTAACCTCAAAATAAACAAGAAACAGGTGAAGGAGGTAAATAAAACTCTAGATAGGTAGATATGATTGATTTTTGGAGAAAATTGAATGGGAATAGAAAGGAATATACCTTTTTCTCAGTGATACATGGAACATTTACAAAAATCGACCATGTATTAGGACATAAAAATCTCCCAATCCAGTGTAGAAAGGCAGAGATAATCAATGCATCCTTCTCAGATAAAAATGCAATAAAAATTATATGGAATAAAAGACCATGGAAAGATAAACCAAAAATCAACTGGAAACTAAATAATCTAATCCTAAAGAAGTAATGGGTTGAAGAAGAAATCAGAAACAATCAACAACTTCATTCAAGAGAATGAAAATAATGAGACAACCTACAGAATCTTATGGGATATTGCAAAAGCAGTTCTTAGGGGAAGTTTTATATCTTTGAATGCCTACATAAATAAAATAGAGAAAGAGGAGATCAATGACTTGGGCATGCAGCTGAAAAAGTTAGAAAAAGAAAAAATTGAACATCCCCAAGAAAATACCAAATTAGAAACACTGAAAACCAAAGGAGAGATTAATAAAATTGAAATTTAGAAAACAATTGAATTAATAAATAAAACTAAGAGTTGGTTTTATGAAAAAATAATAAAATTGATAAACCTTTGGTCAATTTGATTAAAAAAAAGAAAGAGGACAATCAAACTACTAATATTAAAAATGAAACGGGTGAACTCACCTCTAATGAGGAGGAAATTACAAGAATAATTAGAAATTACTTTGCTCCACTTTACACCCACAAATTCAATAATCTAAAGGAGATGGATGAATATTTTAAAAAATACAAATTGCCCAGATTAACAGAAGAGGAAGTTGAATACTTAAACAACCCCATCTCAGAAAAAGAAATTGAACAAGCCATCAATGAACTCTGTAGGAAAAAATCTCCAGGACCAGATGGTTTCACAAGTGAATTCTATCAAACCTTTAAAAAACAGTTCCAAAACTATATAGATTATTTTTGAAAATTGGGGAAGAAGTAGTCCTCCCAAATTCTTTCTATGATACAAATATGGTATTGATACCCAAACCAGGAAGAGACAAAACAGAGAAAGAAAATTATAGACCAATTTCTCTAATGAATATAGATGCAATAATTTTAAACAAGATTTTAGCAAAACAAATACAGCATCTTATCATGAAAATAATACATTATTATCAGGTAGGATTCATACCGGCAATGCAGGGCTGGTTCGATATTAGAAAAACTATTAGCATTATTGATCATATAAACTACAAAACTGATAGAAACCACATGATTATCTTAATAGAAGCAGAATTAGCTTTCCACAAAATACAACACCCATTCCTATTAAAAACACTGGAGAACATAGGAATAAAGGGAACTTTCCATAAACTAATAAGCAGTATCTACCTAAAATCTTCAGCAAGCATTTTGTGCAATGAGGATAAGCTAGATGCATTTCCAATAAGATCAGGGGTGAAACAAGGATGTCCATTATCACAACTATTATTCAATATGGTACTAGAAATGTTAGCTGTAGCAATTAGACAAGATAAAGAAATTGAAGGAATAAAAATAGCCAAAGAAGAAATTAAGTTATCACTCTTTGCAGATGATATGATGATATACTTAGAGAATACCGGAGGTTCAAGTAGAAGACTACTTGAGATAATAAACAACTTTGGTAAAGTTTCAGGTTACAAAATAAACCCACACAAATCTTCTGCATTCCTTTATATTAGCAACAAAGTCCAACACAAAGAGATAGAAAGAGAAATCTCATTTAAAGCTGGGGTAGACACTATAAAAGTCTTAGCAGTTTACCTGACAAAACATACAAGACACTTTTTGCACAAATAAAGTCAGATTTAAGTAAGTGGAAAAACATCATTTGTTCATGTGTAGGCTGAGTTAATATAATAAAAGTGACAATTCTACCTAAATAAATTTACTTATTTAGTGCCATACCAATTAAACTATCAGATAATTATTTTCTAGAGCTGGATAAAATAATATCAAAATTCATTTGGAAGAATAAAAGGTCCAGAATATCAAAGGGACTAATGAAAAGAAATGCCTGGGAAGGTGGGCTGGCACTACCAGACCTCAAATTGTATTATAAAGCAGCAATTATCAAAACCACTTGGTACTGGCTAGGAAATAGAGGGGTAGACAAATGGAATAGACTTGGCACTCAAGACACAGTAGGCAAGGAATATAGCAACCTCCTGTTTGATAAACCTGAAGACCCCAGCTTCTGAGATAAGAACTCACTGTTCGACAAAAATTGCTGGGAAAACTGGTTAACAGTGTGGCGGAAATTAGGTATACACCCATGCCTGACACCGTACACAAGAATAAAGTCCAAATGGGTACATGATTTAGTTATAAAGATTGATACCATGAATAAACTGGGAGGAGCAAGAAATAGTGTATTTATGAGATTTATGGAGAGGGGAAGAAATTTTCAATAAAGAAGGGATAGAAAGCATTATGAAATGTAAGATGGATAATTTTGATTACATTAAACTGAAAAGGTTTTGCACAACCAAATCCAATGAAACCACAATTTGGAGGGATGTAGTAAATTGGGAAAAAAAATTTTACAGTTTAGCTCAGGGATAAAGGCCTCATTTCTAGAATATATAGAGAACTAAATCAAATATATAACCATACAAGTCATTTCCCAATTGATAAATGGTCAAAGGATATGAACATGCAATTTTCAGGGGAAGAAATTAAAGATATCTATAATCATATGAAAAAGTGCTCTAAATCACTACTGACTAGAGAGATGCAAATCAAAACAACTCTGAGGTACCACATCACACCTATAAGATTGGCAAACATGACAGAACAAGAAAATGATAAATGCTGGAGAGGATGTGGGAGAGTTGGAACACTAATTCATGGTTGGTGGAGCTGTGAGATCATCCATCC
The DNA here is from genome assembly GCA_023548195.1 of Bettongia penicillata ogilbyi. Classification (NCBI taxonomy): domain Eukaryota; kingdom Metazoa; phylum Chordata; class Mammalia; order Diprotodontia; family Potoroidae; genus Bettongia; species Bettongia penicillata. Next base: position 1,325,352 of record JAJHZJ010000280.1, read on the forward strand.
ATTCTGGAGAACGGTTTGGAACTATGCCCAAAGGGCTACAAAAATATACATACCCTTTGACCCAGAAATAGCGCTACTAGGATTGTATCCCCAAGAGATCACAAAAATGGGAAAGGGACCCACATGTACAAAAATATTTATAGCAGCACTCTTTGTGGTAACTAAGAACTAGAAGTCAAGGGGAAACCCATCAATTGGGGAATGGCTGAATAAATTATGGTATATGAATGTAATGGAGTACTATTGCGCCATAAGAAATGATGAACAAGAAGACTTCAGGGAGGCCTGGAAGGACTTATATGATCTGATACTGAGTGAAAGGAGTGGAACCAGGAGAACATTGTGCACAGCAACAACCACCGTGTGCGAGAGATTTTTCTGGTAGACTTGAAAATTCATAATAACGCAAGAATTTACTAAAAAAAAAAAAAAAAGAATCCCAATGGTAGTATTCTAACACAAAATGTCTTCCACACTCAGAGAAAGAAATATGGAAGTCATTTCTAAAATGTAGCAGATCATGTTAGTATATGTGTAGGTTTTAGTGTATTATGTTTTGATTTCTTATATGATTTCTTCCATTTATTTTAGTTCAACTACATAACCTGACTATTGTGAAAATGTACTCAGTAGGAAAGTATATGTAGAACCTATACAAAATTGTATGCTGTCGCAGGGAGGGAGGGGGGCAGTGGGGGAAAGGTTAGGGGGTGGAGGGGGATGAAATCTTAATTTTAAGGACGTGATTGTAGAACACCAAAAAAAAAAAATAAATAGATAAATGAAATGAGAGAGGATTGATACTTCGATTTCAGCAAAGCAGGGGGGAGAAGCCAAGATTAAAGAGTAGAAAATTTCACATATGCTAGCCCCGAACCCACAGCCTATACATTACTTGTAAAGAGGAATTCCCAACAAATTCTGGAGCACTGGAAGCCTCACAACAACGGAGTGGAGGAGATTTTGTTCCAGAGATCCCTGAAAAACTGACACCAAAGGTCCGTCACACACCAGACCCGGTGAAGAGCCCAGCCCTGCCCTGGTAATGCGTCCCCGAGAGGAACAGATATGAGCAGGCTTCAGGAATCTCCAGCAGCCACGAAAGTCCCTCAACCCACAGGCACTATAGGTCAGTTAGAGACCCTTTTGGCTGGCCAAGAGGGGAGCAGGGTGTCTCCATAATTCAGGCCCCCTCAGGAGGCAGCAGCGGGGGAAGCAGCGGACCCGGGATCCCGGAGCAGACACTGGCTTGGATCCATTATTGAAGATCTCTGCATAAACCCTCTGAGGGAACTGAGTCCCATGTGGCGGTCCTGCCCCCACCAGAGAACCTGGACTTAATCTCACAATGAATAGCAGCCCCGCCCCTCTGCTGAAACACCCTGAAGCTGGGAAGCAGCAGTTGAATCTCAGACCCCCAAGCACTAGCTGGGTGGATCTGGAGGTGAGGCAGGGGTGGAGAGAAATCTCAGGAGTCAAGTAACTGGCTGGGAAAATGCCCAGAAAAGGGAAGAAAAGCAAGACCATGGAAGGTTACTTTCTTGGTGAACAGATATTTCCTACATGGAAAGACAATATTTGTAACTCTTGAAACTTTTCAGTAATGGGGTAGTTGGTGGGATTGCACACACACACACACACAGACACACACACACGCACGCACGCAAGCACAGGCGCACGCACACACAGAGACAGAGAGCACAGAGTGAATTGAATAGGATGGGATCATATCTTTAAAAATGAAGGTAACTGGTGAGAGAGAAATGTATTGGGAGGAGAGAGGGTGAAATGGAATGGGGAAAATTATCTCTCATAGAAGAGGAAGACAGGAGACATTTTAGTGGAGGGAAAAACAGCAGAGATTAGAGAAAAACATGTAGTTTACTCTCATTACATTCGACTAAAGGAAGGAATAAAATGCACCCTCATTTTGGTATGAAAACCTGTCTTACAATACAGGAAAGTGGGGGAGAAGGGGATAAGCAGGGTGGAGGGGATGATGGAAGGGAGGGCAATGGGGTGAGGGAGCAATTTGAAGTCAACACTCTTGGGGAGGGACAGGATCAAAAGACAGAATAGAATCAATGGGGGGCAGGATAGGATAGAGGGAAATATAGTCATTTGCAAAACTAACAGACATGGCCTATATTGAATTGATTGTTTCCCAAAGGGAATGGGTGGGGAGGGAGGGATAGGCAAAAGTTGGAACTCAAAGTTTTAGGAACAACTGTAGAGTGTTGTTTTTGCCACTAGGAAAGAAGAATTACAGGTAATGAGGTATAGAAGGTTATCTGGCCCTACAGAACAAAAGAGAAGTTGTGGACAAGGGAAGGGAGGGATGATAGAAGAGAGGGCAGATTGGTGATAGGGGAAATTAGAATGCCAGGTGTATTGTGGTGGGGGGAGGGGACAAATGGGGAGAAAATTTGGAATGCAAAATTTTGTGAAAATTAATGGAAAAAGTTAAATAAATAAGTTTAAAAAATTGAACAGTAATTCGATGGGGAAAAAAGAAAGAGAGAATTGAGTTCAGGGAAGCTAATGACTATGAGATAAACGAAGAAGTTAGAAAACCAAGTCAAGAGTTTGAAAAAATAGAATAAAATGTGAAACATCTCATTGGAAAAACAACTGACTGGCAAAATACGTCCAGGAGAAACAATTTAAAAATTATGAGATTACCTGAAAGACATGAAAAAAAAAAGAGCCTACTCATTATCTTCCATGAAGTTATCGAGGAAAACTGTCCGAATATTCTAGAACAAGAAGGTAAAATAAATATTGAAAGAATCTACCAATCACCTCCTGAAAGAGACCCAAAAAGAGGAACTCCTAGGAATATTGTGACCAAATTTCAGAGTTCTCAGGTAAAGAAGAATGTGTTGCAAGTAGCTAGAAAGAAACAATTTGAGTACTGTGAAAATACAATCAAGATAACACAGGATCTGCAGCTTCTACATGAAGGGATCAAAGGACTTGGAACAGGATATTTCAGAAGTCAAAGGAACTGGGATTAAAACCAAGAACCACCTACCCAGCAAAACTGAGTATAATGCTTCAAGGGAATAAATGGTCATTCAATGATATAGTGGACTTTCAAGCATTCATGTTGAAAAGACAAGAACTGAATAGAACATTTAAATATCAAGGACAGGATTCAAGAGAAGCATGAAAAGGTAAACAGGAAAGAGAAATCATAAAAGACTTTCTAAAGATGAACTGTTTATATTTCTATATGGAAAGGTAATATTTGTAACTCTTGAGACTTTTCTCTATATTTGGCTAGGTGGAGGGATTGTACACACACACACACACACACACACACAGAGAGAGAGAGAGAGAGAGAGAGAGAGAGAGAGAGAGAGAGAGAGAGAGAGAGAGAGAGAGAGTACAGGTTAAGTTGAATCAGAAGAGATCATATCCATAAAAAATAAAAATTAAGGGGTGATGGAGGAAAATACTTGAAGGAGAAAGGGAGAAATGGAATAAGGCAGGCTATAACTCACAAAAGAGATAGGAAAAATCGTATTCAATGAAGGAACAACGGGAGAAGGTGAGAGGGGATAAGTGAAGCTTACTTTCTTCACATATGGCTTAAGGAGGGAATGAAATGCTCACTAAATCTGGTATGAAAATTTTTCTCACACTACAGGAACATAGGACAGGAGGGGACAAGTGGGGTAATGGGGATGTTAAAAGGGAGGGCAAATGGGAGAATGGTTTAACTAGAAGCAAACACTTTTGGGAAGGGACAAGGTCAAATGACAGAATAGGAAAGAAAGGGAGGGACAGGGTAGGAATAAAGGCACAATGTGATTATTATGGAAGTCTTTTGCAAAACAACACATATATAGCCTGTCCTGAATTGCTTGCCTTATCAGTGGAGATGGATAAGGAGGGAGAGAAGTTGGAATTTAAAGTACTGGCAACGATTGTTGAGGATCATTATTGCATATAACTGGGAAATAAGAAACACAGGTAATGGGCTATAGAAATTGATCTTGCCCTACATGAAAAGAGAGAAATTGGAATAAGGGAAGAGTGGGGTGTGAGAGAAGGGAGGGTACATTTAGGGATGTGGTAATCAGAATGCAAGGTATTATGGTGTGGGAAGAGCGGTTAGATGGGGAGAAAAATTAGAACTCAAAATTTTGTGGAAATGAATGTTGAAATGTAAAAATATATAAATAAATACAAAAAGTCTCATTTCACTTGTCTGTCTGAACAGAAGACAGAGAAGATGAGCAAATACTCACAGAGTAAATTATTGACGATGTTAGTCCCACAAAAAGACCATCTATTGAGAGAGTAGGTAAATATGAATTAAAAAGTTATTCCCCACACATATGCCCCAGTCACCAGCAGTGTACAGTGTTTCCAGAACCACTTATGGAAGGGCCCTACAAATGGTCACAATGTGTTTATGTCCATTACTGCCTTCAACAATGCTTCTGTCCACACACTGGCAGCAGATAAAAAAAAAAAAAAAGCATCATACAGCTTCCAAAAGAAATCTTTCTGTCTACTAAGAGCTTTGGTGTAAGGATGAGTGAAAGGGTGTATTTGTGATTTTGTTTAAGAGGGCTTGCTTGTGATTTGTTTAATAGAGCAGGTTTGTGGGAAGCCTAGAAAAGCCTAAGCTTAGGGATGGTGTATTTTGCATTGTTTTTTTTGTATAGATTTTTGTTGCCGTGATGGAATTCACTTTCTGGTGTTTGAATAAATTTCTTGCTTCTGACTTCCATTTGGGGAGACTGAAATATTTCACAAATCAGAGTTGCACTGGGATATTTCATGATGGTGCTAGGCTCTTTGAATATGACATTGGCACTACATGTGAACACATACATAATATCACAGATTGTTGTTGTGCTGTTCTTCCTTCGTTGCCAAAGAAGACCATGCCTTCAAAGAAATGATGATGAGATTTGCAGTTGACTTTGTTTTGAGAAAGGGAGGGCTACACAAGATCACCAACCTCATTGCTCTTCCTAACCCATCTGAATCCAGTGGTCAGATACTCAACAGGGTGACAAGAGATGGCCCAGAATGCAGTGGGAGTTTAGGGTTAAGGTTAGAATCAAACACATTTAGGTACTCAGTTAGGGTGAGGTAACGCTCATTTAGTGAATAGGCCTGTTTACAAAGTAGTTAATGAATGGCCCCTTTAATGAGGCAAAGGAAAATAACTACATGAGGCTAGGAGGGAGACAGCAACAGTTACTAACGATAATCACTATTAAGCCAGGAGGGTTCAGATAAGAGCCCTTAAGTGGAGGAAGGGAAGGGAAGGGAAGGGAAGGGAAGGGAAGGGAAGGGAAGGGAAGGGAAGGGAAGGGAAGGGAAGGGAAGGGAAGGGAAGGGAAGGGAAGGGAAGGGAAGGGAAGGGAAGGGAAGGGAAGGGAAGGGAAGGGAAGGGAAGGGAAGGGAAGGGAAGGGAAGGGAAGGGAAGGGAAGGGAAGGGAAGGGAAGGGAAGGGAAGGGAAGGGAAGGGAAGGGAAGGGAAGGGAAGGGAAGGGAAGGGAAGGGAAGGGAAGGGAAGGGAAGGGAAGGGAAGGGAAGGGAAGGGAAGGGAAGGGAAGGGAAGGGAAGGGAAGGGAAGGGAAGGGAAGGGAAGGGAAGGGAAGGGAAGGGAAGGGAAGGGAAGGGAAGGGAAGGGAAGGGAAGGGAAGGGAAGGGAAGGGAAGGGAAGGGAAGGGAAGGGAAGGGAAGGGAAGGGAAGGGAAGGGAAGGGAAGGGAAGGGAAGGGAAGGGAAGGGAAGGGGAAGGGAAGCAACCTAGCCAGTTAACTGGAGCTCCTCTGCTTATCGAAATTTACCTTCTTTTGGAAAGGAGAAGGTAGGACAGGAGGAGTTAAGTTACCGAGACAGGTGAGTTCCCGTTCAGGCTGCTGCATTTATTCACAGACTCTTGTGTTTGTCCTTTGTTGCCAAAGAAGAGCATGCCATCAGAGAAATGATGATGTGACTTGCACTTGACTTTGTTATGAGTGAGGGAAAGTTGTGCAATATCACCAGCCTCACTTCTCATCCTGAGCCATCTGAATCCTGTGATATTCATCGCATAGGTTATCAGAAATAGAAGTAAGAGGGGGAGTTGGAGATTTTGGTACTCAGAATATCCTAAGAGGATGAATATGATCCCAGCATGCATTTCACCAACCATGGTTCCTATTAAAGGAAAGCACACGACTTCAAATCTATATTGGAATGCTATATACTACAATCTTAACCTTAAGAAAATATCTATCTACTAGATGTACATAATTGGTTACCTACCCTTTTGTTTGAAGACCTTCAAGGAAGGGGAAAGGGTGAGTTTTTGGGAAAATCAATTTGACTTGTATAGCTCTAATTAAGAGGACACTTAAATATACACTATTTGTAAACTGTCCTACTTATATATTCTACCCATTGCTTTTTGTCTTCATTTTTTGGAGGTAATAACTGTTCTGTAATTGCCATGTTATTTTCCTCAAGCAAACTCCTATCATGTGATATTCTACTCCAAATTTCTAGTGACTCTTTACTATCTTGGGGATAAAAAAAAAAAAAAAAAAACAAAGAACATTTCTATTTGAAATTAAACACCTGGAGGGGGTGGAGTCAAGATGGTGGAGTAGAAAGACTCACCTATGCTAGCTCCGAACCCACAGCCCATATATTTCCTACAAGAAGAACTCCCCACAAATTCTGGATCACTGCAAGGCATGCAGAAATACGGTGGAAGAGATTTCCATTTCAGAGAGCCCTGGAGAGACTTCCCCAGGGTCCGTCGCGCCCTGAAAAGCAGAGCTCACCCCTGCCCTGGCCTGGCTGGGTGGCCCCAGAGGAGCAGATCTGAGCAGGCTTCAGGGACGGAATCTCCGGCGGTCGGGAAGGTCCCTCTGCCCACAGACGCTACAGGTCAGTGAGAGAGATGGCTGGGCTGGTTGAGAGGGGAGCGGGGTGTCTCCGTGGCTCTGGCCACCTCGGGAGGAAGCAGCGGAGGCAGAGGCAGGGGCAGGAAGGGGCGGAGGCAGTGGCGGTGGCCCGGGACTCCACGAGCAGCAGGCAGGATCTTCATTACTGAAGGTCTCTGCATAAACCACCTGAAGGACCTGAGACTGGGAGGTGGCCCTGCCCCCACCCGCTCCATTACTAAAGGTCTCTGCATAAATCCCCTGAGAGAGCTGAGCCTGGGGGGCGGCCCTGCCCCCACCCCAGCGCCAGAACTTAAGCTCACATTGAATAGCAGCTGCACCTGTCAAGGAAAGCCCATTTGAATTTCAGACTCCAAGCACTAGTTGGGCAGATCTAGGCGGGGGTGGACAGGAATCTCAGAAGTCAAGTAACTGTCTGGGAAAATGCCCAGAAAAGGGAAGAAAAATAAGACCATAGAGAGCTTCTTTGAGCAGTTGCAAATGTTCCCCCTTTCAATTCTGATGAAGAGGAAATATTCTTACCATCAGGGAAAGACATGGAGGGTGGGGCCTCTGTATCCCAGATATCCCAGGGGGATGTCTGGTGGGCTCAGGCCATGGAAGAGCTCAAAAAGGATTTTGAAAAGCAAGTTAGACAGGTGGAGGAAAAACTGGGAAGAGAAATGAGAGAGAAGCAAGAAAAGTAGGAAAAAGGAGTCAATACCTTGGTAAAGGAGACCCAAAAAAATGCTGAAGAAAATAACACCTTGAAAAATAGGCTCACTCAATTGGCAAAAGAGGTTCAAAAAGCCAATGAGGAGAAGAATGCTTACAAAAGGAGAATTAGCCAAATGGAAAAAGAGGTTCAAATGCTCACTGAAGATAATAGTTCTCTCAAAATTAGAATGGAACAGATGGAGTCTAATGACTTTCTGAGAAACCAGGAAATCACAAAACAAAACCAAAAGAATGAAAAAATGGAAGAGAATGTGAAATATCTCATGGGAAAAACAACTGACCTGGAAAATAGATCCAGGAGAGACAATTTAAAAATTATGGGACTACCTGAAAGTCATGATCAAAGAAAGAGCCTAGACATCATCTTCCATGAAATTATCGAGGAAAACTGCCCTGACATTCTACAACCAGAGGGCAAAATAAGCATTGAAAGAATCCATTGATAACCGCCTGAAAGAGATACAAAAAGAAAAACTCCTAGGAACATTGTGTCCAAATTCCAGAATTCCCAGGTCAAGGAGAAAATATTGCAAGCAGCTAGAAAGAAACAATTCCAGTACTGTGGAAATACAATCAGGATAACTCAAGATCTAGTAGCTTCTACATTAAGGGATCGAAGGGTGTGGAATAGGATATTCCAGAAGTCAAAGAAACTAGGACTCAAACCAAGAATCACCTACCCAGCAAAACTGAGTATAATACTTCAGGGGAAAATATGGTCTTTCAATGAAACAGAGGACTTTCAAGCATTCTTGATGAAAAGACCAGAGCTGAAAAGAAAATTTGACTTTCAAACACAAGAATGAGAAGAAGCATGAAAAAGTAAACAGCAAAGAGAAGTCATAAGGGACTTACCAAAGGTGAACTGTTTACATTCCTACATGGAAAGACAATATTTGTAACTCTTAAAACTTTTCAGTATCTGGGTAGTTAGTGGGAGAACACACACACATACACACACACGCATGCATGCACACACACATACACACATGCACATACATACAGAGACAGAGAGCACAGAGTGAATTGAATAAGATGGGACCATATCTTCAAAGAAATTAAGGGAAATGGTGTGAGAGAAAGGTAGGGAGAGGAAAGAAGGTGAAATGGAATGGGGTAAATTATATGTCATTCAAGAGGCAAGCAGGATACTTTTTAGTGGAGGGAAAAAGAGGAGAGCTGAGAAAAAAAAAACCCAAGAAGTTTACCCTCATCACATTCAACTAAAGGAAGGAATAAAATGCACACTTATTTTGGTATGAAAACCTATCTTACAATACAGGAAAGTGGGGGAGAAGGAGATAAGCAAGGGGGTGGGATGATGGAAGGAAGGGCAATGGGAGGAGGGAGAAATTTGAAGTCAACACTCTTGGGGAGGGACAGAATCAAAAGATAGAATAGAAACAATGAGGGGCAGGATAGGATGGAGGGTAATTCAGTTAGTCTTACACAACACGACTATAATGAAAGCAATTTGCAAAACTACACAGATAGGGCCTATATTGAATTGCCTGCCTTCCCAAAGGGAATGGGTGGGGAGGGAGGGATGGGTAGAATTTGGAAATCAAAGTTTTAGGAACCACTGTTTAGTATTGTTGTTGCTACTAGGAAATAAGAAATACAGTTAATGGGGAATAGAAAGTCATCTGGCCCTACAGTCCAAAAAAGAAGATGGGGACAAGAGAAGGGAGGGAGGATAGAAGAGAGGGCAGATTGGTGATAGGGAAAATTAGATTACTCGGTGTATTGGAGTGGGGGGAGGGGATAAAAGGGGAGAAAATTTGGAACCCCAAATTTTGTGTAAATGAATGTAAAATTTTAAATAAACAAATTTTTATTGAAAAAAGCAAAGAAAAGAAATTAAACACCTTTGCGTTGGAACTCAAACCTGCTTGCTAGGAGTACTACACATTATTCTACTTCTTGAACTCTATGGTCTAGATAAATTGGTATTATTGCTAGACCTCACATATATCTCTTTATTGCCTGACTCAGACCCTTTGCATAGGTTTGCTACACTGCCATAATGCAGTTTATTTTCAGGTTGGCATCTTAAGAGTTCTAGTTTCTTTTATCAGACAGCTCAAATGTCACTTCCTTAAAAAATGATGTTTCTGAAATCTAGTAATTATGCTATATATACTTATGATTTGTCTCCCATGTTGTTTCCAAGAGAGAAGTCAACATCTTTAAAGACAAGTATATTTTTGTGAATTCAAGTAAAAATATACCTAACCAAGAACCTACTGCCTAGTAGATGAATAATAATCACTTGTGGATTGTTTGACTTCTTAGCCCTTCAGATACACAAAGGCATTTATTGAAAAATTAAGTCTTTCTTCTAGCATGGCCATACCAAAATTCTTCTCCGAATCCTCATTTGACAAGAATTAGGTCTTCTTCATAAAGATCTCCTTACTGCGCACTCTATCCTATTTATATACGTCCTTCCCATTTGAGGCACTGAGATCTGAAGATACACGTGGTGCTAGAAGAAAAGAGAACAGAATTTTCCCATTCAAAAAGAGAGACTCTGTGCCTCTTTCACATTATATTACACATGGTAAAATAATGCTCTCTGAAGTGATGTCCAATAGAAGTTGAAATTAAATGATTTCAAATCTCTTCCAATTTTTTGATGAGAAAAAATAACCTTCCATTTCAACCTTCAAAATAACAACATTCTGTTTCATTATCTGTTTTTTGTATGGATATTTTCTAAATTTATTCATTTTCCTGTTGTCAATGTTAATGTAGCCTGGTCTTGAACATGTATCAATTCCTTTGAAATTATTCTTATCATTGCACCAAGGTCACTCACTAAATTACAGGCCATCACAACTCATCTTGGTTATTTTCTTACCACTGGACTTTGGTAACTTTGGAGGAGAAACTTATGCTGCTGAATTTGCAGTTCTACCATGGATAGACACGAGAAATAAAGTAAATTGAAATGAGCAGGACCAAGGAATCATTGTATTCAGTAACAGCAGTATCGTTTTAATAGCAACATTTAGACTAAGTAATTTTGATTAGTATAAATAACCAAATTAACTGCAAAGGAAATACGAAGGAAAATACTAGTTTTATTTAGAGGAAGAACTGATAAATAAAAGTAAATATAGAATGATTTTAAATATACACACAAACACAGATACACATATATGCATATGTTTGTGTATACATATGTACATATATTTCTGTATATGTATCTGTTTATGTATTATATATGTGTATATATGCATGCATGTATATATGTATGTCTAAGGGTAACTGTCCTACAGCAGGGGAGATAGAAGGAAAAAGAGGAAAAAAAAGAAGTTTCCACTGTAATTGAATATATGTTGGAATAGCATGTTGTACATACTATATAACCAATTTCTTGGGTATTCACTTTTTTATTATATTATGATATGGCAATGATTTTATGGCATTAAATAATAATGAAAATAAATTGAAAAGCTATATCCACCAGTAGCTCATATTGAAAGAGAGGAGATCCAGGAAAGTTCTTCTCCACACTACAAATGAATCAAGAAACAACACTTACTTATACTTGATTATGTTACAAGGACTATACTAAGCATTTTGTATGACTAAACTTGGTTTTGTAAGAATTCTATTATACCATTTAGTTGCTCCAGGTGTGGGTGACTCTTACTCTCTTTCGACAGTAAATATGGTCAGTAATCAAGGTATTTGTTTCTAGCAGGCCTCCAAAAGTCACCTGCAAACACTGTAAGTTTCACGGTTCGGTTTTTGTTCCATTGTTTTTTCTCTGAAGAAATGGAAATGTGAACATTGAAGGAGAAAAAAAATCAACATTCACACTTGGAGGATAAGTAGATTTATTTTTATGACAAATCATCAAAGAGCTCTAATGAAAGATTCTGAGGTTGATGCCACTCATGAAGTATATTATAATAATTTTCTGGCAGCTAATTTTTTTCTTGTAAAACATCCTTCTTTCATTTGCCCTAGAATTATCTAACTACCTTTCATATGATTGTAGAAACTGAAGGTGACTAACAGAGAAGTAAGTAACTGAGTAGACCTCACAGAATTAGTTAAAAATCACCACAAATTCCATCAGAATAGTTTATCCATTTGTGATAGAATCTATATAAATAATCTTACTGAGACATGGTTTTGAGATCTATAATTTTCCTGAAGGTTTCTTTCACATCATTGTTCCTTAGACTGTATATGAAGGGATTTAGCATAGGAATTACAACAGTATAAAAAAGAGATCCCACTTTGACTATAAGCGATGAGTTTTTGGAATTGGGGATACAATAGAGGAAGATGATGGTTCCATAGTATATGGCAACAGCCATCAAGTGGGAGGAACAAGTAGAGAAAGCTTTATATCTCCCATTGCCTGAATGCATTTTGATGATAGTGACAAAAATAAAAAGATAAAATGTAAGGGTAATGATGAGAGTGCAAAATGCATTGAGATTTAAAACGACAAAAAGTATTATTTCACTGAAGTGTTTATCAGAGCAGGAAGCAGAAAGGAAAACATTATATTCACGTACAAAGTTATTAATGATTTTGGTCTCACAAAATGACAGTACAAGAATTGAGTAGCTGAGTACAAGAGATGAAATTATGCCCCAAGTGTAAGCCACAGTCACGAGCAGGGCACAGCACTGTGGGGACATGGAAACTGTATACAACAAGGGATAACATATAGCAACAAAGCGGTCATAGGCCATGGCTGCCAACATAAATATCTCTGTCATCAAGAAGGTGACACCAATAGAAAACTGTGTGATGTAAACATTGATGGAGATGCTTCTGTCTTCTACAACTAAGTTTTCCAGTAGTTTGGGTGTAATTATGGTGGAGTAACACAAATCCACAAAGGACAAATGTTTGAGGAAAAAGTATATGGGAGTGTGGAGTTTCAGACTGAGCATGATGATCACAATCGTGCCCGCATTCCCCACCACAGTGACTGCATGGATGGTGAGGAACAGTAGAAAGAGGGGCACCTGGAGCTCTGGGTACTCAGAGAATCCTAAAAGGATTAGCATGGCCAGGGTGCTCTAATTCTGGTTAGGGCTCACCATTATTCCTGTTGGGAAAAATCAGAGATCAATCGTGTAAGAAAAACATGTATGAAATTGAGGAACAGAGGATAAGGGGTGGGGAGCTAATTAGAAATTATTATTGTTATATTTGTTAGAGAGTTAAAATTGGATTAGTTTCAGTTAGCTGTGTCTGTCAAGTCCTATACACTTAGATTAAGAGAAAATCATGTAATATGAAGGAAGCCAAAGAAAGAGTGTGATGGAGAATGGTCTTAATATATAGATGGCTATATATTCACACCATCTTATATAATCTGTATTTTAACAAATGTCCATTCCAGAAAATATAGCCCATTCAGAACACTTACATGAGGGAGAACTTACTAACTTCTAAGGTAACACATTTCATTTCTTCAAATACACACACACACATACACACACATATACCCACAAGTGAGTGCATATATATATATATATATATATATATATATATATATATATATGTGTGTGTGTGTGTGTGTGTGTGTGTGTGTGTGTGTGTGTGTGTGTGTATGTATATGTATATAAATTACACAGTGGAGATAATGTGTCCCTCAACACAAAAAATCCCATTAGCATTAGTAAGCTATGGAGGCAGCCAATTGAGAGAGTACTAAATGTGAAGTCAGGAAAACCTCAGTTCAAATGCATCTTCTCACGCTTACTTGCTTTGTGACCCGAAAAAATTTATTAAATCTCAGTTTGCCTCAGCTTCCTTATTTTTAAAATGAGGAGAACAATAGTACCTAATTCCTAAGGTTGTGGTAAATAGCAAAATGGTCATATTTCTACAATACTTAAGAAAATGTCTAACACATAGTCAGAGCTATATTAATGCTAGTTCTTATTTGATTAAATGATTTAAATCCTAATTGTGTTTCTTAATGCGTATGTGATCTTCAGTTAATCACTTCGCCTATTTGGCCTGAGTTTTATCAGAAGAAAATGTATAATAATAACTAACATGTGTATGGCATATATATATATATATATATATATATATATATATATATATATATAACATTGTATATGTCACATTTAATATGTGACAGTTATTTTGCTAAGTGCTTTACAAAGATTATTGTAATGATCCAAAAATAATCTGGAGAGATATGTGCTACTATTATCTCAATTTGGGCAGTTTGGGAAACTGATGCCAAAAAAAGGCAAAAATGACATGTCGAGTGTTACACAGTTAATAATTGTCTGAAGCCGGATTTGAACTCAAGTTTTCCTGACTCCAGACCCAGATTTCTATCCACTGTACTGTATAATATGAAGTTTGAGTAGAAAATATTTAAATTCCTTTTCCATGTATGATATTAAATACTCAATTTTTAAAGTCACTTCTACATCTGGACACTAAAACCTTCTGGTTCTTTCCTCTCTATATATGTCAAATGAGAAAAATACCCAGAAAAACCGAGAAATCCCATATTAGTTGAATCCTAGATCCAGCTACCTGAAGTTGTTTCTTTCTTGCTTGTAGCTCTAATGAAATAAAACCATGATGAATCTATTTAGAAGAAGTAGAGAACGCCTAATTTTGGTTTTTTAGAGACCCGAACCATTATCTTTTCTGACAGGGAGTACTTACACTAATTCCTTTAGAGAATACCAGTGTAGTAATTATCTTCCAAGGAGTAAACTGCCATTGAGAAAAATAAAATGAAAAATATAAGCAAACAAATGATAAACAGAGAGATGGTTGGGAGAGGAAGTGAGAGACAAAGATATCCACATAGAGACAGAGATAGAGAGAGACAGGGAGATCAAAAGATAGATCAAAGGTGGTAGAAGGCTACTTCCCTGAGAATTGTTAGTCATGACTGGCATGTGTGGATTAGAAAATGAATCAGGAAGAAGGAATGGAAGTGAGCATTTCAATCTGGATTTCTCTTTTTATAGAAGTACAATAGTGGAACATTTCCAACTTTGATGGGTGTTCAGGAAAAATGAATGTGAAGCAATTTGTTACCTGAAAACTAACGATTTCAAATGTGATAAAAACAGATATATGGCTCATTTTAATGTCACGTTTCATCCAGGAATAGCACTGTTCAATTTTCCAGCCCAGGTACTACCACTTCAAAGTATTTCCACATCTAGATTTCATCTCTTTTACCTCTCCCCTTCCTTCTTTAAATAGGCAAATTCCATCTTGTTCCACTTAAGCATTCTTTTCTATGATGAGCCAAACTTTATTCCCTGAAAATATGAATTTTCTGCTATAAAACTATGGCAAATAGTTGGCATCTCATAAATTATAATGAGTGGAAATTTTCTTATTTTTCAAATATTTGTGTGATTTCCTGACCTGTAGGACAACAAATGTCTCTCTTACCTACTACAGTCTGTTTGTTCTTTTGCCCTCTTACATGGTTTTATCAAAACTTCACGTGAATGATCAGCCATATTGATGTGGGAAGAAAGATTCCTCATTGCATTGTAAGAGCTGTTTATAATATGAAATAAATGAGTTATCTGAAGCTTTCAATATTTTTCAGGTATGCCCTACTGTTTCTGTTTCTCTTTCTTGGCAAAGATAATTGTTGTTGCTTGCCTTTCCTTCTTGAGGAGAACCATGATATCTGGGAGGTGAGGCCATGACATGCAAGTGAATCAGATGTTAGTAAAGGAGGGCTGTGAACAGTCAGCAGTTTCACTTTCTTCTTTTGAGCCAGATGTGTCTGGTGGCCAGATAGGGCAATGAGGATCAGGACAGACGGTGACCAGAATGGGACAAATAAAGATGGCCCAGGAAGTTGGCATAGGTACTGGGATGATCTAACATGTCATTCTCCAGTTCATTTTACAGAAGTAACACAAATTGAGTTAAGTGACTGGTCCAGGGCCACACAGTTAGTAAGTGACTAGGAATGAATTTGAACTCATATCTTCATAACTCTACGTCAGTGTACTTACCCAGTACAACACCTTGCTGTCTTATGTTTTTCAGTTATTTTTTTCAGTCTTATTGCTTCAGACACAATGTGGCTAAATGACTTGGTTATTCACAAATAACCCACAGGAGGCACTGGAGACTTTTTAGACTCTGGCTTCTAACAGGTTCACTCTTGCTCTGGTAAGATAAGAATGATAGGAAGACAACTTCAGAAGGGTTAATAATCTTACTATATTCTAATTTTTTTTTGTATTTTTTAAGAGCATTGCCAAAAAGGGTGCTCAAAAGGGAAGCATCAATTGCTGTGGCATTGCCTAGTCATCCCTCTCACGTGGACCAACAAGGAGGGGGAGGGGGAAACTGCCACTATGTCTAGATAGGGTCTATAGAGACAAGTACAGCATCCCAGCTTGTTCACTCCCCCAAATCCCCTCAAATCTTGAGGGGCATTTGAGGCAAGTACATCTTGAATTGTATGCAATACCCAAATCCTAAATTCGTCCCCCCTTCACTGATGAGTGCCCACTTCCTTTATAGGGACACAAAAATGAGGAATCTTACAAATATTAAGCTCACAGGTTAATTTTAGCAATATTGTCATTCAGCACAAGCACAGTAAATATCCCTGGGAGGAAGCCAGGTGGTGCAGTGGATGAAGCACCAGCGTAGGAGTCAGGAGAACGTGAGGTTAAATCTCACCTCAGACGCTTGACACTCACTAGTTGTGTGACCTTGGATAAGTCACTTAACCCCAGTTGCGTCATCCTGGGTCATCTCCAGTCATCCTGATGAATATCTGGTCAATGGATTCAGAGGGCTTTGGAGGAGAAGTGAGGCAAATGACCCGCACAGCTTTCCCTCACTCAAAACAAAGTACAGTGCAAGTCATGTCATTATTTCTCTGATGGCATGGTCTTCTTCAGCAATGAAGGATGAATGCACACACAGTACATATTTCATTATGTCCTCCCTTACCTCATTATGCAATCGTAGATTGCCTGTCTATGTCACCATGATTCTAAGAATTACAATGTAGGATCCTTGAAGCTATTCAAGAAATTAGACATTCCCACCACCATGGATCCTGAGAAACTAAACTCAAAAACTAAATTAAACTTTAAAATAGAAAACAAAATTCTTCTTATACACACTTGTCCAATTCAAACATTCTCTATTAAGGTCTTCACAGAGAGAGATAGAAAAAAAGATCTCCTTGACTCATTCTCTCCACTGTGCCACATCACTTTTCCAGGATTTATTATATATGTGACTATGTATGTGTGTATATAGTGTGTATATGTATATGTCTGTATACACATGCAGTCAGGATGGTTAAGAAATAACCAATCAAAAATAAAGGGGTGGGTATCCCAGTGCTTGATGCCCTAAAAATCTATCACATATCTATTTGTCTTCCTATATCTTTAGCTACTTTTGCAACCTCACCCATAGCTTCTGCATTTCTGGTATCATCAATGGATTGTAGGTTCAGTAGTGCTATGGCTATAAGTTTAAGATTTATCACAAGAGGGGAGGAGCCAAGATGGCAGAGTAGAAAGACTCAGTATGCTAGCTCCGAACGACAGCCCATATATTTTCTGTAAAAAGAACTCCCCACAAATTCTGGATCAGTACAAGCCATGCAGAAATGCAGGGGAGGAGATTTCCGTTCCAGAGAGCCCTGGAAAGTCATCCCCAAGGGTTGACCACGCACCGGACAGCAGAGCCCACCCCTGCACTGCCCTGGCCACACAGCCTGAGAGGAGCAGGTCCGAGCAGGCTTAAGGAACGGAATCTCCTGTGGCCACGAAGGTCCCTCCACCCACAGGAGCTACAGGTCAGTGAGAGAGTCTTCTGGGCTGGCCGAGAGGGGAGCGGAGTGTCTCCATGACTCAGGCCCCCTCGGGAGGCAGTGGCGGAGGCAGTAACAGAGGCAGCGGCAGCCCGGAACTACCGGAGCAGGAAGGAGCTCAGGGGCATTACCAAAGGATCTGCATAAACCCCGTGAGGGAACTGAGCCTGGGAGGCAGCCCTGCCCCAACCCCAGCACCAGAACTTAAGCTCACATTGAATAGCAGCTGCACCTGCTGCTGAAAGCCCTGTGGCTGGGGAGCAGCATTTGAATCTCAGACACCAAGCACTAGCTGGGGAGATCTAGGCGGGGGTGGAGAGAAATATCAGAAGTCAAGTAACTGGCTGGAAAAATGCCCAGAAAAGGGAAGAAAAATAAGAGCATAGAAAGCAAATTTCTTGGGGGACAGATATTTCCGCCGTTCATTTCTCATGACGATGAACAATTCTTGCCATCAGGGAAAGATGCGGAGGTCAAGGACTCTGTATCCCAGACATCAGAGGTGGATGTCCAGTGGGCTGAGGCCATAGAAGAGCTCAAAAAGAATTTTGAAAATCAAGTTAGACAGGTGGAGGAAAAACTGGGAAGAGAAATGAGAGAGAGACAAGAAAAGCATGAAAAGCGGGTCAATACCTTGGTAAAGGAGACACAAAAAAATGCTGAGGAAAATAACATCTTGAAAAATAGGCTCACTCAATTGGCAAAAGAGGTTCAAAAAGTCAATGAGGAAAAAATGCTTTCAAAAGCAGAATTAGCCAAATGGAAAAATAGGTTCAAAAGTTCACTGAAGATAATAGTTCTCTCAAAATTAGAATGGAACAGATGGAGTCTAATGACTTTCTGAGAAACCAAGAGATCACAAAACAAAAATGGAAGATCATGTGAAATATCTCATTGTAAAACAACTGACCTGGAAAATAGATCCAGGAGAGACAAATTAAAAATTATGTGACTACCTGAAAGCCATGATCAAAAAAAGAACCTAGACATCATCTTTCATGAAATTATGAAGGAAAACTGCCCTGATATTCTAGAACCAGAGAGCACAATAAGTATTGAAGGAATCCATCGATCACCTCCTGAAAGAGATCGAAAAAGAGAAACTCCTAGGAACATTGTGGCCAAATTCCAGAATTCCCAGGTCAAGGAGAAAATATTGCAAACAGCTAGAAAGAAACAATTCCAGTATTGTGGAAATACAATCAGGATAACACAAGATCTAGCAGCTTCTACATTAAGGGATTGAAGGGTGTGGAGTAGGATATTCCAGAAGTCAAAGAAACTAGGACTCAAACCAAGAATCACCTACCCAGCAAAACTGAGTATAATACTTCAGGGGAAAATATGGTCTTTCAATGAAACAGAGGACTTTCAAGCATTCTTGATGAAAAGACCAGAGCTGAAAAGAAAATTTGACTTTCAAACACAAGAATGACAAGCATGAAAAAGTAAACAGCAAAGAGAAGTCGTAAGAGACTTACCAAAGGTGAACTGTTTACATTCCTACATGGAAAGACAATATTTGTAACTCTTAAAACTTTTCAGTATCTGGGTAGTTAGTGGGAGAACACACACACATACACACACACGCATGCATGCACACATGCACACATACATGTACATGCATGCATGCACACACACATACACACATGCACATACATACAGAGACAGAGAGCACAGAGTGAATTGAATAGGATGGGACCATATCTTAAAAGGAATTAAGGTAAATGGTGAGAGAGAAATGTAGTGGGAGGAGGGAGGGTGAAATGGAATGGGGTAAATTATACCTCATTCAAGAGGCGAGCAGGAGACTTTTTAGTGGAGGGAAAAAGAGGAGAGCTGAGAAAAAAACATGAAGTTTACCCTCATCACATTCGACTAAAGGAAGGAGTAAAATTCACACTCATTTTGGTATGAAAACCTATCTTACAGTACAGGAAAGTGGGGGAGAAGGAGATAAGCAGTGTGGCGGGGATGATGGAAGGGAGGGCAATGGGAGGAGGGAGCAATATGAAGTCAACACTCTTGGGGAGGGACAGGATCAAAAGACAGAATAGAAACAGTGGGAGGCAGGATAGGATGGAGGGAAATACAGTTAGTCTTACACAACACAACTATTATGGAAGTTACTTGCAAAACTACACAGATATGGCCTATATTGTATTGCCTGCCTTCCCAAAGGGAATGGGTGGGGAGGGAGGGATGGGGAGAATTTGGAACTCAAAATTTTAGAAACAACTCTTTAGTATTACTCTTGCCACTAGGAAATATGAAATACAGTTAATGGGGAATAGAAAGTCATGTGGCCCTACAGAACAAAAGAGAAGATGGGGACAAGAAAAGGGAGGGATGATAGAAGAGAGGGCAGATTGGTGATAGGGAAAAATAGAATTCTTGGTGTATTGGAGTGGGGGGAGGGCATAAATGGGGAGAAAATTTGGAACCCAAAATTTTGTGAAAATGAATGTAAAAAGGTAAGTAGATAAATTTATATTTTAAAAAAGAAAAAAAGATTTATCAGAAGACACTTAGGGTTTGAGGAATTATCAGCCATCTAGTTCTGCCTCTCATTTTATAGCAGACTGATTAACCAATAATGATAAATTATTTGTCCAAGATCACCTAGGTTTTAAAGAGCAGAGTTATTATTCTGAAAGAGTTCTTCTGTGTCCGTATATGATCATCTTTTCATTTTACAGCCTGTCATCTTCAAAACCAATAAATATCCAATCAGACAGAATTCGATTTGAAATTATGGTGACAACCAAAGAGAATCTCAGAGTCCTTAGTTGGTCATTCAAGTTTTTCCACGAACTTCCTCGGCAGAGCTCTGACTATCCACCCCAATTGTATATAGGTAGCATCTGTTTTAACTCAAGTGTATAGTCTTTGGACCATAAATACAACTCATATTCTTGACTGCAAACCTTTTCTGCCAAACCATACTTCTTGCCTCAGTGACCTTTTTCTGTCTTTCTAATTGCACAAGTGGTCCATTTCCCTTAAGTCTAAGCAAATCTTTTCCAATTTTCAAAATATTGCTTTGCTATTTTCTCTCCATTTAACACCTCTGTCCATCACTCCTCTCAAAGTTGTAAGACAATTTTTTTTTTTTGTAAATACACTAGGTTCTTACTTTTGTTTAAACTATCAGTATGGACATGTTGCAGAAATGTCCACTGCTCTGATATGGGATATGAGTCTTAAGATGAGAAGAAATACATTTTTATGGTTTTAGTCAGTTTGCATGTTGAAACAAGATACACTCAAAAGGAGGAAAAAGAGGAATATCCTGGAAACCTTCAAGGAACAAGATAAATTAATCAGTCTGTTCCACTTTTAATAAGTTTTAATTGCTCAGAAAATCTGCCTGACATAAAACCTAAATTTCCTTCTTTTAAGTTCGAACCCACTAATCCTGATTCTCTTCTTTTCTATTGAAGACAGTCATCATTGTCCTCTTCCCATCCATGTCTCATTTCAATATTCATTGTATCCCTCATACTTGACCATTCTGATGCTATTATAATCTTTAAATGCATTAATGTATCTCCGTCAAAACATTCCCTTAATGTCAAACATATAAGTAGATGGTAAGCTTATTTTTATTTAGATTTTATGGTTGTATATTACTCTGAAAATCTTTATGAAAAGAGTTCTAAAAATAATATTCAGAGTATGACCTCAAATAATTGAAAGTCAAAGAATAGCATTGCTGTGTTGTTGTTGTTTTTTTTTTTTAAATGATAGATTTTTGTTCTTGGAGTGGATCTTTGATTTCAGAGATATAAGGAGCCTTAGACTTGTAAACTACCTCCATCATTATGCTTCCAGGCATCTTTTGCAATTCTTAGCTTCATATTATTTTTTATGAGTAGAGAGTTTAACTCAATCCCCTTCCTGCCTCATTTTCACTTAACTAGGATGTTTCTTGGACATAATGTGAACGAAAATTGTCCTTATTCTTAATCTAGCATTACATGGACCCTGCTATGATTCCTCTCTTCTAGTCTTTACTAACTCCAATATGTCATTTTTCTTTTATTCATGCCAGATACATAACTTGCTTCATTTCCAACATTATCTTCAAACAAATTTCCTATGAGGACCCAAATGTCAAATTGCTCTGCTCTTTATTCTCTGAACATAATATTAGTATTTCTGCCTTTGGACATATTATTTCTCCCAAAGTGTGACAACTTCTCTCCTGATCCTTACTAAATTTAGTCTAACATTTCAGGTATATCTTGCTAAAGTCACTGACAATCCTACACTCCTCACCCATAGGTATTCTTCTTTCTTATGAATTTCTGCATTCTTGATTGAAATTGTCAGTGGACTTTTAACATAAACTACATGGCATTGCTATTCATATTTACATGTACCTATCTCAGATTTCCATATATATCAAAAATCTCCTGGGGAAAGCAACATTAGATAACTCCTAATATTTCCGAGTATTTTTTTCCCTGCACAAAAATGGTGAACAGAATTTGAAGGAGGAGGAGGAAGAACAGGAGGAAGAGGATTATCTCAGAGAAGCCCTTCTACTCCCCCTTTTTGGACAGTTCCTTTTTAGGGGACTTTTGAAAAGCATATTTTACTTTCCAGTGGCTAGACCATGAAAAGAAGAGTGCACCCGAAGAAATTAACAGACATACCTGTTCACCAGAACAAAAACTGTCCTGCATACTTCATTTCTCCCATGCAGAGTACAGATAGTTTATCATGTGATAAAGGAATTTCCCTGCAATATTATCAAACTAAGATTTAACCTATTCTTATAAGTTATTGATAGATAACCTGTGGTTTATTCCATTTTACAACAAAGCTCAAAATGAGAGAGATGTCTTTGCACTTTGTACTCTATTTGAAACCTAAGAATGTTTTGTGAACAATCTTAATTTGCCTCCAAGACCTTTGGGACCCGTACCTTAGAGACATTCTATTGACCACACATACATGGTCTCAAAAGAAATATTACAAAAAATGTCTCCATATCACTTTCTGTGAAGGGAGTTTTCTAAATATAAAAATGATCTTGCAGGTAGAATGATTTTCACCTTCATAAATATTAACATAGACTCTAGGTAAGATTTTCATGATTTACTCTCAGGGGAGTTGGAGTAAGGCTTGGCCAGGCTTGCCTTTAAAATTACTTATTAAGAGAACTTAAAAACACTTCTTTACTTCACCTTTCCCAGTAGACTAAAGATAAAAGTATGAAACCGAGATTTCAGATTCAGAATTTCTCCCTCCCTCAACCTCATGCTACAGGTAGTCTATACCTAGTATGATTCCACTTGGTGATCAACAGTCAGGCAAGAATATTCCATCCAAATCCATTTCTCCAAGATAATGTTTTCAGTCCATATTTTATAGGGCTGTTGTGAGAAAACCATGCAGGGATTTTACTTTGACTTTCCACTTCAAGTAAACCTTTGGTTGTTTTGAAAAAAACGGAATATTTACTTTCAGGATGCTGTTACTATTATCACTGGTACTACTACTCCTGATTTCATACTATTATCCCCACCAGTAGACACACTTTCCACAAGGAATGTCTCTGAAACTTCATTTCCTAGATGGATAAGTTGATGATGTCCCTAGTGTAAGGGAAATTCTATGAATGGAAAATATTTCCTCCCTCTTTTATCCCAACCCTCAATCATATAATAATTACCCTTGTTTATATGGAGACATCTGTAGTCAGTTAATCAGGCAATAAAAATTTAATACATACTTACAATATTCCAACCATTGCACTTAGTATTAGAAATGTATCAAGGAACTCAGTTTGAATAGACGAGCCAATAAGCAAATAAGAAGGTGCATATTCAATCTACCCATTGTAAAGGGATCCTCAGTTGTGATGCAACCTCTTTCTTAATAAAAGATGATTAACTCTACCAGGTGTGCAATATAGAAGAATAAAGTGAGAATGAAAATTGTGTGTAGGAGAACAACAATAAAAGTTCTATAAAAGAAAAAAAAACTATCATCCATCAGTCAACAAAGATGTATTGAGTAAATTTAGATAGTAGAGTAGAAATGGATGAAACAATCTATTTTAAGTTGTGTCCCTTCTAACCCAGTAGTAATGTTAATAACAACTTCTGTTTTTAATACTTTTTAGTTTATTAAGCACTTTGGTAACAAACCTGAAAGACACCCATGTTCGACAGACATCTCACAAATGTCCTGCAAAAAGTAAGTCTGGAGATCACTACCCATTTAATATTTAATATTCAAGAGTAAATAAGCATTTCTTAAGTATTTTCATTCTTTCAGGTGCAAATAGAAACAGAATGAAAAACAGTACCCTTCTACAAAGGGGATACATTGAAATGGGTGAAGACAACAATGAAAAGGAGCTTACCTTTGAATTCTTCCAGATTTCTGTATCATTCATAATATCTCAACTTCATCTAGGGACTTCCCGAAATTCAGGACAGACTGCTCTGATAACATGGAGAGCTACATGCAAAGAGAAGGATGTAGAACTGAGGAGCTTATCACACTCTTTTTTAGAACACAAAGCAAGGGAGGGACTCTGGAATAAAGAATTGGTGGAATATAAGATACAAATGCTGCAAGAAATCAACAGCACCAAACAATGAAAATGGCTCTAAATAAACATTTATGAAAAGTGCATGTAGGTGATTTCCAGATTAAAAAAAAAGAAGTGTCAGGGACCTAGGGAAAGCTATGCCCTTTTATAACTGTAAATGTTCAAAAGAGGAAAGGAATAAAAGCAAATCATGGAAATGAGGAAACTGCTTATAGAAAGCCCATATAGATAACTAAATTGAAATCAATTGTGGCTTTTTTTTTTTTTTATGCCGGGTATTGACACAGAGTGGAGCATGTCAAAGGAAAAGAGTACACTTGTGAGCAATTTATTTTTTTAAAGGAAAAAACATAATAAATTATTTTGGCTTGAAAGGATAACATGATATAAAGGGTAGGAGTAGAACAAATTATATTAAACAATCATAAATATCAAAATAATAACTTCAAAAAAGGATCAAGAATTGTATAGAAGAGCAATGAAAAAAATGTCAGGAAAGTCTGAGCCAAAATGGCAGAGTAGAAGGACGGACCTGTAGAAACTCTCCCCCCACAGTCCATAAAATGTTTGAAAAAATGGCTCTAGGGGGGCGGAGTCAAGATGGCGGAGTAGAAAGATGCACGTATGCGAGCTCCGAACCCACAGCCCATATATTTAATGTAAGAAGAGTTCCCCAGAACTTTTGGATCACTGCAGGGGGTGCAGAAACTTAGTGGAAGAGATTTCCGTTCCAGAGAGCTCTGGAGAGCCGTCCGCAGGGTCCATCGCGCCCCAGAAAGTGGACCCCACCCCAGCGCTGCCCTGGCCATGGCCTCAGAGAAGCTGATCCCAGCAGGCTTCAGGGACGAAAGCTCTGGCGGCCTGGAAGGTCCCTCCGCCCACAGACTCTACAGCTCAGTGAGAGACACGCCTGGGCTCATCGAGAGGGAGGCAGGGTGTCTCGGGTAGCTCGGGTCCCCTTGGAAGGAAGCAGCGGAGGCAGAGGCAGGGGCAGGAAGTGGCAGAGGCAGAGGCAGGGGTGGCAGCGGAGGCAGCGGCATGGCCGCTGCGGTCCGGGACTCCCACAGCAGCAGGCAGGATCTTCATTACTGAAAGTCTCTGCATAAAGCACCTAAAGGAGCAGAGCCTGGGAGACGGCCCTGCCCCACCCGCTTCATTTCTGAAGGTCTCTGCATAAAACCCCTGAGGGAACTGAGCCTGGGAGGTGACCCTGCCCCCACCCCAGCACCAGAACTAAAGCTCCCATTGATTATCAGCCGCTTGCCGCGGAAAGCCCATTTGAATCTCAGACCCCAAGCACTAGCTGGGCGGATCTAGGTGGGGGTGGACAGGAATCTCAGAAGTAAAGTAACTGGCTGGGAAAATTCCGAGAAAAGGGAAGAAATATAAGACTATAGAGAGTTTTTTTGAACAGATGCAAATGATCCCGACTTTTGGGTATGACGATGACGAGAGCATATTCTTGCCATCAGGGAAAGACGTGGAGGGAGGGGTCTCGGTACCCCAAACATCCCAGGGGGATGTCGGGTGGGCTCAGGCCTTGGAAGAGCTCAAAAAGATTTTGAAAAGCAAGTTAGACAGGTGGAGGAAAAACTGGGAAGAGAAATGAAAGAGATGCAAAAAAAGTATGAAAAACGGGTCAATACCTTGCTAAAGGAGACCCAAAAAAATGCTGAAGAAAATAATACCTGGAAAAATAGTCTCACTCAATCGGCAAAAGAGGTTCAAAAAGCCAATGAGGAGAAGAATGCTTTCAAAAGCAGAGTTACCCAAATGGAAAAAGAGGTTCAAAATCTCACTGAAGATAATAATTCTCTCAAAATTAGAATGGAACAGATGGAGTCTAATGACTTTACGAAAAACCAAGAAATCACCAAACAAAACCAAAAGAATGAAAAAATGGAAGAGAATGTGAAATATCTCATGGGAAAAACAACTGACCTGGAAAATAGATCCAGGAGAGACAATTTAAAAATTATGGGACTACCTGAAAGTCATGATCAAAAAAAGAGCCTAGATATCATCTTCCATGAAATTATCAAGGAAAACTGCCCTGACATTCTACAACCAGAGGGCAAAATAAGCATTGAAAGAATCCATCGATAACCGCCTGAAAGAGATCCAAAAAGAAAAACTCCTAGGAACATTGTGGCCAAATTCCAGAACTCCCAGGTCAAGGAGAAAATCTTACAAGCAGCTAGAAAGAAATAATTCCAGTATTGTGGAAATAAAGTCAGGATAACTCAAGATCTAGCAGCTTCTACATTAAGGGATTGAAGGTCGTGGAATAGGATATTCCAGAAGTCAAAGGAACTAGGGCTCAAACCAAGAATCACCTACCCAGAAAAACTGAGTATAATACTTCAGGGGAAAATATGGTCTTTCAATGAAACAGAGGACTTTCAAGCACTCTTGATGAAAAGACCAGAACTGAAAAGAAAATTTGACTTTCAAACACAAGAATGAGAAGAAGCATGAAAAAGTAAACAGCAAAGAGAAGTCATAAGGGACTTACCAGAAGTGAACTGTTTACATTCCTACATGGAAAGACAATATTTGTAACTCTTAAAACTTTTCAGTATCTGGGTAGTTGGTGGAACCACACACACATGTACATGCATACACGCACACACACATACACACATGCACACACATACAGAGACAGCACAGAGTGAATTGAATAGAATGGGACCATATCTTCAAAGAAATTAAGGTAAATGTTGAGAGAGAAATGTAGTGGGAGGAAAGAGGGTGAAATGAAATGGGGTAATTATATGTCATTTAAGAGGCAAGTAGGAGACTTTTTAGTGGAGGGAAAAAGAGGAGAGCTAAGGAAAAAAAACAAGAAGTATATCCTCATCACATTTGACTGAAGGAAGGAATAAAATGCACACTCATTTTGGTATAAACATCTATCTTACAGTATAGGAAAGTGGGGGAGAAGGACATAAGCAGGGGGGATGATTGAAGGGAGGGCAAAGGGAGGAGGGAGCAATTTGAAGTCAACTGTCAGGGAGGGACAGGATCAAAAGACAGAATAGAAACAATTAGGGGCAGGATAGGATGGGGGGTAATTCAGTTAGTCTTACACAACACGACTATCAGGGAAGTCATTTGCAAAACTACACAGAAATGGCCTATATTGAATTGCCTGCCTTTACCAAAGGGAATGGGTGGGGAGGGAGGGATGGGGAGAATTTGGAAATCAAAGTTTTAGGAACAACTGTTTAGTATTGTTGTTGCTACTAGGAAGAAAGACATACAGTTAATGAGGAATAGAAAGTCATCTGGCCCTACAGGAGAAAAGAGAAGATGGGGACAAGAGAAGGGAGGGATGAGAGAAGAGAGGGCAGATTGGAGATAGGGCAAATTAGATTGCTTGGTGTATTGGGGTGGGGGGAGGGGATAAAAGGGGAGAAAATTTGGAACCCAAAATTTTGTGAAAACGAATGTAAAAAGTTAAATAAGTAAATAAATATTTAAAAAATAAAAAAAAAAATGAAGCCTTAGGTTCTTAGAGGTTAAATGCCTTTGCCTGGATCACACCGACTACATGTAAAAAAAAAATTCTCTAAACAAATTAGAATGACTCTAAATGACTAAAAATGACTCTAAACAAAAGAGCAAGAGAATCCACAAAATGACAGAGTGGAAGATATTTCCAGGCCAAGGTAGCCAGTAAGGGCTAAAGGAAAGTTCTATCACACAGACTTTTGGGCAGAGCACAGCCCAGCCTTGGTGCATGGCTGAAACAGGATTGGAGCAGGCTGGGCCACAGAATCACAGGCAGGAGCTTCAGTTCCCAGATTACTCAACCAGCAAACGTCAAAGACAGTTTCAAAGATCAGTGAGAAATGTATTTCACCTAGGCCGCTGGAAGAAATGCCCCAAGGGAAAAAAAGACTACAGAAGTTTACTTTCTTGGTGAATAGATGTTTTCTTCCATCCTTTCTGAAGAGGAAAAACAATGCATACCATCACAGAAAGGCATAAAAGTCAAGGCTTCTGTATCCAAAACTTCCCAAATAATCATGCAACGGTTTCAGGCCATGGAAGAGCTCAAAAAGGATTATGAAAGTCAGTTAAGAGAGGTGAAGGCTAAATTTGTAAAAGAAATGAGACTGATGCAAGAAAATCATGAATAGCGAGTCAACAGCATGCTAAAAGAGACCCAAGAATGCTGAAGAAAATAATACCTTTAAAAATAGACTCACTCAAATGGCAAAAGATGTTCAAAAAGCCAAAGAGGAGAAGAATGTTTTAAAAAGCAGAATTACCCCAATGAAAAAAATTACCCCAATTACCTCACTAAATAAAATAGTTCTTTAGAAATTAGAATGGAACATATGGAAGCTAATGACTTCATGAGAAAACAAGAAATTACAAAACAAAACCAAAAAAAGAAAGAGTAGAAGACAATGTGAAGATCTCATTGGAAAAACAACTGAGCTACAAGATGGATCCAAGAGAGACAATCTGAAAATTTTGGGACTACCTGAAAGCCACGATCTAAAAAAGAGCCTAGACATCATCTTTTGTGAAATTATCAAGGAAAACTGTTCTAATATTCTAGAGCCAGAGGGTAAAATGAATATTGAAAGAATCCACCGATCACCCAAATAAATCCGAAAAGAATAACTCCCAGGAATATTGTAGACAAATTCCAGAGTTCCCAGGTCAAGGACAAAATATTACAAGCAATTGGAAAGAAACAATTAAAATATTGTGGAAATGTCATCAGAATAATGCAAGATCTAGCTCCTTATACACTAAGGAATTGAAGGATTTGGAATATGATATTTCAGACCTCAAAAGAACTAGGATTAAAACCAAGAATCACCTACACAGAAAACATGAGCATAATACTTCAGGGGACAAAACGGTCATTCAATGAAAGAGAGAGTTTTGAAGCATTCTTGATGAAAAGATCAGAGTTGAAAAGAAAACTTGACTTTGAAACACTTTAATCAAGAGAAGCATAAAAAGGTAAATAAGAAAGAGGAATCACAAAGGATTTCCTAAAATTACATTCCTGCATGGAAAGATGTTAGTTGTAACTCTTTAATTTTTTCTCAGTAAATGGGTAGATGGAGGGATTACAAACACTAATTCTTTGTACTTTAGATCCTGACAAAAATAAAAATACATAACAAAACATCCATCTTCATCTGTTCAATTGTATATGTGTGTGCGTCCCTGTGAGTGTGCATGTGTGCAATTTTGTGCATGTTTGTGTGTCTCTGTGTGTGTTTCTTTGTGTCCCAAACTCTTCTTTTCATTGTATTGCTGTCATTTTGGCTTTATGTTGCCTAGCACATTGGGTAGTCAATATGCATCTTTAAAATTGAATTTATTTCCCCACTTGTCTTCATTTTGTGTATTTTCTATTTGTCTGGAAAAAAATATGATCAGAATGACTAAGTACACATTGTTCTATACCACTGATATTTTATTATTTATATCACTAGATGGTGCAGTGGATAGACCTAGGGTTTAGAGTCAGGGGTACTTCAGTTCAAATATGATCTCAAATCATCTGTAGCTGTGTGACCCTAGACAAGCCACTCAGTCTTGTTTGCCTGGATTTCCTTATCCTTAAAATACATGTCAATTCATCTAGCCCTGGAGATTTTTCCTAAGAATTTCACTCGTGATTTGTTCAATTTCTTTTTCTTAGATGGGGTTATGTATTTTATTTTTTTCTTCTGTTTTTCAAGGCAATTTATATTTTTTGTAAATATTTATCCATTTCACCAAGACTGTCAAATTTGTGGGCATATATTTGGGTGAACTAATTTCTAATTTTTATTTTAAATTCCTCCTTGTTTGAAGTGAGTTCAATATTGGTTATGTGGTTTTCTTTTTTTTTTTTAAATCAAATTGTCCAAAGGTTTATCATTTTTATTATTTTTCCTATAAAACCAACTCTTCGTTTTATTTATTAGTTCAATAGGTTTCTTAATTTCAGGTTTTTTTAAAATTTCTCTTTTTGTTTTCAGTATTTTTAATTTGGTATTTACTTGGGGATTTTCAATTTGTTCTTTTTTTCTAGCTTTTTCAGTTATATGCCGAAATCGTTGATCTACTCTTTCTTTATTTTATTCATGTAAGCATTCAATGATCTAAAACTTCCTTTCAGAACTACATTCACAGCATTCCCTGATTTTTGGTAGGTTGGCCAATTGTAATTCTCTTGAAGTTTTGGTTGTTTCTATGATTTGTTGTTTAACCCACTCATTCTTTAGAATTAGATTATTTAGTTTGCAATTAATTTTTGGTCTATCTTTCCATGGTGCTTTATTTTATATAATATATTTTTGCATAATGATCTGAAAATGATGCATTGGTTGTCTCTGCTTTTATGCACTGGATTGTGAGGATTTTATATCCTGCTACATGGTGAATTTTTGCGTATGTCCCATGAACCTCTGAGGAAAAGGTGTATTCCTTTCCATCCCCATTCAGTTTTTCCGAAGGTTTATATCTAAATTATCCAGAATTTTATTCATATTTGTAACTTATTTCTTGTTTATTTTGAAGTTAAATTTATCAAGTTCAGAGAGGGCAAAGTTGAGGTCCCCCACTAGAATAGTTTTGCTGCTTATTTCTTCCTGTAACTCCCTTAACTTCTCCTCTAAGTATTTGGATGCTATGCCACTTGGTGCATAGATATATAGTAATGATATTACTTCATGGTCTATGATGCCTTTTAGGAGGATGTACTTTCATTATCTCTTTTGATTAGATCTATTCCTACTTTTGCTTTATGTGAGATTAAGATTGCTACTCCTGCTTTTTTTTTACATCAGTTGAGGTATAATATGTTCTGCTGCTACCCTTTACCTTAATACTGTGTGTATCCCTCTGTTTCAAAGGACTTTCTCGTAAACAACATATTATAGGATTATGGTTTTTCAATCATTTCAGCTATCAATTTCCATTTGATGAGGGCCTTCATCCTAGTCACATTCACAGTGATGATCACTATTTGTGTCTTTCTCTCCATCCTATCCCTCTCCCACCCATGTAAACTTTTATTTCTCCATTTTCACTTCCCCTCCTCAATAGAGTTTTAGTTTTGACCCCTCCGCCTCAATCTTCCCTCCCTTCTGGCAGCTACCATACCTTTTACTTACCATTTCATATACTATGTCTTCCCTCCCTTTTATTCTCCCTCCATTTCCCCTCCGACTGCCTGGAGAGCAAGTTAGATTTCTGTTCTTAACGGACTATATTCTTCACTCCTTCAACCTAATCAATGAGAGTAAGAGTCAAGCAATACTCATCTCCCTCCCCTCTTTCCTTCTACCATAATATGATTTTTGTGCTTTTTCCTTGATATAATTTACCTTGTTCTGCCTCCCCCTTTTATCTTCACCATTTACAATCCCTTATCCCCTTTTAATTATGTTTTTATTATCATATTAGTTATCTACGTATATATCTATCTGTGTATATGTATATGTATGTCCCTTTTCAATGTTGTAACAAATATCTCAAAATTAATGAGAATCATTGCCTTATAAAGGGATGTAAACAGTTTGCCCACATTGAATAACTTTTCTTTTCCTGTTTACTTTTTAGGCCTCCCTTGAGTCTTGTATTTAAAGATCAAATTTTCTATTGAGCTCTGGCGTTTTCACCAGGAAGAACAGCAAATCACTCATTTCGTTGAATGTCCATCTCCTTGCCTGAAATATTACGCTCAATTATGCTCAGTAATTGATTCTTGGTTGTAGTCCAAGGTCCTTGCCTTAAAGAATATCATATTCCAATAATCTGATCTTTTAATTTTGAAGCTGCAAGTTTCTTTGTGATCCTGGCTGTGGTTTCTCCATATTTATCTTGTGTCCTTCTACCTGCTTGGGGTATTTTCTCGTGAATTTATAGTTCTGGAATTTGGCAACAATACTCTTTGGTGTTTTACATTTGGGATCACTTTCGAGAGGTGATCAGTAGATTCTTTCAAAGACTATTTTGCCTTAAAGGTCTAGGACCTCAGGGCAGTTTGCTGCTTACTTGGAAGTTATTTGCCAGGTTCTTTCTTCATCGTGGTTTTCCTGTAGACTAATAATTCTTAGATTTTGTCCACTGGATTTCTTTTCCACGTCAATTGTTTTTTCCAATGAGTTATACATTTTCTTGTATTTTTACATTATGTAGATTTTATTTGACTGAATCTTCACATCTCAGAGTCATTCGTATCTACTTATTCAATCTTAATTTTCAATAAATAGTTTCCTTCAGTTAAATTTTGTACCTTCTTTTCCATTTGTCCAATTGCTACTTTTAAGGAGTTATTTTCCCCAGTGAGGTTTTGTACTTCCTTTTCCATTTCTCCAATTTTCACAGTTAGGTTTTGTACTTTCTTACCCATTTGCCCAATTTTCCTTTTTAAGGAGCTATTCTCTTCAATGAATTTTTTTTTCAATTTGTCATTTGTATTTTTAAAATCATTGGCCAACTTTTATTGCATCTATTCAATTTGGCTTTTAAAAACCTTCCTGAGGTCTTCCATGAATGCTCTTGGGCTTAAGACCACTTCATATTACCTTTTAATTCTGCTTTTTAAAGCATTCTTCTCCTCATTGGCTTTTTGAACCTCTTTTGCCAATTGAGTTAGCCTATTTTTCAAAGTGTTATTTTCTTTTTTTTTTTTTTATTTTTTTTTTATTTTATTTATTTATTTAGCTTTTTACATTCATTTTCACAAATTTTTGGGTTCCAAATTTTCTCCCTTTTTCTCCCCTCCCCCCACCCCGATACCCCAAGCAATCTAATTTTCCCTATCTCCAATTTGTCCTCTCTTCTGTCATCCCTCCCTTCCCTTGTCTCTATCTTCTCTTTTCTCCTGTAGGGCCAGATGACTTTCTATTCCTCATTAACTGTATGTCTTCTTTCCTAGTTGCAACAGCAATACTAAACAATTGTTCCTAAAACTTTGAGTTCCAAATTCTCCCCATCCCTCCCTACCCACCCATTCCCTTTGGTACGGCAGGCAATTCATTATAGGCCATATCTGTGTAGCTTTGCAAATGACCTTCCTGATAATCGTGTTGTGTAAGACTAACTGAATTGCCATCCCTCCTAACCTGTCCCTCATTGTTTCTCTTTGATCCTGTCCCTCCCCAAGTGTTGACTTTCAATTACTCCCTCCTCCCTTTGCCCTCCCTTCCATCATCCCCCCCCCCCCCCGAATATCTCCTTCTCCCCCGCTTTCTTATACTGTAAGATAGGTTTACATACCAAAATGAGTGTGCATTTCACTCCTTCGTTTAGTCAAATGTGATGAGGGTAAACTTTTGTTTGTTTGTTTGTTTGTTTGTTTTTTTCTTCAGCTCTCCTCTTTTTCCCTCCACTAAAAACATCTCCTACTTGCCTCTTAAATGACATATAGTTATCTCCTTCCATTTCCCCCTCTTTCCTCTCACTACATTTCTCTCTCATCATTTACCTTAATTCCTTTAAGGTATTGTCCCATCCTATTCAGTTCAATCTGTGCTCTCTGTCTCTGCATGTGAATGCATGTGTGTATGTGTGTGCATGCGTGTACATGTGTATGTGTGGTCCCACCAACTACCCCAGATACTGAAAAGTTTTAAGAGTTAGAAATATTGTCCTTCCCTGTATGAATGCAAACAGTTCATTTCTGGTAAGTCCCTTAATACTTCTCCTTGCTGTTTACTTTTGCATGCTTCCTCTCATTCTTGGGTTTGAAAGTCAAATTTTCTTTTCAGCTCTGGTCTTTTCATTAAGAATGATTGAAAGTCCTCTGTTTCATTGAAGGACCATATTTTCCCTTGAAGTATTATACTCAATTTAGCTGGGTAGGTGATTCTTGGTTTCAGTCCTAGTTCCTTTGCCTTCTGGAATATCCTATTCCACGCCCTTCGATCCCTTAATGTAGAAGCTGCTAGATCTTGGGTTATCCTGATTGTATTTCCACAGTACTGGAATTGTTTGTTTCTGGCTGCTTGCAAGATTTTTTCCTTGAGCTGGGAGTTCTGGAATTTGGCCACAATGTTCCTAGGAGTTTCTCTTTTTGGATCTCTTTGAGGTGGTGAACGATGGATTCTTTCAATACTTATTTTGCCCTCTGGTCCTAGAATGTCAGGGCAATTTTCCTTGATAATTTCATGCAAGACGATGTCTAGGCTCTTTTTTTGATCATGGCTTTCAGGTAGTCCCATAATTTTTAAGTTGTCTCTCCTTGATCTGTTTTCCAGGTCAGTTGTTTTTCCCATGAGATATTTCACATTCTCTTCCATTTTATCGTTCTTTTGGTTTTGTTTGGTGATTTCTTGGTTTCTCATAAAGTCATTAGACTCCATCTGTTCCATTCTAATTTTGAGAGAACTATTAAATTCAGTGAGCTTTTGAGCCTCTTTTTCCATTTGGCTCATTCTGCTTTTGAATGCATTCTTCTCCTCATTGGCTTTTTGAACCTCTTTTGCCAATTGAGTGAGCCTATTTTTCAAGGTGTTAATTTCCTCAGCATTTTTTTGGGACTCCTTTACCAAGATATTGACCTTTTTTTCATACTCTTCTTGCATCTTTGTCATTTCTCTTCCCAGTCTTTCCTCCACCTGTCTAACTTGCTTTTCAAAATCCTTTTTAAGCTCTTCCAAGGCCTGAGCCCACCCAACACCCCCCTGGGGTGTCTGGGGTGCTGAGGCCCCGCCCTCCACATCTTTCCCTGATGGGAAAAATACGTTTTCGTCCTCCCCATCAGATCCGAAGGTTGGGATCATTTGCATTTGTTGGAAAAAACTCTCTAAAGTCTTATTTTTCTTCCCCTTTCTAGGCATTTTCCCAGCCAGTTACTTGACTTCTGAGATTCCTTTCCACCCCCGCCTGGATCCGCCCAGCTTGGGCTCTGAGATTTAAATGGGCTTTCCTCCTGCTGGCTGTCAATCAGTGAGCTTTAGTTCAGGTGCTGGGGCGGGGCCAGGGCTGTCTCCGAGACTCTGATCCCTCGGGGGGCTTTATGCAGCGACTCTCAAGAATGGAGCGGGTGGGGGCGGGGTGGGGGGGCCCGCCTCCCAATCTCAGCTCCCCCGGGGGTCCCGAGCAGAAGTCTTCAGCAACAGAGCGGGGCGGGGGCAGGGCCGTTTTCCCAGGCTCAGCTCCGTCAGGTTTTATGCGGGAATCTTCCGTAATGAAGATCCCGCCTGCAGCTGGGGGATTCCTGAGTCCTGGGCCGCTGCCGCCTCAGCCCCAGCCCACGCCTCTGCCTCCGCCGCTTCCTGCCCCCGTCCCTGCCGCCCAGCCGCTTCCTCCCGAGGGGGCTCGAGTCAAGGACGCCCTGCTTCCCCTCTCCTTCAGCCCGGCCTCTCTCACTGACCTGCTTCTGTGGGCGGAGGGATTTTCCCGGCTGCTTCAGCTTT
This sequence comes from Bettongia penicillata ogilbyi, assembly GCA_023548195.1. Classification (NCBI taxonomy): domain Eukaryota; kingdom Metazoa; phylum Chordata; class Mammalia; order Diprotodontia; family Potoroidae; genus Bettongia; species Bettongia penicillata. Next base: position 1,360,784 of record JAJHZJ010000280.1, read on the forward strand.
CGTCTCTGAAGCCTGCTCCGATCCGCTTCTCTGATGCCTCGGCCAGGGCAGCGCTGGGGGTCGGGTTTACTCTCCGGGGCGCGCCGGACCCTGGGGACGGGTCTTGAGGGCTCCCTGGGACGGAAATCTCCTCCACTCTGCCTCTGCACACCTTGCACTCACCCAGAATCTATGGGGGACTCTTTCTACACCAATTCCATGGGCTTTGGTTTCGGAGCTCGTAAACGTGCGTCCTTCTACTCCGCCATCTTGGCTCCGCCCCCCCAAAGTGTTATTTTCTTCAGCATTTTTTGGGTCTCCTTTAGCAAGGTATTGACCCGTTTTTCATGCTTTTCTTGAATCTCTCTCATTTCTTTTCCCAGGTTTCCATCCACTTGTCTAACTTGATTTTCAAAATCCTTTTTGAGCTCTTCCATGGCCTGAGCCCATTGAATATCTATTTCGGATGTTTGGGATACAGAGGCCTTGACTTTTATGTCTTTACCTGATGGTAAGTATTGTTCTTCCTCAACAGAAAGGAAAGGAGGAAACATCTGTTTACCAAGAAAGTAACCTTCTATGGTCTTATTTTTTTCCCCTTTTCTGGGCGTTTTTCCAGCCAGTTACTTGACTTCTGAGATTCTTTTCCACATCCACCTCACCTCCAGATCCACCCAGCTAGTGCTTGGGGTCTGAGATTCAAATGCTGCTCCCCAGCCGCAAGGCTTTCAGTGGTGGGAGCAGCTGCTATTCAATGTGAGATTAAGTTCTGGTGCTCAGGTGGGGGCAGGGCTGTCTCGCAGGGCTCAGTTCCTTCAGGGCGTTTATGGGGAGACCTTCAACAATGGATCCCAGCTCCTGTCTGCTTTGGGAGCCCTGATCTGCTGCTGCCTCTGCTGCTGCCTCCCTAAGGGGCTTGAGTTATGGAGACACCCTGCTCCCCTCTCAGCCATCCCAGAAGTCTCTCTCACTGACCTGTAGTGCCTGTGGGTGCAGGGACCTTCATGGCTGCTGGAGATTCCATCCATGAAGCCTGCTCAGATCTGCTCCTCTTGGGGCCACGCGACCAAGGCAGGGCAGGCCTCTGCTCGGGCTCCGGTGTGTGGTGGACCTTTGTTGTCAGTTTTTCATGGTTCTCTGGAACAGAAATCTCCTCCACTCCATTGCTCTGTGGCTTCCACTTCTCCAGAATTTGTTGGGAGTTCCTTTTTACACCTAATTTATGGGCTGTGGGATTGGAACTAGCATACGCGAATCTTTCTATTTAGCCATCTTGGCTGCCCCCCCCTCCAATATTACCTTTTGAGGATTCAAATTTCATCATGCTCTCAATGCTGTCCTCTTCTGTATTTGTATTTTGGTCTTTTCTGTCTCCAAAGTAAAACTTTATGATCGTTTCTTGCCTGTTTTGCTTCTTGCTCATAGTGATGCCGTTTTTACTGGCTTTTAAAATGGATGTCTGCTTCTGTGGCACGTGGGACACAGGAGGCTTATAGTTTTGGCCTCATCATTCTGGGCTAGAGGTATACTTTCTTTAATTTGAGCTGGGGCCTAGCAAATCTCCTATTTTCCTTGCAGGTGTGATGAACTAGGATACTGTGTTTCAGGAGGATCTGCATAGGCAGTTCTCTTCTCCCTGTTCAGTCTAAAATCAAGACTTTTTCCTTAATGCATTTTATATATGCCATTTGTTGGAATGCCATCCATTCTTCCAAAATGCTCCCATACTCTTAATAGAGCAATAAACAATTCTTTTCTTGTCAATCTCTTGTGACTTTGAACCGCTAGCTATGTAATGTTCTCTCTCAAGGAAATTTATCCTTTTCATTGATTCTCACCATCCAAGAGAGCAATGATTCTCCCATTCTTCCTGTGAATCAGCTTAACATATCTGTGACCTTCTGCTGGTTAATGTTCTCAATTACCTCCCCAAACACTATGTGGCATCCTTGATTCTCCTGTTGTGCATCTGCCTGAGAAGCCACCCACCCACCCCCTCTTGTTATTTTTTTTTTGATTGCTTTTGTAAGCTAAACTACCAATAACTTTACTTACCGCCAGAAAACTCCAGTTTGCTCTTTAAATAGAAAGCTTGAGTGCTGAAGCATAAAAAAGCCTTTCATGCAAACCAGCCAATTTACTTTCCATCTGGGCCTTCTACTCCAGCAGTTTGTCTCTCCTTTTACATATAATTTGATAGCTTGTAAACAAGGTCCAACCTCTTCTAAACATTCCTCATATTTCTTCCCTTCATTTGTAATAGCAATTTAAATTGAAAGATCTTTCGCATTAATTAATAGACCTATATAAGCTTCTTATATCACCTGGAAGTCTAAGTCACATGTGGTAGGAGAAGTTTGCTGTAGAGGTGGAACAGGAAGGATGGAGTGGAACCAGGAATAAATGAGTGAGTGGGGTCAGGTCCTAGGGGATAGAACAGAGGCCAACTGACACAAGCCAACTGACAAAGTGTGACAGTTGATAGTGAGAAGTCCCTGATTGAGGGAGGAAATTTTGATAATGGCTCCTGCTGTGATCATGGTTATTAACTTCTTGGTCACCATGATGGATTTTGCTTTCTGGTTCTGCGATTTGGCTTTCTGGTGTTTAAATAAATATTTTTTTCTTCTGCCTTCTATATTGAGAGTCTTTTATACTTGATGATTCACAACTACTTTGGCATATTCATGGTCAACATCAGTGCTGTGAATATTGCCTTGGCGATTTACATGGTTATATTAGAATTCTCTGCAAACATCTTTCTAAATCTCTGGGCTCTCCCTTTTGTAACCTTGGTTCCCAGTTTTCACAAAGCCAGGTCCCCTTAGCTCACTCTTTTACTAGGGAGTTATAAAGTAAATCCTCCCACCCTTGGACATCCATTTATCTATCTATCTGTCTATTTGTCTATCTCTCTATAATCACATGCTAGACTTAGATAAGTGGTCACCTATACTTTTGGTTGAAGACCTTGACTTTGTTTTGAGTGAGGACCTCACTTCTACAGAATAATCTGAATCCAGTGACCAGATATTCATCAGGTTGACTGGAAATGACCCAGGATGAGGCAATTGGGTTTAAGTGATTTGCACAAGGTCACATAACTAGTGAGTGTCAAGTGTCTGAGGTGAGATTTGAAGTCATGTCCTCCTGACTCCTATTCTAGTGCTCTATCCACTGCACCATCTAGCTGCCCCAAGCTGCAGCATTCTAGCTTTTAGTTGAAAGAAACAGAGGCCACAACATACAAAGAAAACCTAGAAATTACAAAACAAAATCAAAAGACTGAAAACATTGAAGATAATGTGAAATATTTCATTGGAAAAACAAGCTACCTGGAAAATAGATCCAGGAGAGACAATCAAAAAATTATGGGACTACCTGAAAGCCATGATTAAAAGACATTATCTTTCATGAAATGATCAAGGAAAACTGTCCTGATATTCTACAACAAGAGGGCAAAATTGATACTGAAAGAATCCACCGAACACCTTCTAAAAGAGATCCAAAAAGAGAAACTGCTAGAAATATTGTAGTCAAATTCTTGAGTTACCAGATCAAGGAGAGTGTATTGCAAGCAGCCAGAAAGAAACAATTCAAGTGTTGTGGACATGCAATCAGGATAACACAAGATCTAGTAGCTTCTACATTTAGGGATCAAAGGGCGTGGAATATGGTACTCCAGAATTCAAAGGAACTAGTATTAAAACCAAGAATCATCTACCCATTAAACCTGAGTATAATACTTCAGGGGGAAAAAAGTTCATTAAATTAAATAAAAGATTTTCAAGCATTCTTGATGAAAAGACCAGAGCTGAAAAGAAAATTTGACTTTCTAATACAAGAATCAAGACAGTCATGTAAAGGTAAAAAGGGAAGAAAAATCACAAGGAACTTACTAAATGTGAACTGTTTACATTCCTACATGGAAAGACAATATTTGTAACTCTTGAGACTTTTCAGTATCTGGGTAGTTCGTGGGATTACACACACACACACACACACACACACATATGCATATATATATATATATATATATATATATATATATATATAGAGAGAGAGAGAGAGAGACAGAGAGAGAGAGAGACAGAGAGAGACAGAGAGAGAGACAGAGAGAAGAGTCAAAAAGACAGAGAGAGGCAGAGAGACAGAGCACAGGGTGACTTGAATAGCAGGGGTTGAGAGAGGAATATTTTGGGAGGAGAAAGGGAGAGATGGAATGGGGCAAATGATCTCTCATAGAAGAGGAAAAGGGGGTAGAGGAGAAGGAAAAAGTGACACTTTCATCACATTTGGCTCAATGAAGGAATAACCTGAACACTCAATTTGGTATGAAAATCTATCTTACACTACAGGAAAGTAGGGGAGAAGGGAATAAGCAGGGTGGGGGGATGATGGAAGGGAGGGCAATGGGAGGAGAGATCAATTTTAAGTAAATACTCTTAGGGAGAGACAAGGTCAAAAGAGAGAATAGAAGAAATGGGGAGCAAGATAGGGCGGAGGGAAATATAGTCTTACAAAACATGACTATTATGGAAGTCATTTGCAAATCTACACATATATAGCCTATATTGGATTGCTTGCCTTCTCAGTGGGGATGGGTGGGGAAGGAGGTAGGAAGAGAAGTTGGAACTCAAAGTTTTAGAAACAAATATTGAGAACTGTTTTTGCATACAACTGGGAAATAAGAAATACAGGTAATAGGGTATAGAAATTTATCTTGCCCTACATGACAAGAGAGAAGATGGGAAAAGGGGAAGGGAGGGGTGTTAGAATGGAGGGCACATTGGTAGTGGGGGCATTCAGAATATGAGGCCTTTTGGAGTGTGGGGAGAGGAGAGATGAGGAGAAAATTTGAAAATCAAAATTTTGTGGAAAGGAATGTTGAAACCTTAAAATAAATAAATATAAGTAAAACTAAAAAATAATAACTGCTTGTTGATTGTTTGATTTGTTAGCCCTTCAGATATTTATTGAGGAATGTAAGTCCTTTTCCTAAAATGGCCATACCAAAATTCTTTCACTAATTCTCATTTGGCAAGAATTACATCTTCTTCATGAAGATCAGCCTCATGTGCAATCTCTCCTATTTATTTGTGTCCTTCCCATGACGAGACCCTGAGATCTGAAGGTCGTAATCTACATGTGATGCTAGTAGACAAGTGTACTTGAATCTCAAATTCAAACAGAGGGATACTGTGCTTCTTTTACATTATATTGTATATAGGAAATTAATTCTCTTTGAAATGCTGTTCAACAGAAGTTGAAATTATATTATTTCAAATTTCTTCCTCTTTTATGATGAAAACAATTGACTTTCTATAACAGCCTTCAAAACAAGGAACACTTTTCATTTTCTGTTCTTTGTATGGAGATTTTCTAAATTTATTATTTTTCCTCTTGTCAAAGTTAATGTAGACTGCTACTGAACTTGCATCAATTGCTTTAAACTCATTCTTATCATTGAGCCAAAATCATTCACTAAATTCCAGGCCATCACAACTTATTTAGGCTTTTTTCTTACCACTGCACTTTGGTAACTCTGGAGGAGAAATTGAGGTTGCTGAATTTGCAGTTCTACCATGGATAGATGTGAAAAAATAAAGAAAATGGAAATGAGCAGAACCAAGAAAACATTGTATTCAGTAACAGAAATATCATTTTAACAACAACATTTTCACTCAGTAATTTTGATTAATATAAGTAACCAAATTAGCTGCAAAAGTCTTATAAAGGAAAACACTATCTATATTTAGAAGAAGAGCAACTAACTAAAAGTATAAATAGAATCAGTTTACATGTACAAACACACACACACACACACACATATATATAAAATCAACATTTTGATTATATTATGATATGGCAGTGCTTCTTTTATGGCATTAATTGATAACAAAAATAAATTAGAAATCAATGTTTAGGAGTCGCTCATGTAGAAAGAGAGGAGGACTGAGAATGTTTTTCTCCACACTACAAATGAATCAATGAACAACACTTATTAATCCTCAACTATGTTGCAAGGACTGCAGTAAGCACTTCGTATGACTAATCTTGGTTTTTTTTTTTTTTAAGAATTCTGTTATCAAACAAAGAAAGAATTCTATTTTCCCACTAAGTTGCTCCAGGTGTAGATAACCATTATTGTCTTTCAACAGTGAATGTGGTCAGAAATCAAGGTGTTTATTTCTGGCAGGACACTAAAAGCCACCTGTTCATCCTATAAGCTCCCAGGTTAGATTATTGTTCCATTATTTCTATGAAATAATGGAAATGTCAAGATTGAAAAAGAAAAAAGAAATTGAGAATTCATACTTCTACAACCAATAGATTTGTTTTTGCTATGTATGGTCAAGCAGATTTAGTTAAAGGTTCTGAAAGGTTGATGCTACCTATGGACTATATCATAATAATTTTTGACAGTTAATTTTCTCATTTAGAACATCATACTTTCCTTTGTCTAAGAATTGTCTGACTACCTTTTAGATGACTGTGGAACCTGAAGATCTGATGAATAGAGAAGTATTTAACTCAGTAGAACTCAGAGAATTAATTAAAAATCAACACCAATTCCACTGGAAGAGTTTAACTACTCGTGATAAAATAAATATAAATGACCTTATTGAGATATGGTTTTGTGATCCATTATTTTTCGAAAAGATTCCTTCACATCATTGTTCCTTACACTGTATATGAATGGATTCAGCATTGGAATCACGACAGTATAAAAAACAGATCCCAATTTGACTATAAGGGATGAATTTTTAGAATTGGGAATACAATAGAGGAAGATGATGGTTCCATAAAAGATGACAACAGCCATCGAGTGGGAGTAACAAGTGGAGAAAGCTTTATATCTCCCACTGTCTGAATGCATTTTGAGAATAGTGACAAAAATAAAAAGATAAGATGTAAGGATAATGATGAGGGTGCAAAATGCATTGAGATTCACAAAGATAAGAAGTATTATTTCACTGAAATGTTTATCAGAACAGGAAGCAGAAAGGAAAACATTATATTCACATACAAAATTATTAATAACTTTGGTCTCACAAAATGACAGTACAAGAATTGAGTAGCTGAGTACAAGAGATGAAATTATGCCCCAAGTGTATGCCACAGTCATAAATAGGGCACAGCTTTGTGGGGACATGAAAACCATATACAATAAGGGATAACATATAGCAACAAAGCGGTCATAAGCCATCACTGCCAACACAACCATTTCTGTCATCGCAAAGGGGGCACCAACGAAAAATTGTGTGATGCAAGCATTGATGGATATGCTTCTGTCTTCTACAACCAAGTTTTCTAGAAGTTTTGGTGTAATTATGGTGGAGTAACAGAAATCCACAAAGGATAAGTGTTTGAGGAAAAAGTACATGGGAGTGTGGAGTTTTGGATTGACCATGATGATTCCAATCATGTCCACATTCCCCAGCACAGTGACTGCATAGATGGTGAGGAACAGTAGAAAGAGGGGCACCTCGAGCTGTGGGTACTCAGAGAACCCTAACAGGATGAACATGACTGTGGTACTCTGATTCTTGTCAGGGCTCACCATTATTCCTGTTGGAGAGAATTTGAGATGAATCAGGAGAGGAAAAAAATATATATGAAATTGAGGAATGATATGTGAATTAGAAATTATTATTGTCAGAATTATTAATGAGCTAAAACTGAATTAGTTTCAAAGTTAGCTCTCTCTGTCAAGTCCTATACACTGAGATTAAGAGAAAATCATGGAACATGAACGAAATCAAAGAAAGATTGTGATAGAGAATTGTCTGAATGTATGGATGGTATATATTCACACCATCTTATATAATCTGTATTTTACCAGATGTCCACTCCAGAAAAAGTAGTCCACTAAGAAACCTTACATGGAGAGCCCACTAATTCCTAAGGTAACCCATCTGATTTCTTCATATACATACACACAAATATACATATATACATACAGGTTTATGTATACATGGATATATATGATATGTTTGTATGTGTATGCATGTAAATTACAAAATGGAGGTATTGTCCACTGATAAAAAATCCCATTAGAGTTACTGTGCTGTAAAGGCCGTAACTTGACAGAGTGCTGAATATGAAGTCAGGAAAACCTGAGTTCAAGTCCAGCTTCACATACTTGCTTGCTTTGGGACCCTTAAAAATTTATTTTACCTCAGCTTGCCTCAGTTTTCTCATTTTAAAAATGAGGAAATCAGTAGTACCTAATTCTTAGGGTTATTGTAAATATTAAATGGGATAATATTTTTACAGTCTTTAGAACAATACCTGACAAACTGTCGGTACTATATTAATGTTAGTTCTTATTTGATTAAATGACTTAAATCCTAATTGTGTTTCTTAATGTCTATGTTATCTTCAATTAATCACTTCACCTATTTCCCCTGAGTTTTATAACAAGAACAATGATAGCAATAACTAACGTTTACATAGCATTTTTATGTGACAGTTATTTTGCTGAGTGCTTTACAATGATTACATAAATGATCACAAAATAAACTGGAGAGATAGGTGTTATTATTATCCAAATTCGGCATTATGGGAAACTGATGCAAAAACGATAAAAATGCCTTGCCTATTGTTATACAGTTAATAAGTGTCTGAGGTCGAATGTGAACTCAAGTCTCCCTGACTCCAGACCCGGAATTCTATCCCTTTTACTTTAGAATACGAAATTTACTAGAAAATATTCAAATTTCTTTTCTACACATAATATTATATATTCAATTTTAAAATCACTTCCAAATCTACACACTACAATCATGTGGTTCATTCCACTCTTTGTAAGTAGGATGAAAAGAATACCCAGATAAACAGGGAACACCCCTGTTAGTTGATTCCAAGGTTCAAGCTCCTGAAGTTCTTTCTTTATCGCTTGTGGCTCTAATGAAAGAAACCCATGGTCAAGCTATTTAGAAGAAGTAGAGAAAGCCTAAAATGGGGCTTTTTAGAGACCTGATGCTTCATCTTTTCCATCAGAGAGTACGTACATCAATTCCTTTAGAGAACACGACAGTGTAGTACATATCTTCCAAGGAGTAAACTGCAACTGAAAAAGATAAAACGAAGAATATAAACAAACAAATGATAAACAGAGATGGTGAGGAAAGCAAGAGACAGAAAGAGAGAGACTCTGAGACATCCACACAGAGACAGAGAGATAGGGAGATCAAAAGATAGACAAAAGGTGGTACAGGTCTAGTTCTCTGAGAGCTAAATTAGTCATATCTTGTGGGTGTGGATTAGGAAATGGATCAGGAAGAAGGAATGAGAGTTAACATTTCAATTTGGATTTCTCTTTTAAGAGAATTGTACTCCCCATTTCAAAGGGTGTTCAAGAACAATCAATACGAAACAATGTGCTACCTATAAACTATCAATTCCAACTGTGATAAAAACAGATGTATGGCTTATTCCAAAGTCAATTTTAATCCAGGAATAGCACTGTTGAACTTTCCAGTCCACGTACTGCCACTTCAAAATATCCCCTTTATCTCACTCTTTTCCGTCTTTAACACATACAAAATTTGTTTGTTCCACTTAAGTATTCTTTTCTGTCCCGAGCCAAACTTTGTACCCTGAAAAACACTGTTCCTTAATAATTATTTTCTTGATATAAAACTGTGACCAATGGTTGGCATCTCATAAATTTAAAGAACAGCCATTTTCTAATTTTTCGAATATTTTTCTCATCTCCTGACCTGTAGAACAATAAATGTCTCTCTTTACTATCACAAGCTATCTGTTCCTTAGCCCTCATAAATGGTTTTACCCAAAGTCTCACATGAATGATCAGCCAATACCTTGATGCTGGAAGAAAGACTACTCATTGCACTTTAAGAGCTGTTCGTAACATACAATTAGAGAGTTACATTCTGTCATTTTTCAGTTATGTTCAACATTTCTGGTGTCTTCAATTGATTTGCAGGCTCAGTAATCCTATGGATAAAACTTTGAGATTTATTCATATAGATTTGGGATTAGAAGACTTGACAGGCATCTACTTCAGCCCTTTATTTTATATGAGACTGATACACCAGGATGTTAAATGATTTGTCTAAGATCACCTAGGTATGAAAGAGCAGATTCATTATTACAACAGGTTTCCTCTGTGTCCACATCTGATCTTCTTTTCCACAAACTCTCTTCTGATCTCCGATTGTCCATCCCAATTGTGTACAACTAACATCTGTTTCAACCCAAGTGTATAATCTTTCTATCATTAATAAAATATATGTTCTTGGCTCCAAACATTTAGCTGCAAACAATGCGTCTTGCCTCAGTGAACCCTTTCTGCGGTTCGAATTGTAGAAGTAGTCCGTTTTCCTTAAGTATTGAGTAAATCTTTCCTAATTTTCAAACAGTTACTTGACTAATTTCGGTCTATTGAACATCTCTGTCCATATCTCCTCTCAGAGCTCTAAGACAAATTTTGTAAAACACACTAAGCTCTTACTTTTGTTTTTAGTACTAATATAGACATTATATAGCAATATTCACATCCTTTACATGCATTATGAGTTCGATGATGATAGGGAATACATTTGTCCAGTTTTACTCTATTTACATATTGTGAAAAAGATACAATAAAAAGTTGGGAAAGAAGAATGTACTTTGGTCTTTCAGGGAAACTAAAAAATGAGTCAGTATGTTACAATTTAAATAAATTTTAATTGTTCAGAAAATCTGAATGATATAAGATCTAAATTTCCTTTTTTGTTGTATCTACTCCACTAATCCTGCTTCTATACTTTTCTGTTGAAAACAGTCATGATTGTTCCCTTCCCATCGATGCCTCATTTCAAGATGTATTGTATCTCTCATACTTGTCCATTCTGATGGCATCATGATCTTTCAATGCAGTAATGTATCCCCATCAAACAATTCCCTTAATATGATAGATTTAAGTTGATTGCAAGCTTGTTTTTGTTTAGGTTTTGTAGTTGAATAATACTCTGCAAATCTTTATGAAAAGAGCTCTAAAAATAATTTTCAGAGAATTATCTCAATAACCATAAATGAAAGTCAAAGAAAAGTATTGCTATTTTTATTAAATAATAGATTTTTTATTCTCAGTGTGGATCCTTGATTTCAGAAGTATAAGGAGCCTTAGACAGGTACATCACCTCCATTAATATGCCTTCAGACATGTTTTCCAATTCATAACTTCAGATTATTGTTTATGAGTATAGAGTTTAACTCACTCCCCTTACCACCTCATTTTTACTTAGTCAGGATGCTTCTCGGGCATAATGTGAGCGAAGATTGTCTTTATTCCTAATTTAGCATTGCGTAGAGAGATTCCTCTCTATTACTCTTTACTAATTTCAGTCTGTCATTGCCTTTTCATTTTTGCCAGATACATAACTTGCTTCATCTAAAACATTATCTCCCAACAAATTTCCAACGTGAAGTTGCAGTTGTTGCCAAATTCCTCTGCACTTTTTTCTTTGAAGATAATATACGCATTTCTTTTTTTGGACTTGCTATTTCCCCCAAGTGTGATGCCTTTTCTCCTGATCCCTACTAAATTTAATCTAGCCTTGCTCAGGTTGCTGATAATCCTACTCTCCTCATGCATAGGTATTCTTCTCATTCCTCTCAAGTTCTGCAGCCTTGATTTAAATTGCCAGTGGATTTTTAACAAAAACTACATGTTATTATTATTGGTATTCTTATGTACCCATATCAACTTTCTCCATGTATCAAAAAAGTCTTGTGGGAAGCAACATTATATGATATCTCATAATATTCCTCGATATTTGGTTCCCTGCATAAAAATGGTGACCAGAAAGGGAATGATGATGATGGTGATGATGATGAGAAGCAGGCAGAGGATGATGATCTCAGAGGAACCCTTTATGGGAAGTTCCTTTCTGATTTATCTTTTAAGGAATTTATGAAAGGAAAGGAACAATCTATTTTCTAGTGGATAGACAAGGAAAAAAGAGGGCACAGGAGGAAATTAGCAGACATATTTACTCACCAGAACATAAACTGTCCTGCAAATTTCATTTCCTAGGTCCATAGTACAGATGGTGTATCATCTGTACTATGATATAGAAATTTCATGATTAGCTACTTTTCAAACCTCTCCAATATTATCAAACTACGAATTAATCTATTGGCATATATTATTGTCAGAAAATCTGTGGTTCACTCCATTTTCCAACAAAACTCAGAGTCAGAGAGATGCTCTTGTACTCTGGAGCATGAGTATAGTACTTCTGCGAAGAACCTTGATTTATCTCCAAGATCTTTGGGACCTATACCCTAGAGATCTTCTATTGACTGCACAAATATAGTCTCAAAAGAATATTATAAAAGAAGTCTCCATATCACTTTCAGTGAAGGGGATTTTCTAAGAATTACAATGGTCGTGCAGTTAGAATTATTTCCACCTTCAAAAACATTAACATAGACTTTATCTAAGATTATTCAATGTACATTCAGAAGTGAATCATTACATAAATCAGTGCATTACTCTCAGGGGCACTGGAGCAAGGCTTGGCCAGTCTCAACTTAATGAATACTTATTGAGAGAACTAAATAAATACTTTTTAACTTCACCTTTCTCAGGACAGTGAAGACATTGTAAAAAAAAAGTGTGCTTCACAATAAAGAATTTCTCCCTCCCTCAGCCTCCTGACATAGGTGGTCTAATCATATTATGATTCCACTTGGTGATCAACTAACCCACAGGTAAAAATCCCAACTTTTGGGATGCTGCTACTGTTATCACTGGCACTGCGACTCCTGAGTTCATGATGTAATTGCCACCACTAGACACATTTCCCACAAGGAATATCTCTGATACTTCATTTCCTAGATGTATAAGGTGATGATGACCCTAGTGTCAGGGCACTTTTATGAATAGAAAATATTTCCTCCCTCTTTTTCCTCCACCCCCAATAATGGAATAATCACGTTTGTGAAGTTGGAGACATTTGTAGTCAGTCCACCAGGGGATAAACATTTTAAATGAACTTATAATGTCCCAAACATTGCACTTAATATTAGGGATGTATTGTGGAGCTCAGTTTTAATGAAGTCAATAAGCAAAACGTAAGGTGCATATCCAATCTACCCATTGTAAAGAGATCCCCAATTATGAAGCAACATTAACTGTACCAGGTGGGCAATATTAAAGAATAGGATGAGAATTAAAATGCTGAGCAGAACAATAAAAACAAAAAAAGATTTAACCAAAATAAACTATCATCCATCAATCAACAATGATGGACTGAATACATTTCTGTGCTGGAAATAAAAAAAAAATAAATGCATGAAATAATCTACCTTAAGTTGCATACCTTCGAAAAATTTAGTAAAAATAACTTATATTTTAATAGTGTAATTTTTTGTTTTCTTTTCTTAAATTATTTTATTTGCTTTCAGTGTTGTAAAATCACTTCCATATAATTTAGATTTCCCTCCTCCTTGCCCATCCCCTCCACTTCCCTCCCCGAGACAGCATACAAGTTTATATAGGTTCTAGTCATACATTCCTATTAATTTCAGTCATGTGGCACAGAAGAATTAAAATGAACGGGAGAAATCATAAAACAAACCAAAACGCAATACAAAAGAAAATGATGTGCTACATTCTGCGATTGGATTGCATAGTTTTTTCTCTGGATGTGAAAGGTATTTTGCTTAAAAGAATATTGGGAACTTTTAAATTCCTTGTACTGCAATGAAGTTCTAAGTCAACCAGAAAAAAAATCCTCACACACTGTGGTTGTTGCTGTATATAAAGTTCTCCTGGTTTTGCTCATTTTGCTCAACAACAGTTCATATAACTTTTTCAGGCCTCTCTGAAGTCGTTCTGTTCATCATTTCTTATAGTACACTAGAATTCCATTACATTCGTATATCACAATTTGTTCAGTCATTCTTCAATTGATGGGCATCCCCTTGATTTCCAGGTTTTGGCCGAAACAAGGAGTGCTGCTATAAATATTTTTGTACATGTGGGACTCTTACTCATTTCTATGTTCTCTTGGGGATACAGTCCTAGCAGTGATATTGCTGGGTGAAAGGGTAAGCACATTTTTGTAGCCCTATGGGCATAGTTCCAAATTGTTCTCCAGAATGGTTGAATAAGCTCACAGCTCCACTAATAATGACTTAGTCAATACTTTTTTTTTTAAATTTATTAAGATCTTCGGTAGTAACAAAACTGAAATGGACCCAAGTTTGACAGATATCTCCCGAATGCCCTGTAAAAAGGAAGTCCGGTTATTACTAGCCATGGAATCTAATATTCAACAGTAAATAAACATATATTAAATACTTTCTTTGTTTCAGGTACAAATACAAGGAGAAAGAAAAACAGCCCCTGTCCACGAAGACCTTACTCACAAATGGGTGAAGACAACTATATAATGAAGCTTACCTTTGAATTCTCCCAGACCTATGTATCATTCACGATATCTGAAATTCACTTAGGGACTTCCCTAAATTCAGGGCAGGCTACGCTAACAAAATGGAGTGGTATATGGGAAGGGAAGGATGCAGGAGTGATGGGGTTACCATACTCTCTTCTAGAATAGACAACAGGGGAGGGACTCTGGAAAGAAAAATTGGTGATATACAAGATACAAATCCTGCAACCGGTCAACAGCACCAAGCAATGAAAATGGCTCTAAACAAACATTTATGAAAACACATGTAGGGGATTTTCAGATAAAAAAGAAAAAAGAAGAAGAATCAGGGAACTACACAAGCCTATTCAATCTCCTTTTATAAATAAAGTTATTAAAGGAAAGAAGGAATAAAAGTTCATCATGGAAATGAGGAAACTGATTACAGAAAGCCTATAAAGATAATCACATTGAAATCATTTCTGAATTTCGTATGTCTGAAACTGACATAGCAGAATATGTCAAGGGAAAAGAATATACTTGCGAGCATTTTTTAAAGAAATCAACGTAATAAATGCTTTTTGGATAAAAAGGATTTCATGAGATAAAGGACAGCAATAGAATAAATTATATTAAAGAACCAGAAATATCAGAGCTATAACTTTACAGAACATCCAGAATGTTATAGAACAGTGAAAAAAAGTGTCAAGAAGGAAATTTAAAAAAAAAAAATAAAGGAGAGAGATAGTGAATCAGCCTGGAATTTTTAAGTTTGTATTATGTAAGAAACAGTATGCTGGAAATTTGTACAGAAACCATCTTCACTATGAGAAAACTCATAAACTAGTAATAATTATAAACTTATAAAATAATTGAAAAGAAATATGTATATAAATATGTTTAGGATTTATGATAATAAAATCAATGCAATTTATCCATATGCAAGGAAATGTGGGAGGAAGAGCATCATATTTGGAGGAATAAAGAAAGACTTGTCAAAATTTTTATGGGAAATGTCTGTAATGATGAGATGTATAAAACAAGATTATCCCTGTGGAGTATTAAATCATATTTTGAAAAAAATGAATCCATGATGAAAGTGGCAGTGTGAAAACAGAAGGAAACTCCTTTATTCACTAACCTTATACGACTGGCAACAACTCTCTGTAGTTTAGAATCTGACAAAAATAAAAGCTAAAAACAACAGCCATCCTTTCCCATTCAATTGTATGTGGATGTGTGTGTGTGTGTGTGTTTGTGTGTCCCAAACTCTTCTGTTCATTTTATTGCAGTCTTTTGAACTTTATATTGCTTTGCAAATTGGGTAGCTAGCATGAATTGTAAAAATTAAATTTCTTTCCCTATTTGTCTTCTTTTTATGTATTCTCTAATTGTCTGGAACAAAAATGATATCCGAGTGATTATGTATTGTCCTGTATCACTGAAATTCTGTTATTTATACTTTTACTTTTCATTATTTACCTGGGCAGTTAGATGATACAGTGGATAGAACTCGGGTCTAGAGTCAAAAGTACTTGAATTCAAGTGTTACCTTAGATAATTTCTAACTGCGTGACCCTAGACAAGTCAATTAACCCTTTTTGCCTCAATTTCTTAATACATAAAATCCATTTAAATTCATCTGACCCTGGAGATATTTTCCTAGGGATTTCACTGATGGCTTGTTCATTTTTTTTCTGAGATGGGCATATTTAAGTACTCTATATTCACTCATTTCACCAAGATTGTCAAATTTAGTGGCGTACAGTTGGGAAATCTAATTTCTAATTATAGTTTTAATACTCTCCATTTTGAATGGGAGATCAACCTTTTCATTTTTGATATTAGTAATTTGGTTTTCTTTTTTCTTTTTTTTAACCAAATTGATCAAAGGCTTTTCGATTTTATTGTTTTTCTCCATAAAACTACACTCAGTGCAATTGATTTTTTCAATAATTTTCTCAATTTCAATTTTATTAATCTCTCCTTTGGTTTTCAGTATTTCTAATTTGATATTTACTTGGGGATTTTCGATTTGTTCTTGTTCGGGCTTTTTCACTGACATGACCCATTCTTGATCTATTCTTTTTCTATTTTATTCATATAAACATTCAATTATGTAAAAATAAGAACTGTTTTTTGCAGTATTTCATAATTTTTGATAGGTTGTACCATTATTGTCATTCTACTGAAGTATTCGATTGTCCTTCTCTTGAAGTATTCGATTGTTTCTACAATTTGTTGTTTAACCCACTTATTCTTTACGTTTAGATTATTTAATTTCTAGATATTTTTTGTTGTATCTTTCCATGGCCCTTTATTACATATAATTTTTATTCCATCGTGATCTGAAAATGATGCATTGATTATCTCTGCTTTGTTGCACTCGATTGTGAAGTATTTATGCCTTAGTACATGGTCAGTTTTTGTATATGTCCTATATACCGCTGAGAAAAGGGTAGGTTCCTTTCTATCACCATTCAGTTATCCCCAGAGGTCTATCACATATGCCTTATCCAGAATTCTATTCACCTCCTTAACTTCCTTCTTCTATATTTTGAGGTTAGATAAATCAAGTTCAAAGAGGGGATAGGTTGAGGTCCCCCACTAGTATAGTTCTGCTGTCTAGTTCTTACTGGAACTATCTTAACTTCTTATGTAAGAATTTGGATGCTATACCACTTCATGCATATGTGATTAGTAATGACATTACTTCATGAACTATAGTGATTTTTCGCTGGATATACTTTACCTCCTTATCGCTTTTGATTACATCTATTTCTGCTTTTGTTTTATCTGAGATTAGACTATCTACCTCTGCTTTATTTTTTGTCTGTTGCATCAGTTGAAGCATAATATAATTTTCTCCAATGTTTTACATTTACCCTGTGTGTATCACCCTGATTCAAATGTGTTTATTGTAAACAATATATTGTAGGGCTTTAGGACTGTGGTTTTTAATTTATTCTCTTATACATCTCCATTTTGTGGAAGAGATCATCCTATTCGCATTCACTGTTACTATTATTATCTGTGTCTTTTTCTCCATCCTTTCCCACTTCCAACCGTTTATGCTTTTATTTCTCCATTCCCTTCCTCAATAGAGTTGTGTTTTAACCTCTCCTCCCTCAATCTCCCTTCCCTTCAATCAACTTCCATTCCTTTTCTTTACCTTTTCCGTTATTATTTCTTCCTTCCTTTTTACTCGCTCTCCATTTCCCCTCTTATTGCCTGTGGGGCAGGCTATATTTCTGTAATTAACTGACATTGTTGCTCATCCCTTGAAACTCAATCAGATGAGAGTAAAGCTCAAACAATGCTCATCTCCCCTCTCTCTTTCCCTCTATTATAATATGTCCGTGTGCCTCTTCCCGTGATACAATTTACCTTGTTCTGTCTCCTCCTTTTCTATTCTCCCATGACAATTCCTTCCAAACTTTTAATTATGCTTTTTATCATCTTATCACTTAATTTATACTCACACTCTCTACCCTTTTATCCCCTTCCCCCACCCAAATACACCAAGCAATCTACTTTTCCCTATCTCCAATCTGCCCTTTCTTCTGTCATCCCTCTCTTCTCTTCTCCCCATCTTCTCTTTTGTCCTGTAGGGCCAGATGACTTTCTATTCCTCATTAACTATATGTCTTATTTCCTAGTAGCAACAACAATACTAAACAGTTGTTCCTAAAACTTGAGTTCCAAATTCTCCCCACCCATTCCCTTTGGGACGGCAGGCGATACAATATAGGCCCTATCTATGGAGTTTTACAAGTGACTTCCATAATAGTCGTGTTGAGTAAGACTAACTGAATTACCCTCCATACTATCCTGCCCCTCATTGTTTCTACTCTGTCTTTTGACCCTGTCCCTCCCTGAGTATTGACTCCAAATTGCTCCTTACTCCCATTGCCCTCCCTTCCACCATCCCCCCCCTTGCTTATCTCCTTCTCCCCCACTTTCCTGTACTGTAAGATAGGTTTTCATACCAAAATGAGTTTGCATTTTATTCCTTCTTTAGTCAAATGTGATGAGGGTAAAATTCTTGGTTTTTTTTTTTCCCCTCAGCTCTCCTCTTTTTCCCTCCACTAAAAAGTCTCCTGCTTGCCTCTTAAATGACACATAATTTACCCCATTCCATTTCACGCTCTTTCCTCCCCCTACATTTCTCTCTCACCATTTACCTTAATTTCTTTTAAGATATGGTCCCATCCTATTCAATTCACTGTGTGCTCTCTGTCTCTGTATGTGTGTGCATGTGTGTATGTGTGTGTGCGTGCATGCATGTAGGTGTGTGTGTGTGTGTGTGTGTGTGTGATCCACCAACTACCCAGATACTGAAAAGTTTTAAGAGTTACAAATATTGTCTTTCCATGTAGGAAAGTAAACAGTTCACTTTGGTAAGTCCCTTATGACTTCTCTTTGCTGTTTACTTTTTCATGCTTCTTCTCATTCTTGTGTTTGAAAGTCAAATTTTCTTTTCAGCTCTGGTCTTTTCATCAAGAATGATTGAAAGTCCTCTGTTTCATTGAAAGACCATATTTTCCCCTGAAGTATCCTACTCAGTTTTGCTGGGTAGGTGATTCTTGGTTTGAGTCCTAGTTCCTTTGACTTCTGAAATATCCTATTCCATGCCCTTCGATCCCTTAATGTAGAAGCTACTAGATCTTGAGTTATCCTGATTGCATTTCCACAATACTGGAATTGTTTCTTTCTAGCTGCTTGCAATATTTTCTCCTTGACCTGGGAGTTCTGGAATTTGGCCACAATGTTCCTAGGAGTTTCTCTTTTTGGATCTCTTTCAGGTGGTGATCGATGGATTCTTTCAATATTTATTTTGCTCTCTGGTTGTAGAATATCAGGGCAGTTTTCCTCGATAATTTCATGGAAGATAATATCTAGGCTCTTTTTTTGATCATGGCTTTCAGGTAGTCCCATAATTTTTAAATTGTCTCTCCTGGATCTATTTTCCAGGTCAGTTGTTTTTCCCATGAGATATTTCACATTCTCTTCCATTTTTTCATTCTTTTGGTTTTGTTTTGTGATTTTTTCGTTTCTCGTAAAGTCATTAGACTCCATCTGTTCCGTTCTAATTTTGAGAAAATTATTCTCTTCAGTGAGCTTTTGAACCTCTTTTTCCATTTGGCTAATTCTGCTTTTGAAAGCATTCTTCTCTCATTGGCTTTTTGAACCTCTTTTGCCAATTGAGTGAGCCTATTTTTCAAGGTGTTTTTTTCTTCAGCATTTTTTTGGGTCTCCTTTACCAAGGTATTGACCCGTTTTTCATACTTTTCTTGTATCTCTCTCATTTCTCTTCCCAGTTTTTCCTCCAAGTCTAACTTGCTTTTCAAAATCCTTTTTGAGCTCTTCCAAGACTTGAGCCCACCAGACATGCCCTAGGGGTGTCTGGGACACAGAGACCCCACCCTCCACGTCTTTCCCTGATGGCAAGAATATTTCCTTGTCATCAGAGCCGAAGGGCAGGGACAATTGCTCCTGTTCAAAGAAGCTCTCTATAGTCGTATTCTTCTTCCACTTTCTGGGCATTTTCACAGTCAGTTCCTTGACTTCTGAGATTCCTTTCCACTCCTGCCTAGATCCGCCCAGCTAGTGCTTGGGGTCTGAGATTCAAATGGGATTTCTGTGGTAGCCACAGTTGCTATTTAATGTCAGCATAAGTTCTGGTGCTGGGGTGGGGGCAGGGCCGCCTCCCAGTCTCAGCTCCCTCAGGGGCTTTATCCAGAGACCTTCATGAATTGAGCGGGTGGGGGCGGGGCAGCTTCCCAGGCTCAGTTCCCTCAGGGGCTTTATGCAGAGACCTTCAGTAATGGAGCGGGTGGGGCAGGGCTGTCTCCCAGGCATGGCTCCCTCAGGGGGTTTATGCAGAGACTTGAGCTTCTGCCTGCCTGCTTGGGGAGTCTCAGGCAGCCTCGGACCACCGCTGCCTCTGCCTCTGCCACTTCCCGCCCCTGTCTCTGCCTCCCCTGCTTCCTGCCCCTGCCTCTGCCTCAGCCGCTTCCTCCCAAGGGGGCCCGATCCATGGAGACACCCCGCTCTCCTCTTGGCCAGCCCAGACGTCTCTCTCACTGACCTGTAGCACCTGTGGGCGGAGGGACCTTCCCGGCCGCAGGAGATTCCATCCCTGAAGCCTGCTCGGATCAGCTCCTCTGGGGCTGCCTGGCCAGGGCAGCGCTGGGGTGGGGTCCACTTTCCCGGGCTTGACAGACCCTGGGGAAGGCTCTCCAGGGCTCTCTGGAATGGAAATCTCTTCCACTGTGTTTCTGCACACCCTGCAGTTATCCAGGACTTATGTGGAGCTTATCTTACATTAAATCCATGGGCTATGGGTTCGGAGCTAGCATACGTGAGTCTTTCTACTCTGCCATCTTGACTCCGCCCCCCTGATCATTTAATTTCAAAGCTGGGGGTGGGGAGGAGCCAAGATGGCGGAGTGGAAAGACTCACGTATGCTAGCTCCGAATCCACAGCCCAAAAATTTCCTGTAAAGAGAACTCCCCACAAATTCTGGAGCACAGCAAGCACGCACCAACACAGTGGAAGAGATTTCCGTTTGAGAGAGCCCTGGAGAGTAGTCTCCAGGGTCCATCACGCCCCAGAAAGTGGAGCCCACCCCTAAGCTGCCCTGGCCATGGCCCCAGAGGAGGAGATACGAGCAGGTTTCAGGGACGGAATCTCCTGCGGCTGGGAAGGTCCCTCCGCCCACAGGTGCTACAGGTCTGTGAGAGAGATGTCTAGGCTGGCCGAGAGGGGAGCGGCGTGTCTCTGTGGCTCAGGACCCCTCGGGAGCAGTGGCGGAGGGAGCAGCAGAGGCAGCGGAAGAGGCAGAGGCAGCAGCGGAGGCAGCCCGGGACTCCCCAAGCAGCAGCAGGAGCTCCATTACAGAAGGCCTCTGCATAAACCCCCTGAGGAAACTGAGCCTGGGAGGCGACACTGCCCCCGCCTGAGCACCAGAACTTAAGCTCACATTGAATAGCAGCCGGGTCTGCCACTGAAAGCCCTGAGTCTTGGAATCAGCATTTGAATCTCAGACTCCAAGCACTGGCTGGGCAGATCTAGGCAGGGGTGGAGAGGAATCTCAGAAGTCAAGTAACTGGCTGGAAAAATTCCCAGAAAAAGGAAGCAAAATAAGACCATAGGGAGCTACTTTATTGGGGAAGAGATATTCCTTCCTCCCTTCATTTCTGATGACAAAGTACAATGCTTGCCATCAGGAAAGGACATGGAAGTCGGGGCCTCGCTATCCCAGACATCTGAGTTGGATGTCCGGGGGGCTCAGGCCATGGAAGAGCTCAAAAAGGATTTTTAAAATCAAGTTAGAGATGGAAGAAAAACTGGGAAGACAAATGAGAAAGATGCAAGAAAAGCATGAACAACGGGTCAATAACTTGCTAAAGGAGACCCAGAAAAATGCTGAAGAAAATAACACCTTGAAAAATAGGCTAACTCAATTGGCAAAAGAGGTTCAAAAAGACAATGAGGAGAAGAATGTTTTCAAAAGCAAAATTAGCCAAATGGAAAAAGAGGTTCAAAAGCTCACTGAAGATAATAGTTCTCTCAAGATTAGGATGGAACAGATGGAATGTAATGACTTTCTGAGAAACCATGAAATCATAAAACAAAATCAAAAGAATGAAAAAATGGAAGAGAATGTGAAATATCTCATTGGAAAAACAAGTGACTTGGAAAATAGATCCATGAAAGACAACTGAAAAATTATGGGACTACCTGAAAGCCATGATCAAAAAAAGAGCCTAGACATCATCTTCCATAAAATTATCAAGGAAAACTGCCCTGAGATTCTAGAACCAAAGGGTAAAATATGTATTGAAGGAATCCATCTATCACCGCCTGAAAGAGATCCAAAAAGACACTCCTAGGAACATTGTGGCCAAATTCCAGAGTTCCCAGGTCAAGGAGAAAATATTGCAAGCAGCTAGAAAGAAACAATTCCAGGATTGTGGAAATATAATCAGAATAACTCAAGATCTAGCAGTCTCTACATTAAGGGATCGAAGGGCGTGGAATAGGATATTCCATAAGACAAAGGAACTAGGACTCACACCAAGAATCACCTACCCCGCAAAACTGAGTATAATACTTCAGGGGAAAATATGGTCTTTCAATGGAACAGAGGACTTTCAAGCATTCTTGATGAAAAGACCAGAGCTGAAAAGAAAATTTAACTTTCAAACACAAGAATGAGAAGAAGCATGAAAAAGTAAACAGCAAAGAGAAGTCATAAGGGACTTACCAAAGGTGAACTGTTTACATTCCTACATGGAAAGACAATATTTGTAACTCTTAAAACGTTTCGGTATCTGGGTAGTTAGTGGGACCACACACAGATGTACACATACATACATGCACACACACAAACGTAAATGTGTGCACGTACACACACATACACGCATGCACGCACACACAGAGACAGAGAGCACAGAGTGAATTGAATAGGATAGGACCACATCTTAAAAGAAAGTAAGGTAAATGGTGAGAGAGAAGTGTAGTGGGAGGAGAGAGGGTGAAATGGAATGGGGTAAATTATCTCTCATTCAAGAGGCAAGCAGGAGACTTTTTAGTGGAGGGAAAAAGAGGAGAGCTGAGAAAAAAAAGCCATGAAATTTACCCTCATCACATTCGACTAAAGGAAGGAGTAAAATTCACACTCATTTTGGTATGAAAACCTATCTTACAGTACAGGAAAGTGGGGGAGAAGGAGATAAGCAGGGTGGGAGGGATGATGGAAGGGAAGGCAATGGGAGAAGGGAAGAATTTGAAGTCAACACTTGGGGAGGGTCAGGATCAAAAGACAGAATCGAAACAAAGGGGGCAGAATAGTAGGGAGGGAAATACAGTTAGTTTTACACTACACGACTGTTATCGAAGTCATTTGCAAAACTACACAGATAAGGCCTATATTGAATTGCCTGCCTTCTCAAAGGGAACGGGTGGGGAGGGAGGGATGGGGAGAATTTGGAACTCAAAGTTTTAGAAACAGCTGTTGAGTGTTGTTGTTGCTACTAGGAAATTAGAAATACAGTTAATGGGCAATAGAACGTCATCTGGCCCTACAGGACAAAAGAGAAGATGGGGACAATAGAAGGGAGGGATGATAGAAGAGAGGGAAGATTGGTGAGAGGGAAAATTAGAATGCTCGGTGTATTGGGGTGGGGGGATAAATGGGGAGAAAATTTGGAACCCAAAATTTTGTGAAAATGAATGTAAAAAGTTAATTAAATAAATTTATATTAAAAAAAGAATGTTCCAACATTTCTTTCCTTCCTTCTTTCTTTCATTCTTTTTCTTTCTTTCCTTCTTTTCTTCCCTCCTTCCTTCTTTCATTCTTTTTTCTTCTTTCCTTCCTTCCTTCCTTCCTTCCTTCCTTCCTTCCTTCCTTCCTTTCTTCCTTTTTTCCTTCCTTCCTTCCTTCCTTCCTTTCTTTTTTTCTTTCTCTCTCTCCCTTCCTTCCTTCCTTCCTTACTTCCTTTCTTTCTTTCTATCTTTCTTTCTTTCTTTCTGTCTTCCTTCCTTCCTTCCTTCCTTCCTTCCTTCCTTCCTTCCTTCCTTCCTTCTTTCCTTCCTTCTTTCTCTCTCTCTCTCTCTCTCTCTCTCTCTCTCTCTCTCTCTCTCTCTCTCTCTCTCTCCCACTCTCTCTCTCTCTCTCTCTCTCTCTCTCTCTCTCTCTCTCTCTCTCTCTTTCTTTCTTGTGCTGAATGGCCCAGTGGATAGTTCAATGGATCCGGAGTCAGGAAGTGGTGAGTTCTATTATAGTCTTAGGTGTATGATTGTGTGTTTCACTTAGCCTTTAGCTCCCTCAATTTCCTCATCTATAAAATGCGGATTATACCATATATTCAAGGGTTATTTTGAGAAAAAAATGAGATACTGCTTCTAAAACACTTTTCAAACCACAATTTCCTATATAAATGCTAGGTATCATAGTGATGAAAATATTCCCAATAAGGAAGATGAGCTTTTAAAAATTAGGTAAATACAAGACATGTTAGATAAAAGGTAATTTTAGAGAAATTATTAACAGCTAGGGGGACTGGGAAAGGCTTCTGATTAAAGGTAAGAGTTCTGATTGTTTTTGAAGAGAGAGATACTGGGAATACAAATAGGGGAACAGAGAATTCCTTAAGGAAACAGAGGAACAGCTTAAATAAAGGCAAGCAGAAGGAGTGTAATGTTCAAACAATGGTAAATAATAAAGGTGGAGTATAGATAGATTCTAAGGTGAGGGAAAGGAATTGAGGTATAAAAATTAAAGAGGAGTAGATTACAAAGAGATTTAGATACCACACTGCTGTTTACGTATGATCCTGGCAGTAATAGAGAACCACTGGAGCTCACCATGCCAGAAGAATGGGAAGATGAAGTGGAGTTGTGACATGGTCATATCTAGACGTTATTTAAAAGAACAAAACAAAACAAATGAAAAAAAAAACAGGCAAATACCTTTTGCCAGATCAAGGTAGGAAAGAGACATTTGAGGAAGGAAGTCAAATTATATGACCAACGAAATAGTCTCGTGAAGAGGTGATGAGGTTTGTGGCTCTGTGAGTAGAGAGAAGGGGATGTATGGGAGAGGTGGTAATAATAGCAAAAATAAACAGATTTCATAACATTGGATTTGCAGGATAAATGAAAAAGGACTTGTTGAGTATGACAATGAAATTCTGAGACTGTGTCACTGGGAGGATGGTGGAGCCTTCCCATTGTAGGTAAATTCAGAAATGGAGACAGAAGTCTTTGGAGAAAAAATAATGAATTCCCTTTTGGCCACATTGAGTTAAACACCTGTAGCACATCCAGTTGAGATCCTTAAAAGTCAGTGGTACGTGATTGTAGCTCAAAAGATACACCAAGCCTGGCTGTGTAGAAGTAAAAATTATTTGCCTAGAGATGATGGGCGCATCCATGAAACCTAATAAAGACTCAGCACTTGGATTTCTGCCAGAAGTCATCATCAATTCCTATCAGAGAGAATAAGAGAAGTGATCTTTAGCAGTGATTCATTAGGGAATATTAAAGTCATGAAATTTTAAAGGTAGGTCAGTGTTAAGAACCTGAGTTATTTTAAAACTGAGAGTAGGAAAATAGAAGTAGGT
This sequence comes from Bettongia penicillata ogilbyi, assembly GCA_023548195.1. NCBI lineage: Eukaryota > Metazoa > Chordata > Mammalia > Diprotodontia > Potoroidae > Bettongia > Bettongia penicillata. Next base: position 1,386,288 of record JAJHZJ010000280.1, read on the forward strand.
ATGCCCTACAAATTAGAAGAAGATGTTTTCCCTACCCCAAGTTTGCTAATGTATTGAAGGGCTGGGGGAAACAGCTTTATGGCTTAGGTTCATTCTTTGGTGAAAGGTTACTGCTCTGTGAGAGTAGATAGAGCAACTTGAAGGACTCAACTAATCATTCAATAAATAAACAAGTGGTTGTGATTACTATGTGGTAAATATCATGCTTGGCTCTGGGGAGATGATAGATATAGATTTATAGATATAGATATGTCTATATATGTATATAACTCTCTCTCTACATATATACACACACATATATAAAATGTGTATACATATATATGTAATGTGTATACATAATATATATATACAAAATGCATATAAGTACATATATATGTATATGCATGTATGCATGTGAATATCCCTGTCTTCAAAGCGGTTATATAATATGAATGAGAGAAGTAACTTATTAAAGCACTTACTATTTTCTAGGCATGTTCTAATTACTAGAGATAGAAATGTAAGAAATGTAAACTGCCTTTGACCTCAGGGAACTTATATAAAAGGGGACAACAATAACTATGATGGAGTTGATAACTAGTGAGGAGTGTTTAGGGTAGGGAAATCTGTGAGGGGCTTCGGCAGAGACCTCCTGAGTGGGGAGGAGACGCCCTGGTGTCGGGACCCGCCCGAACCCGGAACTGCCACGTCGCTCTGAGTGGTGTGACATGACGTCCTGGGTCGGGTGCTGGGGAAGCACCATAAAAGGAGATGGCTTCACCCTCGGGGAGGATCTCTGTGGAGTCCCGGAAGGGAAAGGGTATATAAGACAACGCCCTAGAGAGCTCGGGGGGCCTTCTGGTGTGACTGCTAAGAATAAACTGCTTCTCAACTGCACTCCGTGTCTGCCTGGTCAAGAGCCTTCTCATCCCCCTGGGGAGGTCCGGAGACATCCGAAGCCACGAGGGTTGGAGCGGAGGGGTCGGGATCTCACCCGGAGGTCAGGGACTCGAGCGCGCCCCTGACAGCTGGCGCCCCACGTGGGGCAGCACTACAAGCAGACCCCGCCGGGTGAGGTAAGTGAAGGGGACCCCTTACCTACTCCGCTGGACGGAGTAGAAGGACCAGGCAGCCTAGGCGAAAGCGAGCGGCAAAATGAAAGTAAAAACCCCGGCCGCTTTTAGAGCCGGAGAACGAACGCCGCCCGCTTCAGAGACGCCTAGAAGGCAGAATGGGCTCCGCCCATGTAAAACCAGAGGATAAGGGAGTGCTAGCCTGCCAGCTGTACAAGCTGTGCAAGAAAAATGGAGTAAAAATTCATATTAGAACATGTAGGGACTGGGTCGAAAAAATACTGATAGTCAGCCCTTGGATAGAGCATACAGGAATTGATCCGACCCGTTGGCGATTAATAGAGCAGCAGGAAAATAGAGAGAAAGTAGATTGGAAAGGGGCCAACCTATTCCCCGTGTTTGTTCAGCCAGAACAGGGCGGACAGCCTCAAAGGGTGCATAAACCGCTGTTCTATAAATTCCTAAGAGATCTTAAAGAGGCCGCCACAAAATACGGCCCCGGCTCTGCTTATGTACAGACGGCCATACAATCTTGGCGGTCTGGGAGCTCAGGAGACAATCATGACCAGATAGGACAGAGAGGAAAGAGGGAGTTGGTGCAGCCAGAAATTCAACAAGGAAATACATCCAGAGTTGGCCCAGGGCCTGGTTTTGTGGCACAGCAAAAAATTTGCCCAGGATTTGTGGCACAGTGGTGAATTCAGCAGCCCGGACACAGTGATAGAAATTAAGCCAGAGTTATAATGTGTACAGAGGATTTCTGACAATTTTTCTCAGTTTTTTTGGATTCTTTTATTGTCTGTATATGTGTTCTGTCTTTACATGTTCTGTGTGCGTGTGTTTGTGAGTTATTATGGTCAGCTCCATGGTAGCTGGACCTTGGAAAGTTATCTCTTTTCCTCCCCCTCCTCCCTTCTCTCTGATGACTGCAGCATCGGGGAGAAGTATGGGAGAGAGAAAGAGAGGAACTAATCTTATATTATTTAGTTTATGTGATTGCAAGGTGTAGTCTTGGATGGGAAATGCAGGGACATAGTGTCTGTGCAGTTTTAAAGGGGGCTTTAATCAAAGCCCATTAGGAAAACAACATGGATATGAAGTTTAAGGAAAGCATAAAAGTTTTGGGAATTATTTGAAAGTTTTTGGTTAAACTCTCTCTCGCTTTACCCTCCAATTCTGGCCAAATTGTGAGGGTGGAGAGAGAGACGAGAGGAGATCTGGGGCAGGCTGATCAGCATTTTCACCTAAATCTCACCTAAAAGAAAAGTATTTTGTATAATGAGAAGTAACCAAAAGGTAGTTATTCTGTTCACATTTTAAGTGAAACGTGTCACTCCTAATTGGATGTTTAAAAACAGATCAGGATTTGTTATATTATTTGGCACTAGGCAAATTGGAAATATGCATAAATCTTAAAGGGACACCTCAGCAGAGATAAAGCTTTTGAAACTCTCCAGCAGAATGGAATAGACTTGGCACCACTGGGCAGTTGTCCAGAAGTCTCCCTCCCTTCAGCTGAGGAATTCAAAAACTCTCTCATTCAAAGAAGTTCTTAAGGAGTGGACACAGAAATAAAATTTACTTGAGTAAAGGATGGAACCATTAAGATTTTTGCCCTGCAGTCCCAACTCATCATTCAGCAGGGTCTACAGTGAATTGTAACTTTTATCATTCCAGATTAGATCAAGAGAAGAGAACTATTATTTTGAAGGTTTTCAACTAATTTTTGTAAAAGTTTAGTGACTGTTAACAATAGGAGAAATTTTAAACGGTTTTAAATTTTCATTTTCAAGACAATGTATTGGTAAATTAATATGTAATGGTCTATGAAGCAGAAAAGATCTTGCTCTTTTAATCTGAACTTGTAGTCATTCCTTGGCTTAAGCAAAAGTTAAATTTAGTGTTTGAACTTATTAACAAATTAATTTCTAAAAAGTTTTTTTTTTCCAGAGTAAATGTAATCAGAGAAGGAAAAACCACCCTGTGAAACAATGATGTAAGGTGGTAAGGCTTAAGTTTGAAGTCACCTATCATAGATTCTACAAAGGTTACAACTTTAAATGACTTTCAGAAATTGATAGGAGAAATTCAGTGGTGTAGGCCACAGTTGAGAATTACAACTGATCAAATGAAACCATTATATGATTTATTGAAAGGTCCTTCTTAATTAAAGTCATGCAGAGAATGGACAGATGAAGCACTGGAATGTTTGAAATTAGTGCAGAAAAAGATTATGGAGTGTACTACTAGCAGGATATTAGAATCACAGGACTTGGAAGTAACAATTTTATTCACTGAAAAAATACCCACTGGAGTTTTACATCAAAAACAAAGGATTATTGAGTGGGTACATTTGGCTCAGATGAAGAACAGAGCTTGTGTGCCTTATGCTGTGCTGGTAGCCCAAGTCATACATAAGGCAGTGAAGAGAGTAAGGATGTTAATAGGACAGAAACCTCACACAATATATACTATGTATACAAGTCAACAAACAGAGAACTGCATACAAGAGTTTGTGGAATGGCAGATATTGATTAATCAGAATTTCCAACACGGGTTCCCAATTCCTTTTGGGCAGCAATTTGCCACGTGGCCATGATCTTGGGCCAACAAATGCTCTTCCTCACTGGTAGAGGGAGTTAATGTTTTTACAGATGCAACAAAAAAAAAAATTTTAGGGCATCTATGTATATTCCATCTAAAAAGGAGATGCATAAATTTAAAACAACATCTACTTCTACAAAACAAAATGAATTATATGAAGTATTGCAAGCATTATTATATGTGAAAGAACCTTGTAATATCAACACAGACAGAAAGTATACAGTACCATTGATACCTAGAGTAGAGTCAGCCTATATTCCTGATAGGGCAGATAGTATTAAACAGATAACTATGGAAGTTCAACTAGCAATAAGGGCCAAAACAACAATATTTTATATCACACATACTCGGTCACATTCTCAATCATGCAGTACCAAAAAGCATTAAACCAAACAATGGTCCAGCTTATGTCAGTAAAGCCATTAAACAGTTCATGGTGGAATTTTCCATTTTACATGTCACTGGAATCCCCCACAACCTCACTGGGCAAGCAATTGTGGAACGGGCACATCAGACCTTGAAGCGCGTTCTTCTAAAACAAAAAGGGGGAGTTCCAGATAGACTAACACAGGCACAATTGGCACAAGCTGTATTTCCGCATGGGCCCCATTCCCATCTGGGGCATGGAGATTATATCCATATGTATATGATCAAACATAAGCCAGAAGGCCAATATCTGAAACTGGGACAGTGGTTCAATAAGACGTTCTCTAGTAGTAATCTCAAAAACATTACTAGATGGCAGATAATGAATGCTACAGGTGCCATGCCCCCGTACTTATCCCCTTCAGGATTCTCAAAATCACCATTACCCGCATGCATACCTACCCCGAACATGTTTGATGCTGTCCCAGTTTGCTCTACAGGTTATACGGTGTTAGGAGAAGAAATAAACGGCACCCAGCTGTATTTCATGGATGGTATCCCCGGACCCTACTTCACTGCACCTGTCCCTCATGCAGTATCCAGCAAACAGGCCAACGCCACAGTAATGCTGCAGACACATCTGTGGAAAGCCGCCGCAGCATTCGGAAAAGCCATACATATGACAGACAATAGTGCACCCCTCACAGACAATAACACCCTGAACAAACTGTGGTTTTCTCTTCTTATGGGAGGAAATAGGTATAGCTGTTATGAAGGTACTACCTTAGGACATTGCAACTCTTTCGAGATAGTGACGCAAAGAACTACAGATACTGAAATGTTCCTGATTTGTAGAAACGGAAGCATCACTGATACCCACGGTTTCAACATCACTTGCCACAATGGGTCCCTGTCCAACACCCTTCAGAGTGGGGACTTATTGGGGAATGACACCTTTGTACTATTGTTAAAAATACCTCTAGTAACCTTTTTGCCGGTAGGATCCTATAGACCTTTCGCAGATTCAGACTATTTCGAAGTGATCACTACCCAGGGGGCACGGGTGAGACGGGGGCTGGACATCTCCACGATGGATATTATTGGACTAGCCGTGAGTGTCCTGCAACAAATAGAACTTGCGGCATTGCAGAGCAAAGTTAACATTATGGCTCACGATCTGGCCGATTTTATGGTCTATTCGAAAGCTGCATGGGTAGAGCAACAACAGATAAATAGACAGGTGGCACTCGAACTAGCCGCTCTGACATCTGTGGTAAAAGCATTAGCCACGATGGTACAGGTGGAATCAATGCTTCAAGGCTTATCATGCGATAAGCAGCTTTTACGACCTGCATGCATGACTGCCCTCATGCTTAATGCTAGCAAGGAGCTTGAGGACGCTATATCCAAGCTTAATGATTTACAAAATTTAGATGAGTATATATTGAAATTAGATGAAATAATTAAAGGTATACAGAATGCCACAGAGCAATACAAGAAAGATATGGAACATCAACATGGGCTTTTCCCAGATTGGTTAAAAAATCTTGATGTCACGCAATGGTTTCATACGATTATCATAGCCGGGATAGGAATTGCCCTATCCTTTGTGATTTGTCTTTGCTTTCCTTGCATTGTGCAAATGCTCTTTCGAACCCTCAGACGCTCTCTAGAGGCCCTGAAGGCAGAAATACGACTTCCTTTATAAAACAAAAAGGGGGAGTTGTGAGGGGCTTCGGCAGAGACCTCCTGAGTGGGGAGGAGACGCCCTGGTGTTGGGACCCGCCCGAACCCGGAACTGCCACGTCGCTCTGAGTGGTGTGACATGACGTCCTGGGTCGGGTGCTGGGGAAGCACCATAAAAGGAGATGGCTTCACCCTCGGGGAGGATCTCTGTGGAGTCCCGGAAGGGAAAGGGTATATAAGACAACGCCCTAGAGAGCTCGGGGGCCTTCTGGTGTGACTGCTAAGAATAAACTGCTTCTCAACTGCACTCCGTGTCTGCCTGGTCAAGAGCCTTCTCATCCCCCTGGGGAGGTCCGGAGACATCCGAAGTCACGAGGGTTGGAGCGGAGGGGTCGGGATCTCACCCGGAGGTCAGGGACTCGAGCGCGCCCCTGACAGAAATCAAAGGAAGTGGTCTGTATGAAGTTTCTATTCCTACCCAGCAAAGATTAGGCTAATGTTTTTGCTTTTATTTTCTTATTCACAAACAACATCAAAAAATAGAATGTGTTTAGCCTGGAGGTTGGAAAAGTTAAAATGTTCCACTTTCTTAGATTAGAACAGCATTTGATATCCTCTTCCCTTATTGGCCTTGCTTCCTATTTACCTAAGGACCTTCACAGGGCAAACCATGTGGGATTAGAGCCATTTCATAAATGGCTAATATCCCAATGAGTCAACAGGGTATGCCTTGCTGCCAAGCCTCAATGCCACCAAAAGATGAAAAGGTTTCCACATACACAATCTAAATAATAGTGTATCAATGTTATTCATCATTCCTGTTGATATTAGATAAAACCCCTTTTGTTAGCCTTTCAGTGACCTATGAATATCTCCTTTGATGCCAAAGTCAGATCTAAAATAACATGGTACCAGCCTGTCAGGTTCCCCTAGAGAATATTTTACATCGCTGAACAAATTGTTGACATACCACTTATGGAAATCATAATAAAAATTACTTTTCTCAGAGACGGACTTGGCAAAGTGGGAGAGGATGGAAATTTTCAAGTGGTAACGTGGCATAGAGTTGAAGAATGTCAGCAAATGGTATGATAATATGAAACACAGGAAATATGTCACTATGGATTTAAGCCAAAGATTATGCTTTGAATACACCGACGGAGAATGGAGAAAGAATTCTCAGATATAATTGTGACCCTTAGAATCTAAAGATGCCATGGAGTTCTCTCTGACATCCCCATGGCTCTGGGGTAGTATTGTAAAACTTCTCTTGCTCCCTTCATCAAACACTAGGAGATTGCCTTGGGAAGCACAACCTATAAAACAATAAGTTCTCAATTCCATCTCAGAGTTGGCTTGATTAATTTCACAAATCACTATATTTTACTTTGGCCCAGGAGACAGGTTATGGCAATTTCTTTTCTGAAGCATCCCCTGTCATTCAAGTTGAGCTGTACATCTTCACATGCAAAGGCAATCAATTAATCACCAATCAATCAAAAATCATTTATTGAAAGCCTCCTACCTGATAGAATTATGCTGGAAGCTACAAATACACACTTGACAAGGATGGAGGAAATCCCTTTACTGGATGACCAGTGCAGTCATGAAAATGGAAGATCAACTACTTAATTTTAATTTTTTATTTTATTATTATTATTCTTTAATGTTCTACAATCACTTCCTTAAAATTTAGATTTTATCCCCCCACCTTTCCACCACTACCCTCCTCCCTTCCAATGACAGCATACAATTCTGTATAGGTTCTACATATACATTCCTATTGAATACATTTTCACTATAGTCATGTTATGTAGTCGAAATAAAATAAATGGAAGAAATCATATAACAAATCAAAACACAATACACTATAACCCACACACATACAAACATGATCTGCTACATTCTGCGAATGACTTCCATATTTCTTTCTCTGAGTGTGGAAGGCATTTTGCCTTAGAAAACCACCATCGGGATTTTTTTTTTTTTGGTAAGTGCTTGCGTTATTACAAAGTTCCAAGTCTACCAGAAAAAACTCTCACACACTGTGGTCATTGTTGTGTGCAAAGTTCTGGTTCTGCTTCTTTCGCTCAGTATCAGATCAAAAAAGTCCTTCCAGGCCTCCCTGAAGTCTTCTTGTTCAACATTTCTTATGGCACAATAGTACTCCATTACATTCATATACTATAATTTATTCAGCCATTCCCCAATTGATGGGCATCCCCTTGATTTCCAGTTCTTGGAAACCACAAAGAGTGCTGCTATAAATATTTTTGTACATGTGGGAGCCTTTCCCATACTTATGAACTCTTGGGGATACAGTCCTAGTAGCGATATTGCTGGGTCAAAGGGTATGCATATTTTTGTAGCCCTTTGGGCATAGTTCCAAACCGCTCTCGAGAATGGATGGGTGAGCTCACAGGTCCACCAACAATGAATTACTGTTCCAAATCTCCCACATCCTCTCCAGCTTTTATCATTGACACCACATCACACCTATAAGATTGGCAAACATGACAGAACTATTTAATTTTTACAAAAAATAAGACGGCCAGTTTGGCCGAAGTCTAGAGTTGTGATGAACAATGCATACTAGTGTGGAGAAATAGGGCCAGGTTATGAAGAGATTAAAAGGGAGAGAGAGAGAGAGAGAGAGAGAGAGAGAGAGAGAGAGAGAGAGAGAGAGAGAGAGAGAGAGAGAGAGAGAGAGAGAGAGATGCTTACATTTGAAAATGAACACAATTCCTGAGCCACTAGAAGTTAAACAGTAGAAGATTGAAATAGTTCTTAGGAAAATCACTTTGTCTTCTGTATGGATGTGTGTGTGTGTTCGTCCTTCATTGCCGAAGAAGGCCATGTCATCAGAGGAATGATGACATGACTCACGCTTGACTTTGTTTTTGAATGAGGAAGGGCTGTGAAGGTCACCAGCCCCACTTCTCCTCCAGAGTCATCTGAATTCAGTGACAAGATACTCATCAGGTTGACTGGAGATGACACGGAATGAGGCAATTAGGGTTAAGTAACTTGCCCAAGGTCACACAGCTAGTGAGTGTCTGAGGTGAGATTTCAACTCATGTCCCCCTGACCTCAGCACTGGTCCTCTATCCACTGTACCACCTAGCTGCCTCTCATCTGTATGGATAATATTGTGGAGAAAGAATTTCTCCTCTCCTAAGTCCTCATACACATTTTGTTATTTTTGTCTTGTAACCATCTTCTCTGTATACTAGACCACATTAAGGTCAACCCTTTTGCCTCAACTATTCTGTTGTCTATATACAATTTCTTTTCTTTTTCACATAAATTTGATGTTTCATATAAAATTTTTCATAGTACAAACAGAAGTACTTTCAAAATGAAAAAAACAATAGAAAAAAATTTCAAAAGCATTTAATTTTAATTTTAAAGTTAATATTAACTTGAAAAACTCAAATGCCTCACAAGTTTAAAAATTACAGGTCCTGTTTAAATATTTTATCTTGTTTTGCTTATTCATGAATGTTTAGTGCTTGTCATAGAATCAATATTAAAAATTCTTGTTGAAATTTTATATTATTGCCAAGACCATCATACAACTCAAAATAAAATGTAGTGTTGTAGCAAATGCTCAGCTTTTGCAACAACCAACTTTGTTATTTTTAATTATCTTTGAAAATTAATCAGATAATATGGCATTTCAGATTTTTTTCAAAGTTGTATTCTTAATTATTATAAAATTTAACCAGATATTCAGGTCATTATTGTTTTAATTTTTTTTAAGAATTGCTTATCATATAGTCACTTATTCCTTGGAGCTTGGACATTACTCCAATAAATTTGTGTTACATGTTGATAAATTTTGCATAAAAACTTTTACCAAAAATATTTATGACAATTTAATTACAATATAATTTGTTATTTTAAGAATCGGCATATGTTTCATACTTCACACTCTTACTTTATATTTAACAAAAAATATATTTTTAGCTTTCATTCCCAGGTTGAGTCACTAAGGATCTTCTTCCTTCCAAGGTACTACAAAATCTTACTGCAATGACATTTTAAAATAGAAATGTAATGATGAATTGTATATCTCTAATGCATGATGCTGAGCACTACCAAAGCACACAAAAACACACAAATATACACACCCACGTATACATATCATCACATGTCAGGGCTAGAGCAAACTCGATGCACCTAATTGTTAATTCTTCATTGTGGACACTTCTACCTCAAATGATTAAGTCATACAAATCAGGACTTGATTCTCTTACCATCATCATTATCACTATCATCATCATCATCATCTCGAACGTGTTCTCAGATTTTGGTTGACAAGCCCTATTATATCTACTTTCTTCACTTTTGTTGTATCGCCTCACCCTTATGTTTCTTTTATTTATTTATTTTGCATAAAATCAAAAGCCTAATTGAAGGAAATTGAAGATTAATTGAAGAAAACAAGTGTCCAACTTAATATATCAGTAGGTTTATTTTGTCCCCTACCCAATTTAAGAAGTTTCCCTCTCTATATGGTCTTGAAGCTAGCTCTATCTTTTGGAATAAGTTAAAAAAGTGTGTTTTAGTTGTTCATGTTGCTGATAAGTTATTGTTTGTTGCCACAGCAATTGCTGTTGTTTTTCTCCTTGTGCTTTTTTTTCTCACTTTTCATGTCTCTTCTTCACTTACATGCTCATAGCTCACTTCTAGATAAGTGTGGTGCCTAATGCCACACTAACAGACAAAATGGATATTAGGAATGAATTTGCTAATTGAATATCATGATAAGTTCTTGTATGTTTCAACTGGTAGAGATATAACCCAAAAAGAAATTTTAGTGAGAAAATACTTTGATATCCATTAATTTCCTGAATGCTTCCTTCACATCTTTGTTCCTGTTGAATATTAATGGATTCTACACGGGAATCAGCACCGTATAAAAAACAGTGCTTATTCTGATCATGAGCTATGAGCTTTTAGAACTGGGCACACAATAGAGGCAGAGGATAGTCCCAAAGAAGATGGTAACTGCTCTCAAATGAGAGGCACAGGTGGAGAAGGCTTTACATCTCCCACTGGTTGTAGGCATCTTCATGACAGTTACACAAATAAAGAGAAAGGAAGTAAGTATAATTACGAGTGTGCAAAAGGTATTAAAATTTGAAAAACTAAATAGAATTACCTCATTAAAGTGTTTATTAGAGAAGGAGGCAGAGAGGATGGCAGAATATTCACAGAGAAAATTGTTAATGATGTTAACTCCACAAAAAGACAAGATAGGGAGAGAGTAGGTACAGACCACACAAGAAATTAGGCCCCATGAATGTGAAATGGTGCCCAAAAGGGCACAAAGTTTCTTGGATAAGGTGACTGTATATGGCAAGGGATTGCAAATGGCTACAAATGTATCATGAGCCATCACTGCCAACATGAACATTTCTGTCACCACACAGGTCACAGCAAAGGAAAGTTGCATGATGCAGCCCATGAATGAGATAGTTCTGTCTTCCACAATTAAGATTTCTAACAGTTTGGATATAATTATAATGGAGTAATCCACAAAAGGTAAGTGACTGAGGAAAAGTACATAGGGGTGTGGCGTTTTGGGTTTCATCTGATGATCACAACCATGTCCACATTTCCCCATAGTCACCACATAGATGACCAGGGACAGCAGGAAGAAGGGCACTTGGAGATCTGGGTAATTAGAGAATCCTAAGAGGATGAACATAACTGTAGCACTCTGATCTCGGTTAGTACTCACCATGGCTCCTTTTGAAGACAATTTCAAAATCATACAATCACAGCCTATCAAAGGTAGGAAAAAAAAAATCTATGGCTATATACTTCAACACATGACTCAGATTGAAGCCCTGCTACAATTAACCTTATGATTTGTTACAATACCTACGTTAAGACACTTCATTTCAAGGAAACTTACTCAAATTGAATACCTCTAAGTGGATTGAAATTGAAATTTCCATCAAAATTAAATTTGCTATCTTTTGGCCCTCCCTTCTTTTGGGGAATTATTCTGTCTCTTACAGCTGCCACATTGATTGGCCTAAAACTTGGATCAGATTGTGTCACTCTTCTCCACAAACTTTAGTGATTTCCTTTTATCTCTCCAGCATCAAATACAAACTCCTATGTTTGGCTTTTAAGGATGGTTAGGGTTAGAATCAGCTTTGAGTCTCATCTACTTTTCCAGCTGTAATGTGCATTATTTCTCTTCCTGCCCTGTGTTGTTTGATCGAAATGACTTTCCTACCATTTCTCACACATACCTCTTCATCTAATTTGTACTCTAATTCGCATGTGTACTCCACACTCACTCCAACTACAATGTACTGCTCTCTCTTCTGGTCTATCAGAATCCCAAGTTTGTTTGTTTTTGTTGTTATTTGTTTGGTTTTTTATTTGCTTTTGTAATTTAAACATACTTCCTTAGTTCTATCCTTATTAGTTCCCGAAGTTTCATTTCTTCCCAACTCAATCACCTATTTATTTTATATTTTCCCCCTAACTATCATTCTTAGAAATATTTCCCAATGTCTGCCCCATACATTGTAAGTTATTTAAATAAGATTGTTATCTTTGTATCAACAGCACCTGGCAGAATCCGTGGCAAATATTTGGCATTAAACTAGTGCTTTGGAATTGACTGATTGATTTACTAGATAGTCTTTCAAATACAAGAATATTGCTATCAGACCTTTCTCAGTTCCTCATTAATTATTCTGTTCTCTGGGATAAGTTTCCACTTAACTTCAACTGATCTTTATTTGACATAAAATAGAACCATCATAAGAGCTCCCAGAACTGAGAATAATACTAATTGTGAACTTACACAAGAAATATCTATTTCCATAAATAACATATTTTTGTAACATATAAATACAATATTTATAAATTTGGTTAGATTTCTATCACTTCCTCATAGAGGGGTGATACATTATTTAATTGTCCTAAAAACTCCCAAGATTTCTTGACTTCCATGGAATATTAATAATTCATAATAAATTTTTATCCTCTAGATCATTTAATTGTTTATTTTCACTAGATAAAGCAATTCTTTATGTGTATTACCTAAAATTACCTAAAATCTTGTACAGTTGCATGTATCATGAAATAATTCAATGCATTGTCCATGGTCATATATCAAGCATATGGTATAAACCAAACTTTACCTCTGGCCTTTTATCAAATAAACTATGATGATGCTAGTCAAATTAGAAATCCCATCAAAAAGAAAATAAAAATTCCTGACCTTTTTCTTTTTCATTTAAGTACACTAGTTCTTTGTGATCACCATTTCCTCATTCATATGTTTGTTTGCTAACCATAGTTTTAAGTTTTTGTTTTTTTTTTAATTTCTTCATACAGGGAATTAAGACAATCCCACTGACCTATATATTTGTAGTTTCTTTTTTCTTCTTGAAATAATTCTGACATTTACCTTTCTCTAATTCTGCAGTGTCTATCTTGTTCTCTTGATCTTTCAAAGATTCCTGCAAAAGATTTGACAATCTAATATTTCTTCTCTTAGTACATTAGGATCTAGTCCATATAGGTGAGTCCTGGCATTTCTATCTCCATGAAATTTCTTGCATTTATCCTTTCTACTCACATATCCACCACTTTCATCAGCTGTCATCAACATTATTTCATTACTTTTTTATTTGGTCTCTTTGTCTTAAGCTTCATCCCACTCCAATGCAATTCACACAGTTAACAGGGTTTCCTGAAATATAAGTCTAGTAAAGTAATTTACACTGCTCAGCTACATTCAGTGATCTTCTCCTGAATCTAGAACAAAAAATAACAAGTTCAATGGATTCCCACTTCACTTATATATGTATACATACCTGTGCATACATAGCTTTGAATGTATATTACTGTTGTACATGTATATAGCTATGTATGTCTATGTATGTTACATATATAACTATTATACATATACACATTGTAAATTTAGACAGTTTACCCCTACAACATCTCACAAAAAGACCTCTTTACCTTCACTCAGACAGCTAACAACTTAAGTTAAGGTCTTTATCACTCCTTAAATAGACTACTAAAACTACCTCCTAATTGGTCTTCCTATCTCAAATCTTTCATTACTCCATTTTATCTTATACACCATAATAAAATATAATTTTTTCTGTTTAGATGTGGAAGCTCTGACCCAAACCAACCCTTCTCACTTCATTGGGAAACAATACTTGCCATTAATCTCTTTTGTATTTAGAAAGTTGATTTATAGGACCTCGGAATTAAAAAATATATTTTTATTATAAAAAATTATTTTAGACCATTGTTCTGCCATGCTGTATTTTTTTTAATTCCTTATTCTCACAACCAATATCCAAAATTGATTTGCAGACCCTGGAAATTTGACAAGCATTTAATATGTGCTTTTATCCAAGATTTTTTTAAATAGTCACTATCACATGATAACAAGAGATCTCTACATGTGGTCAGGGAGGTTTGATGGAGGAAGTGAACCTGGATAGAAGGAATGGATTTTAAAATGTGTAAATGGAGGACAATCAGTTTTGTTAGTGTAAGGTCATCAGACTGACATATCATTTACAAGGAATCCTTCTTCTAATATTTCATGATCTATAAATCTTTACATTATTCTATGTTCTATATTCTATGGTCCTTGGAGGGAAGGAGATACAATCTATACTCTGTGCATATGGGAGAAGTTCTTCTCCCTAGGAAAAGGCAACCTAAGATATCAATGGAAGGGAGTCATAGAAAGGCATAACTTGAATCTCTGTCTATATTTTATTCAACAACATGATATGGCTTTTGTTTCTACCCTCAAGGAGTCCTCCAGTATCTTGAAAACTTCCTGTCTGACCTTGATATTTTGATGGCATTAACCAGAGAGAAGCATGCCTATTAGGATAGATCTCTGGGAACTCCAGACACAACTAGACTAAACTGTTTCCACCCCAAAATTAAGACATTCTTTAACTGACAATCTGTTCCTATTACCCAACCCAAAATATGCATAAAGTCCCTGAGTAGCCTCAACTCATCTGCCTCCTGCATTGTTGTTCTAAGTCTATTTAAAAAGACTGTGATCTATGAATGTCGCTCCCTTTGTTCTGAGGGATTGCTAGCCACTAGGCAATTGCCAGTTAGCTAATGATAATTAGCTATTTTATCTTATTTCTAGTGCCTTCCCTCTATTAATGATTTTCTATTCATGCTCTCTATATATAGCTTATTGGTATAGATTTGGTATTTTTTGTCTCTCCCATTAGATAGTAAATTCCTTGAGGATAGGGACTATCTTTTGCTTCTTTTTGTATTCCCAACATTTAACATAATGCCTAAAACGATGTAGGTACTTAATGAGTATATATTGGCTTGTTGATTGATCCTTTAGAATTGCCTCTTAAATTATAGACCTCTACTCAAAGGGACCAAGGTGGAAGGAATTACTCTCCAAAAGAACTGTAGGACCTGTAGGAGGAGGATTTCCTCAATAATCCCTTCTAGCTCTGTTTTTCAATTTGTATTAGATTTTAACACACATGGCTAGTCTTTACAGATGTGTTGTGAAGAGCAACTAGAGGAATTAGAAACAATTTTGATAAGTCCCAGAAAATATTTTCTGATGAAGCTTTGTGTTCTCAGTGGTCAACAGAAATTAGAACTCCCACCTCTCTTACCCCTTAACTTAAATAAATTCATAGAAAGAACAATCTTAAATAGAGTAGTTTGCAATTGCATGTTCTTACCTAAAAAGTCATCCCTCCCCATTTGCATTTAAAGACTTCCACCCCTTTGTCCAAATCCTGTTTAAATCCCACTTTCTCCTTTTAGTTATTGGTAACTTATAAATACTAAGTTATTAGTGAATTGATTTGAATTGCTGAGTCAGTCTCTTGTGTCTAGCCCCAGACACTCATATATATATATATATATATATATATATATATATATATATATATATATATATATATATACTTAATATTCAAGCCCATATTGTCAACAAAATATAGATGCTTCTGTACATCTTATTTTTTACATATGAATTGCTGGCAGTAATGGACCTGGTAAATTATTCTTTCCATAGTGGTAAAATCCCTGAGAAAAGAGTATCAGTCTAGACTGAGGCTATCCGCATGCATGCACATTCTAAGAACCTCACCACTATAGTAATTTCCATAGAGTGGGACAGGAGAAGAAATTGTTCCCCATTTCATAGTTTGAGACAAAAAGAGGAAAGGGAAAAAACAAGCAATTTTACTGTGTTTAAGAGCTAAGTAAGGGATTGGAGGAAGTTAGCTAAAGTCTGCCTGAGTACCCCAGAGAACCCAGCCCCAGAGAATCTTCTTTGAGTCTTTCCTCAAAGTCTACAAAACAATTCACAGAGTTTCCTGTGTTACTTTTTCAGAAAGGGATTTTCTTGAATTCTCAGTGGAGGTTTCAGCTCAGATATTTACTGCATTTATTTTATCACTGGACTAAATTCTACTTTTGAAACAAATAAATGTAAAAAGTACTGAAGTTGATGAAATGATAGATCAAAATGAATTAAATAATCAAAGAAATGGATGTATATCTATCTCTATTATATATGCATATGGGTGG
This sequence comes from Bettongia penicillata ogilbyi, assembly GCA_023548195.1. Taxonomy (NCBI): domain Eukaryota; kingdom Metazoa; phylum Chordata; class Mammalia; order Diprotodontia; family Potoroidae; genus Bettongia; species Bettongia penicillata. The sequence continues at coordinate 1,402,598 of JAJHZJ010000280.1, forward strand.
GTGTGTATGTATGTATGTATGTATATATATATATATATATGTAGTTATTAATAGATATATAGATTAGACAGACATGAAGTTAGTATTAGAAGAGTCCTATGTCCCCAGGAACCTGGATGACCAAGTTTGAAACTGAAGAGTGGAATTGTACTGATCTTCATGTCCTGGAAGGAAAGCTATTGAAAGCAGAGCATTGAAAAAAAAAAAAACAAAACAAACAATTGCACAAGTATATGGACCAATACATAGTGAAAAATAAATTAATAAAAATATAAGTAAAAATTAAAAAAAAAAGTGAATGAACAAATAAATGAACAATAAAATCTAGAATTTCCTCCTTCCTATCTAGGTCCCCTGACTTCTCTGGTGTCAAAGCTAAACTCCAACCTTCTAGAAAATCTTTCCCAGTCTTCTTTAATCTTACTGCTTTCCCTCTAAATTATGCCTAGTTTACCCTATCTTATTTGAACCTACTGGTGTGTGCGTTGTCTTCCCCACTAAACTATGATCTCTTAAACCAGAGGAATCCTTATTTTTAACTTCCTCTGTATCCCCAACATTTTGCACACCCACTGTGCCACATAGTAGAGATTTAATAAAAGATTCGTGTGTTACTTCACTTGACTTAAAGCAGTCAACCCCATTGTCTTCCCAGACTTAGATCTCTAAATCATTACTGACAGGAGGGTAAACTCTGTTATTAAACATATAGGACTGACATATGACTTCCATATTCCAGCCTCTTCTACCTACATGAATTTAGGCAAAAGATAAAATTCCAATAGATATTGGTGTTTATCTCCAAAAATGATGCTAAAAGTAACATGTTGATTTCTCTGGAAATAACAGTTCATAGAATTTTGTGGAATGTAGCATTCAGGTCGGCATGAAGAAATGATACTGGCTCCAGTCTCTGCTGAGGGGATGGCTATAGCACATGGGGAAGATTTTGACCCCTGTGTTATGCCTGGAGCATTAGGACTTCACTTTCCTTGATTTTAATTCCATCTGTAAAAGCATTTCATTATTTAAATAATTAGAATTTTCTTACCCTGGGAAAGTCTTTGCCCAGGATTTCCCAAACTGGTTAATTTCAGGGTGAGATGGTAGAAAAGGTGGAAAAAAAGTCTTGATCCTAATTCAATAATTACTTCTTAAACACAAGAGAGAAATAATTGCTTCTCTCAATATATACATTTGAAATATCAGCTCAGAAAATTCCAAGGATCATTGAAAAGTAGACACTTATTGACAATCATTGAACCCAACGATTCCCCCAAACTTAATGGGGGACTTTCCTGTGTACCCATGCATGGGTTTGCCAACAATGAGAGTATAATTATTCCATTATTTCATGCATTTACATGAAACCTCTACAATATAAAGCCCCACTTCCCCAGCCAAGTGATGTCAAAGACCAGGCTATTACTGAAAATAAGTCTCTTATTCAACAAAATTAAAATAATAAAATTCTTAGGACCAATAGCCAATTTATTTTCGAGAAATGCCTTGTCTTAGCAGGAGCCTTTCCCAAAAGTCTCAACGCTGCTTTCCTTCTAGAGGCACTCCCTTGGCAAGTCTGATACCCATTACCAAAAGTGAAACAAGTGGATATGTGTGAAGTATCAATAGAACCACAGCAGCTTATTTGGGATAAAATCAAAGGATAAAACCCAACTTGAATTAAAATTACCAACTTTTACAGATTTTTTTCTGGTTTACAAAGCACTTACCTTTGTAACAACAATGGGAGAAACAGAGTAGTATGGAGAAAAGAGGTCTTGACTGGGTCGCAGGAGACCTGCTTTTTAATTTCAACTTTTGTGAAAAATGATTTTTCTTGTCTTGGAGACTCAGAGTTCCCAGCCCCCTTTTCTAAGGTTTCTCACAAGGACATTACTAGTGCTTAGACTGTATTGAATCTTCTTTTACTGGTCAAATTGGACCCCAGCCTGAATTGCTTTAATCTGCTCAGGCTATGTTGGAGTTAGATACTTTTGCCTAGGTAGGGTAAGAATGAAAGTGATATGGTATACTGGAAGGTCTGACAGAACAGGTATTTCCTCTGTCCAGGAGACAGAATGATGGTGAGTAATATTAAAATGTATATAATCCTTTATCCCCAAGTCCCAAATTGAGTCAATTCTGAACTGGCCCCCTTAGGGGGATGTAGTTGTGGACTGAATTTCTATGCAATGTATCTCAAGCCAATTTGAGAGAAATTAAACTCTTGACACACACACCCCAATTACATTTGTCTCTTTCTCAGAATAGACTCTGCAATAAATTAGGGTTCCACATTTGACACATATAGGTAAGGGCACCTGAATGTACCCTGGCAAATTACTTAAGCTCTCTGGACTGCAGTTTCCTTATTTGTTTATAATACAAGGCAAGATGGAGAGAGGAAACTTCTTTATTCAAGAATATTTTCAAGCTTCCAATGTCTCTGGTACTGCTGGTTTTGATGTTCAAAATAAAAGGAGGAAGCCAATCTCACTTCAGGTTGCTGAAGGAAAAGACACTGGGAAGACATGAGAGGAGCTGGTGGTCTCCATAAATCACTATCCTTAGCTGGCTATGCTGGAGTCTTTGGGGAGCTCCCCTTGAGTAAGATCTAGAGACTCTTTTTTTTTTTTATTTGATTGAGTTGAGGTATCTCATTCTCAACGGGAAAACTCTTCCACTTTATATTGGTAGGTATAGATTCTCCCATGTATATTTTTTCCCCTAATTTTCTGTTTTCTTTTCAAATTGGATAAATGGTTTTCTATGCTAATTGTTATATGTGTTCAGTGGGGAACTGGTAAAGAGTAAGAAATTAAACCATGTATTATATAACTTGGAGTCCATCTTTCACCTAATAATGAAATAATGAACAGAAGTTAGATCGAAAATTTATTTCTCAACTTTTTGCTTTCTTTCTAATCATGTTTCCTTTGGTTTTGTACAAATTTTTCTCATTTTAATATAACAAAATTATCTATTTTATATTTTTGTAATGTTCTCTTCCCTTCTTTCAACATGAATTTCTCCCTTCCCCATAGATTTGACATATAAACTGTCCCCTGCTCTTCTAATTTGCTTATGCTACCACACTTTATATCTAAATCCTGAATCCATTTTGACTTAAAGTTGGTAAACAGTATGAGATGTTGATCTGTAAGTAGTTTATCTCCTGTTTTCTAGTTTTCCCAGCAGTTTTTGTGAATCAGTGAAATTCTATCCTAAAAGCTGAGGTCGAAGATAGCAGAATAAGAATAACTACTCACCTAGGCTCTTAGAAAAATTCCTTCAGGCACCTCTAAAATGAGAATCTGACCAAATTTTGGAGGTACAAAATGAAACAAGAGATAAATGGTGGCAGATTATCAGACCAGGAGAGACTGGAAGATAGACAGGAAGGATCTGTTCCTCGGGGGTGAGCCCACAGCACATAGTGCAGCACATCCCTCCACTGGGTTGCTGAGCAGGAAATCCCTGGGATGGCCTTAGGCAGCAGCAGGTGAAAAGGTGGGGTGGCATCCCAGGGCAGGAGACCAGTGGAGCTGAGTGACTGACAGCTTCTGAGGCCCAGGTATCAGCTGCAACTGCTCCCTTGACTTTCAGTTCGCAGATTAAACATCTACAAGTCACCTACTTGATCTTCTGGGAGCTAAAATGGCAAAGTGATCAGTAAATGCTCTCTCTCCCTCCCCTTACTGACCTCGAAAGAATCACAAAATATTTCCCCAGAAAAATCCTGGATCAATGTGAACAACTGAAGGGGCAAACAGTCTCATAACACCTGAGGCTAAGAAAATAGCTAAGAGGGATTCCTTTAACTGTGGCACAGGGGAAGGGGAAGGAGAGGGGACTCAGGAGGGTGAAAACTTGCACTAAAACCCAGGCATGAGCTGAGCTTGCCTTTGCTTTAGTTCAACTGAGGACATCTCCCATGACCAGACCACCACTACCCTACACTTAACAAGCTAGCCCCAGGGTTAACCCTGAAAACACAAAACAAAAGGAAAAACAATGACATCTGCCCTTAACTTTCTCACAGTAGCAGCTCATCAACAAGTTTTCCAGCTTCTAACTGAAAGAGTCAGAGGCTGCAACAAACAAAACCTCACCATCATGAGCAAGAAGCAAAGGCAGAGGGAAAAGATCATAGAATCTTTCTGTGGGGACAAGGACCAAAACACGAATACCAAGGAAGTCAGTCTCCCATCTGAAATTTCAGAAGGGACTACGAACTGCTTGCATGCACAGAGAGCACTTCTGAAACTGCTGAAGAATGAAATAGAAGAAAAAATGGCCAAGGATTTTCAAAGTATGAAAAAAGAATTCACTGAAGAGACTACCTCTTTGAAAAGGAAACTTGAACAAATGGAAAAGAAAGTACAAAAACTTCTGGAGAAAATAATTCCTTAAAAGGAATAATTGGCTAGATGGAAAAGGAGATGCAAAAGTTAACTGAAGAAAAGAATTTGAGGAAAATTAGAATTGGACAAGAAGAAGCTAATGAATCTATAAGACATCAAGAATCAGTCAAACAAAATCTAAAGAATGAAAAGATATAGGAATATGTGAAATATCTAATTGGAAAAACAACTGACATGGAAAATAGATCCGGGAAAGAAAATTATTGGCCTACCAGAAAGCCATGATGAAGAAAAGAGTCTGGACAATATCTTCCAAGAAATCAAGGAAAACTGCCTAGAAGTGCTAGATGCAGAGGGCAAAATAGTTGTAGAAAGAACCCATCATTCACCCCCTGAAAGGATCCCAAACTAAAAACACCAAAAATATTGCTGTCAAATTCCAGAATTATCAAGTGAAGGAGAAAATACTACAGGCACCCAGAAAGTAATCATTCAAATATCGAGGAGATACAGTCAGGATCACACAGGACCTTGCAGCTTCTAAATTAAAAGATCTAAGGAACTGGAATCTGAAATTTCACAAGTCAAAGGAGCTGGGATTACAACCAAGGATCAATTTACCCAGGAAAGTTCAGCATAACATTTCAAGAAAGGAGATGGACATTCAACCAAATAAGGGATTTCTAGAACTTTCTGACAAAAAGACCAGAACTCAATAGAAACGTCGATCTTCAAATGCAGGACTCAAGAGAGGCATAAAAACGTAAACAGGGAAAAGACAAACTTCTAAGCCAGTTTGGTCAAACTGTTTACAACCCTATAAGGGAAAATGATACTTGTTAACCTTGAGAACTGTACATCTCTTATGAAGTATAAGAGGAATATACATAGATAGAGGAAACGGGAAATGATATGATGGTAAAAATGTGATTCAAGCATACAAAGGAATTGTAACAGGAGATGTAAAAAGGAGGAAGCAGAAAATAAAAGAAAAATTACGTTACAGGAAGAAATACAAAATTATCGCAGAGGGAAAGAGGGTTAGACTTAGAGAGAGGAGCATTATTTGAGAGATACACTCATCTGATTTGGTTCAAGGAGGGAAAAATAAGCTTAATTAAGTTTGTAAATCTAATTAGCTCTATAGTCAGTAGGAGGGAAAGGGGGGAATAAGAGGAGGGGAAGGGGGAAGTAAGGGAAAGGGAAGCTAAAAACGGGGGAAGAAGTAGTAAGGGTAAAGGGGAGTAAAAGGGAGGGGGGCTGAAAGAAGGAGGGAAAGACTGCGGGAGGTGGTGGTAAAAAGTGAAAACTAATGAGGGGGCAAGGGAGATGGGATAATTAAAAGCACAAATGGTGGGAAAGAGGATGAAGGTAAAGACACAGATTTTAATCACAACTGTGGATGTGAATGGAATGAATTCTCCCATGAAAGAGAGATGAATATCAGAATAGATTAAAAGCCATAATCCAACAATATGTTGTTTACAAGAAACACATTTGAAACAGGGGGATACACATAAGGTAAATGTAAAAGGTTGGAGCAAAATATATTGTGATTCAGGTGATTTAAGAAAATCAGGGACAGCAATCCTGATCTCAGACAAAGCAAAAGCAGAAATGGATCAAATCAAACAGATAAGGAAGCAAACTATATCCTGCTAAAAAGGCACCCTAGGGAATGAAGCAATATCATTATTAAATATATATGCTCCAAGTGGTGTAGAACCCACATTCTTAGAGGAGAGGTTGGGGGAGTTGCAGGAAGAAATAGACAGTGGGAAACGTCAACCTTCTCCTCTCTGAACTTGATAAATCTAAGCTTAAATTAAACAATAAAGAAGTTAAGGAGGTGAATAAAACTCTGGATAAGATAGGTATGATAGATCTCTGGAGAAGACTGAATGGAAATAAAAAAGAATATATCTTTTTCTCAGCGGTACATGGCACATATACGAAAATTGACCATGTTTGTGAGCATAAAAATCTCACAATCCAGTGTAGAAAGGCAGAGAGAGTCAATGCACCCTTCTCAGATCATAATGAAATAAAAATTATAAGCAGTAGAAGACCATGGAAAGATAAACGAAAAATTAATTGGAAATTAGATAATTTATTCCTAAAGGAGGGGTGGGCAAAGCAATTAATCATAGAAACAATCAGCAGCTTCATTCAAGAGAATAATAATAATGAGACTACCTACCAAATCTTATGGGATTCTGCAAAAGCAGTTCTTAGGGGAAGTTTCATATCTTTGAATGAGTATATGAATAAAATAGAGAAAGAAGTGATCAACGAGCTCAGCTTGAATTGAAAAAGCTCAAAAAAGAACAAATTGAAAATCCTCAAGTAAATATCAAATCAGAAACACTGACAAGCAAAGGAAAGATTAATAAAATTGGAATTAAGAAAACTATGGAACTAATAAATAATAGTTGATTTTATGAAAAAATCTAATAAAATTGATAAACTTTTGGTCAATTTGATTTAAAAAAAATGAAAGGGGTATACTCACCTCCAATGAGGAGAAAATTAAAACAATAATTAGAAATTATTTTGCCCAACTTTGTGGCCATAAATTTGACAATCTAAATGAGACCAATGAGTATTTTAAAAAAATATATACATTGCTCAGATTAACAGAAGAGGAAGTTGAATACATAACAACCCCATCTCAGAAAAAGAAATTGAGCAAGTCATCAATGAAATCCCTGGGAAAAACCCTCCAGGGTCACATGGATTTATAAGTGAATTTCATCGAACATTTAAAAAGTAGTTAATACCAATATTATTTGGACTATTTAGGAAAATTGGGGAAGAAGGAATACTCCCAAAATTCTCTCTATGATACAAATATGGTCTTGATACCTAAAGCAGGAAGAGACAAAACAGAGAAAGAAAATTATAGATCAATTTCTCTAATGAATATAGATGCACAAATTTTAAACAAGACTTTAGCAAAAAGAATACAGTAACTTATCAAGAGAATATCAGGTATGTTTCGTACCAGGAATGCAAGACTGGTTCAATATTAGGAAAACTACTAGTATTACTAAAACTATTAGTATTAACAAAACTAACAGAAACCGCATGATTATCTCAATAGATGTAGGAAAAGCTTTTGACAAAATACAACACCCATTCCTATTAAAAACATTGGAGATCATAGGAATAAAGGGAACTTCCCACAAAATAATAAGCAGTATCTACCTAAAACCTTCAGCACCACTATATGCAATGGCGATAAGCTAGATGCATTTCCAAAAAGATCAAGAGTGAAAAAAGGATGGCTATTATCACCATTATTATTCAACATAGTACTAGAAATGTTAGCTATAGCAATTAGACAAGATAAAGAAATTGAAGGAATTAGAACAGGCAAAGAAGTAATTAAGTTATCACTCTTTGCAGCTGATATGATGATATACTAAGAAAATTCCAGAAATTCAAGTAAAAAACTACTTGAAACAATAAACAACTTTGGCAAATTTACAGGTTACAAAATAAACGCATGTACATCTTCTGCATTTTTTAAAATTAGTGACAAAGACCAAAAGCAAGAGGTAGAAAGAGAAATCCCATTTAAAGCTATGGCAGACACTATAAAATACTTGGGAGTCTATCTGCCAAAGCAAACCCAAGGACTATATGAACACAACTACAAGGAACTTTTCACATAAATAAACTCAGATCTAAGTAAGTGGAAAAACATCAGTTGCTTGTGGGTAGGTCGAGCCAATATAATAAAAATGACAATTTTAGCTAAATTAATTTACTTGTTTAGTGCCATATCAATTAAACTATTAGATAATTGTTTCCTAGAGCTGGAAAAACAGCATCAAAAAACATCTGGAAGAACAAATAGTCCAGAATATCAAGGGGAGTGATGAAAAGAAATGCTAAGGAAGATGGCCTGGTGCTACCAGAACTCAAGTTGTATTATAAAGGAGCAATTATCAAAACCACTTTGTACTGTCTAAGAAACAGAAAGGTAGACCAGTGCAACATGTTAGGTATTCAAGACACAGTAGACAATGAATATAGCAATCTACATTTGGATAAAGCTAAGGACCCCAGGGGCTGGGATAAGAATTCACCATTCAACAAAAATTGCTGGGAAAGCTGGGTAAAAGTGTGGCAGAAGCTAGGCATAAACCAATGCCTGACACCGTACACAAGAATAAGTTCCAAATGGATACACTATCGAGGTATAAAGATTCACACTATGGACAAATTGGTAGAGAAAGAATAGTGTATTTATCAGATTTATGCAGAAGGGAAAAATTTCGACTGAAGATGACATAGAAAGCGTTATGAAGTGCAAGATGGATAGTTATGATTACATTAAACTGAAAAGTTTTTACACAACCAAACCCAATGCAACCAAAATCTGGAGGGATGTAGAAAGCTTGGAAAGATTTTTTTACAGCTAATCTCAGTGAGAAAAACCTCATACTTAGAACATATAGAGAACTGAGTCAAATGTAGAAAAGTATAAGTCATTCCCCAACTGATAAGTGGTCAAAGGATATGAACAGGCAATTTTCAGCAGAAATTAAAGATATCTATAGTTATATGAAAAAAATATTCTAAATCACTTTTGATTAGAGAGATGCAAATCAAAACAACTCTGAGGTATGACATCACACCTATCAGATTGCAACCCTGACAGAACCGGAAGATTATTAATGTTGGAAAGGATGTAGCAGAGTTGAAACACTGATACATTGTTGGTGGAGCTGTGAGCTGATCCATCCATTTTGGAGAGCACTTTGGAACAATCCCTAAAGGGCTACAAAAATATGCATACCCTTTGACCCAACAATATCACTTCTAAGACTCTATCCCCAAGAGATCATAAAAATGGGAAAGGGTCCCACATGTACACAAATATTTATAGTAACACTCTTTTTGTTGGCCAAAGAAATCAAGGGAAGGACCACCAATTTGGGAATGGCTGATAAATTATTGTATATGAATGTAATGGAGTACTATTGCCCTGTAAGAAATGATGAACAGGAAGACTTCAGAGAGGCCAGGAAAGACTTATATGATCTGATGGTGAGTGAAAGGAGCAGAACCAGGAAAACCTTGTCAACAGCAACGACCACAGTATGTGAGAGTTTTTCTGGTAGACTTGAAACTTCGCAGCAATGCAAGGACTTAAAAAAAAAAACAAACAAAAAAACCAAAACAAACAAATAAACAAAATCAAAAACCTCTCACTGGTCCTCTAAGGCAAAATGCCTTCCCCATCCAGAGAAAGAACTATGGAAATCAATTGCAGAATATCACAGATCATTTTTTGTGTGTATGTGTATATTATGTTTTGGTCCGTTATATGATTTCTCCCATTCAATTTAATTCATCTACACAGCATGAATATAGTGAAAAATCTATTTAATAAGAATGTTTGTGTAGAACCTATATACAATTTTATGCCATGACGGGAAGGGAAGGGGGATATAGAGGGGAGGGAGGGAAAATAATAATCTAAGTTATATGGTAGTGATTGTACAGCACTGAAAATAAGTAAAATTAATTTTAAAATACTGAGGTCTTTGGGTTTATCAAACAATAGTTTACTATGGTCATTCACTAATATTTCTTGTATACCTAATTTATTCCACTGATCCACCATCCCATTTCTTAGTCATTACAAGATAGTTTTGATGACTAATTTTATGATATTGTTTGAGATCTGATATTGCTAGGGCAAATTCATGTATCTCCATTCCATTACCTTTGCTTTTTGTGGGTCTCTCTGCTTCCACTGTCTTTCTTGTAAACAGCACATTTTAATATTCGACTTCTTGATAGATTCTGCTATCCATTTCCGTTTTATGCGAGAGTTTATCCCATTCACATTCACAGTTGGGATTATTAAGTGTGTTATTTCCCTCCATCCTATTTTTCCTTATATTTTTGTCTGCTCTTCTTTCACCCTTTCCATCCTCCCCAGTGTTCTGCTTCTGCCACATGCCCTGATCTGACCCCCCTCCACTTCTTTCAGTGCCATCTCCCTTTCATGGCCATTGGAACAAATTGTTCTCATCTACCCATTCCATCAGGGAATGTCTTCATGCTTTTGGCGTAGACAACCTCCATAGCTCATCAATGGGTTTGAGACCCCATGGTTACCCTCAACTTGGCTTAACCCATCTGCTGAAATGGTTTACTGGAGTGTGGCTGCTGAACATGCCACAGTTCCTTGCAGTCACAGGTGAGAGCTGGTTGGAACAAGTGGACACCAAAGTGGAAAAATAACCCTGTAGACGGCTCAGCAGCCATCACACCAAAGGTACCAGTCCTTCCTGAACAGACTCTCAAGATCACTCTCTAGAACTTTGAAAGTGATTATGTGATGTGGGAAACGCTGGCACAGGACTGCTTAGCAAGCTGTGACCACATAAGAGGAGTTACTGTGCTCTATTAGCAAAGCAGAATTGAAAGAGCTCAAAGGAAATGCAGATGACACAAATTTAGAGTCCCATCCCAAATGTTCACATGGATTATTTGTGCCCGATCTCTGGCAGAGCATTCTGAGCTCATATTGGTCTGATCAGCCACAATTAGACACAATGAAACTTGATTTTATCATAGTGATGTCATTTTGGTCCTCTTTGTAAACAAAGGACCAAAATCATTCCTCTCCATTTACTTAATTTGCTCTCCCACTACTTATCCTACTTTCAAAGAATTGTGCGTATTAATCCCTCTTTGAGCCGATACTGACTAAAATAAGGTTCAAGGGAAGCCCATCACCCTCCTGTCCCATCTTTCCTGTCTGTTCATGTGAAATAATTTACCTCGTTCTACCTCTCCATTCCTTTGGCATCCGGTGCATTTCTCTTTCTCATCTCTTAATTATTATTATGTCATTCCTTCAAATTAACCTTATACTCATATCCTCTGTCAATGAATACTCATCCTGGCTGTATTAATTGTTGCACAATTTTAAAGCACCCCAAGTATCAACTTCTCATGTAGGGATACAAACACTACATCTATTGAATTCCTTGTTTTGTTTTGTTTTTCCCTGTCAATGATTCTCTTAGGTCTTGTTATGGGAGATGAAATTTTTGGCTTAATTGTGGTCTTGTCCTTATGAAAGCTTGAAATCCTTCTATTTCATTGAATGATCGTTTTCATGTCTTGTATTTCATTTAGTCAGGTAGGTGATTCTTGGTTGTAGTCCTACCTCCTTTGCCTTCTGAAATATAGTGTTCTGTGATCTCAGATGCTTTAGTGTTGCAGCTGCTAAGTTTCATGTAATCATGAATGTGCATCCCCAATATTTTAATTCTTTCTTTCTGGCCACTTTCAGTATTGTCTCCTTGACCTAATAATTCTGAAATTTGGCTATAATGTTCCTTGAAGTTTTCATTTTGCTGTCTTTTTCCTGAGGTGATTGGTGAATACATTGAATGTCTAATTTGCCCTCTGGTTCCAGTATATAAGGACGGTTTTCCCTGATAATTTCTGGAAATATATTTTCTGTCCAGGTTCTCCTTCGACATTGTCTCTCTTGTATCTATTTTCCAGGTTAATTGTTTTTCTCAATGTTACATTTTCTATTTTTTCATTCTTTTGAATATCTGATTGAGTCTCTCTTTTTTTTTGTCTGATTGATTCTTGACCTCTCATAGAGTTATTAGCTTCCACTGGCTCAGTTATAATTGTTAAGTAGTTGATTTCTTCAAGTTTTTGTTTTTGTTTTTTGTTTTGTTTTTTTTTTTTTACTTTTCTATTTAGCCAATTTCCCTTTATACGATGTTGTTTTCTTCAGTGAATTTTTGTATCTCCTTTTCCATTTGGCCAATTCTACTTTTTAAGCAATTGTTTTCTTTTCTTAAAGTGTTTTTTCCCATAATTCTCTTTTTTTAATTTTAATTTTTTATTCCCATTTTTTTCTCTTATCTCTCTTACATGATTTTTAAGCATTTTTTAAAAACTCTCATGAGTTATTTCTGGGTTTGAAACCACTCTCTGTTCGTGTGTTTGTTTGTTTGGTGGGTGACTGCTCATAGATGTTTTGACATTGTTGTCCTATTCTGACTTTGTGTCTTGACCTTTCCTTTCACTACAGTAACTATCCATGATCACATTCATTTTTTCCCTAATGTATTTTGCATTTTTCCTTTCTTTTAAATTGGAGCTCTACTCTCAAGGTAGAAAGGTCTTAGGCTTCTTTTGCCAGTGCCTGCAGGCCCTGTGTGCTTACTTGGTGGTACATTAATATTGACTTTCAGCTTGAAGAGGGTCTTTGTGTCTGGTACTGTGGTGAGGGGGTAGGGAGTGGCTACCACTCCTGGAAACATTAGAAATCTGGCAGTTTACCAGGTACTAAGCAGGGGTCTTGGTGGTGATGTCTGCCATGTACTTAGACTGGTGGGTTGCTTCTGCATTTCTCCGGGGAAACACTGGAGCACTGACCAGTAGAGGTTGACTGCTTGCCTGGGGCTATACTGAAACACATGGAGGATCACAAAACTGGAGTAAACCCATTCATATGGCTATGCTGAGGCATGTGGGAGTCCTGGTTGTGGTTTTTGCCAGCTCCACCACATTGTGTCTCAGGATCGACCAATGCTGAGGTAGGCTCTACTTAATTATTCTTCATGAACCAAAGGGAGAAATGTGGTTACAGGTAATGTGATTTCTCATGTTTCCCCTTCATGGAATGGAATTTCTTTGATATCAAAAAGACCAATACATTAAAGGTCCTTTAGAGTTGCCCATAATTTCTTTTGCAAACACGAATGCAAATGATGTTTTAATAATTGAGGAAAAAAATAGTTTAAAAATTTATCCAGAGTGTGCTCAGCATAGGAGATAATATATATTATGCTTGCCCCTTGATCCTCACTCCACAGAATGAACAACATATAACAATATTTATGAGATTTTTCCATTATATTCATGAACTAACAAAAAGGTGACATATAGTAAAGGAACATTATAGCCAAATTTCAGAATTATCAGTTCAAGGTAACAATACTGCAAGTGATCAGAGAGAAAGTTATGTTGTGCCTAGGAAGTCTTAAGATTCAAGCCACAAATATGGATTTCATAGTACTGTGGAACCTTGACCCTAATGTCTCTGAACATTGGTTCAGTTACATTGATAAATGGATAGTAGGGCAATGCTCAAAATACCCCTAAACTCATTCCCCTGAACATACTTCTCTGACCTAGTAAGCACAATAAAATGAGGCATATTATTTCTTATACCATACATATAGTATAATCAATGTTACTAGAAACTATTGGCAAATTAAAGAGGGACACACTTTCTGCACATGTAGGATAATTAAGCTTTATTCATGGAAAAATCAAAGTCATAGATGAACATGTAACCCTGGGGAGATCGTTTTAAGAAGGAATCCTCCACACAACAGTGGTAGTATTTTTAAATCTCTAAGAAAAAAATACCAAGCTTCATAGTCATTGACTTTGAAGGTGGACTTACCTAGCATTTCAACAGTTTTGCAAAATCTATTAAGGATCTAACTTATGGGTTCTTGGGCACATTTGCATCATGGACTATTTTAGTAGTTGGGTAAAATTTTGACTCCTCAAAACAAAGTTCTTAAATTCATAAAACAACATTCAAGGGATTACAACAAAAAGACACTAAAGAGTTACTAATCGAGATACTTCTATCTATATAATTATATAAATCAAATTCATGAACCTCAGGCAAAGATAGAATAATAATAAAATATTTGGCTTAGAAGGGAGAACACAGAAGAATTTAAGGGGAAAAAAGAAACTATAATTTCTTTAATTGAAATAGAGTTCAGTACCTTAAATTGATTTACTCATGTAAAAAAAACAGATGAAGAAAAATTCCATTGTCTATCACTCATTACTGATCAACAAATATGAATTATTAACTTGCCATGTTCCAGTTAGTATTGTAAGCTCTTCTGAACTCTGATAGTCTAATCTTGGTCTTGCTATTAATTATACTACAGACTTGCATGACGGGAAAAATTTTGCAACAACCTCAGTGGTCACTCCCCAGTGGTTTTGCTCTAAGTAACTTTAACTACTAAACCCTACTCCTCACCATATTAGCTCGTTCTTACATTTCCCTTCTTCCCCATGAAATACAGTTATGACAAAGTTGGTGAAAGAGAAAAAGTACATACTCTTTAAAAATTAGTATTTTTAATTTAGCCACAATGTAAGATGTTTGTGTACAGTCCTTAGGCAATCTTTATCCTATGGAGTTATGAATCAATTTATGTATATGTGTATTCATTTCCCTCTCCAGCGATCATCCCAATTTGCATATTTGTTCTTCAATTACTTGTAAGTTCAGGATCATAATACAGATGGATACCATAGCCACTCCCATATAAGTTGGAAGTTATTGTGTAGCAGTGAATTCATTAATGAAATATTATGACACTCTGATAGAAGATGTATCATCAATAGAATCATTTCAGAGATGCAATATTTTAGTGTCCAATAGTTTTCCTGATGCTTTCTTTAACATCTTTGTTCCTTAGGCTATGTATTAAGGGATTAAGTGTAGGTATCACAACTGTACAAGAAATGGTGCCCATTCTGATTATAAGCCATGAGTTTTTGGAACTGGGCACACAGGAGAGGAAGAAAATGGTCCCATAGAAGATTGTTATAGCTGTGAGATGGGAGACACAGGTATAAAAGGCTTTATGCCTCCCACGGGCCAAATGCATTTTCAAGACAGTGACAAAAATAAAAAGATATGATGTGAGCACAGTAATAAGGGTGAAAAATGTATTAAAATTAGCAAGGATAAATAGGATTATTTCTGTAACATGCTTATCAGAGAAGGAGGCAGAAAGAATGGCGGAATACTCACAGAGAAAATTATTAATGATTTTGGTCCCATGAAATGACAAGATAAGGAGAGTGTATGTGAATATGATAGAAGAAATTTTGCCCCATGTATATGCTCCAGCAATCAGAAGGGCAAACCCTGCCTGGGACATGACAGCTGTATATAGTAGAGGATTACAAATAGCCACAAAGCTGTCATTAGCCATCACTGCCAACAGAAAAGTTTCTGTCACCAAACAAGTAGCTGCAAAACAAAACTGTGCAATACAGCCTTCAAAAGACATGCTTCTGTCTTCCACAACTAAGATGTCTAAGAACTTGGGTGTAATTATAGTGGAGTAACTGAAATCCACAAAGGACAAGTGACTAAGGAAAAAGCACATGTGGGTGTGGAGTTTGGGGTTAATCTTGATGATCACAATCATGCCCAGGTTTCCCACCACAGTAACCATATAGATATTGAGGAACAGTAGAAAGAGGGGGACCTAGAGCTTTGGATAATCACAGACTCCTAAGAGAATGAAGATGACCACATCACTGATTTTTTTCAGCATTCACCATGGTTCCTATTGGAAAGAATTTCAGAGCCACAGAACAAAACATTTCAGAAGTGGAACAAATCTTGATGGCTTTTTCACTCCAACTCATAATGGAAAAATACCCCCTCTATAATACACATGCCAATTGGCCACCTAATCTTTTTTGAAAATCCTCAATTATTCTTATAACTTCTTCCCAGTGCATTTCATTTTAGAGACAATCTTTCTTCTATAACAATCACAAATGAATGACCATGTCACTATCCAGATATTCTCTTTTTCCTTTAAAGATGTCTACAACCTAACTTTGATCTACCTTTCCATGTTCATACACTATCCTTCATTGTGCACTTCATTTTTTAAATAAATTGCTCATCTTTTCTTCCTCACCTGACACCCAATTTTGTTTTGCCCTCCAATTATTTGCAAAATCTGTGGCCATTTTCAGAATATACCCTCTCCTTAAGTTAGTATTTTAGAATCCAAATTTTCCTTCATGTTTCAGGATTCAACATGAATCCAATCATGATCCTCTTTCTTCAAGTTATGAATGTTTTTCCCCAAAAAGTTCCTTCTATTTTAAATTTACTTTTAATGTAGTTTCACATGTTTATGTCAACTCCTGTGAAATAAGATGAGCACTTTGAAGACGAATTTTGTTTCATTTTTCACCTTGTATAGAACTTGATACATGACATGTAATTAACAAGTGCTGCTGATTCACTATTCAATTATTGACTAATAGCAATGTATCCATTAAACAACTTAACAGTCTTTAAATATTTACCGAATTCATTGCCTTCAGTGTATTCGCATTTGAATTGAATTAGAGGAACTTAGAAATATAGATCTGCCTAGTCTGGAATCCTTTGAACTAATTAGTGTCCATCCCAAAAATATAACTATATAACTAAAACTATACAGACACACACACACACACATATATATATATATGTATATATATATTTCACTATAATGTAATAAATATAGTGAGATTATATTGTTATACTTACTATGCAATATGATTATACTATCAATAAAATATTACCATAAAAATCATAGCAACATATAACCATGGGGTTATCTGTACTAGGCTAGAGAAGTCCTTTTCAGATAATATGAAACCACTAATGATTTCTCTCTGGGTACGCTATTCAAGCAAGTTCTTGATACACTATGTTGCATTATTATAGGGAGGACTAACACCCATGCTCTATCTTTTGATGGTAATGCCAAACAGATATCCAAATAACTGAATCTCTACATTGTTATTATATCATTCCTCACTTTTAGATTGGTGATCTTTGCCACTTACAGGCAGGTAGGTGGCACAGTGGATAAAACGTTGGGCTGGTTATAAGAGGACATCTGATGAAATTTGACTTCAGAAACTTACTAGCTGTTCAAAACCAGGCAAGAAACTTATCTTCTCTTTGCCTTGGCTTCCACAACTGTGAAATATAATGATAATAATAATAACACCAACCTCCAATAGTTGTTTAGAAGTTCAAAATTAACTATATGCAGATAAAGCTAATCCCTAATCTTTAACCTACTCCTCATTATGCCCTTTTTACTGCCCAAACCACTGTTTGGCAAAAGAATTACCCAAAGAGACCCAAAGACTTTCATCAAAACTCAAGACTATGCTACTAACCTTCTTGATGTCTTGAAAATCCAAAAGGTTTAAGGTCAAAGTCAAAATGACAAAATCACATGAAAAAGTATATGCTAGCCCTCTGACAATGATCAATTAAATGCACCAGATATAATTTTGATGTAGAAATCCAAGGGGAAAAATAAAACACTTTTTCCAGGCAAGTTTCAGTATGAGACAAACAGGAAAGTCAGACAGTAGAAATAGAGTTTGGTCAGGAGTGCACTGTGTAGAGCATATGAGCACCTCAGAGCTATAAAAGTACCAAAGCAATGCACTGGGGCAGGAAGAAGTGACCAGAGATCCTTAAATTAGTGCAGACCATGACAAAAAAAAAGTCATCTTATAGCTATATAGCTCGTTATACAATTGTGGTTAATAATTCAGGATAGACTGGAACGGGGGGCAGAGAGGTCTCTACCTACGTATTGAACATAGATCAATGAGTAGCTGTGTGACTGATCTGAGGATCAGAATAGGGACTTAGTTCTAACCATCATCCCAAGCAGAAACCTACAACGCAGTAATCAGGCTGGAATCAATTGCATGCCAAAGGGGATCCTTTGAATCTGCAGAGCTTCTCAGGAACATAAGAGTGACTGAGTCTAATATCCAGGAACTTCTAATTAGGGAAAAGTAAACAGGTATTGTTTATGATTGAAAACCTGGTCAGGAGTTTGTATAGGCCTGAACTTTTCAGGAAGATATTGAGGAGAATTTATACCAGATCACATAACTTGAAAAGCAAATGAGAGTTGTAAATGAAAAAAAAAATATAGAAAACCATGGAAGGAAGTTATGAAAATAGGATTGACAGATTGGAATAAGAGGCACAAAACCTTATCCAAAAAAATACACTTTTGAAAATTATAATGAAATAAAAAATGACTCCACAAGATATCAAGAGTTATTAAAAGATGCGGAAAACTGAAAAGTTAAAAAAAATGTTAGATACAACAAAGGTGGATGTGCAGTCCTACCTTAAGGCACAACAAGCACTAACATTACAAGTATTAGTCCTCTCTGAAGAGCCCTTACATGTCATACAGAAGCAAAACAAGGAGAGAAACAAGAATAACTGACATATAAGCCCATATGATGAAGGGAAATATACAATCCATAACTATAACTGTGAATAGGGATCAAACAAACTCTCCCTTAAAAGGTAAGAGGATAGTTGAATGGATTAGAAGAGAATTCAGCAATATTTAATTTAAAAGAAATATAATCGAAAGAGAAAAAAATACGCATGGAATTAAAATAAGTCAATGAAGCAGAACTGTGTGGGATAACATGACCCTCCCTTGCTCAAATTGACTGCTCACAGGCGTCTCAAAGTAAAATCAGAAAACCTCCTTTATTGAGTTCTCCCGACAAGCAGGTGGTCCCTTCACCAGTAAAGCTGGAGTGGGAAGAGCCTTCCGGAAATTCTCCTCCCACTGTCGACCATTATTCGCATTGGCTAAGAAGCAAGGTCTTACATTCTAGGCTCGAAATCTAACCAATCCCTTTTGGAAGCAGGTTCAAATTCCCTACTGCCCGGACCATTACAAAGCCCGGGAAAATATATATTGTTATATGCAAATTATGCATTAAAATATATGCAAATGAAGCATTGATGACTCATGCAAATTGGACATTGAGAACTTATGCAAATCAGGTGGACCTACGTGAGGACTGCCGACTGCATGCGCACATGCAAATTAGGTATTGAGGAGTTGGTGAGTCATATCCAGTCATTGATCTTAATACACTACATAACCTTATATGGAAATCACTTGACTGGAGGAAATCGAAACCTGGGCCTAAGGTCTCTTTTATTCTAGGGAGAAGACTCCATATCCTTGAGAAGTCTTCATTAAATCTCTTCCCATTCAAGAACCAAGTAATATTTACTTGTAATGAAAAATAAAGAAGCCTGGGGAGGCAGTCATGATATCAGAGAAATGGAGGACATAACGGATCAAATTAAGAGAGATAAAATAATTGCATTTTGCTGAAAGTTACCACAAACATGGACTTAATATTAACATTATGTATATATTAACCAAATTCTTAGCATCTCTATTCTTAAAGTAAATGTGAAATGACTGATAGGGGAAAATATTCTACTTATGAGATTAGGAGGATTATCTTCTATAATATTACCTGCAGAACTTTGTTGGTGGGGGGAAAAATCAGGAACCATTTCATGTGAGTTGAGTGAGTAAACCTGAGAAGTGTTACAATTGTATGTAGGGGCTAATCTGAACCCTTCACATTCATGATTATTCCTGAAGAGATTCCTAAATTGAGACATTCTTTCTTTCTTTCTTTTTTTTTAATGACCTTATCTTCAAGTTCCTTGAGAAATTGGCAATAATTTTTCCCATTTCTCTGTTAAGCTATAATGGCATGTTTGTTTCTCCGTATATTTCCCTTATAAGCTATTCTTTTTGAAATATTTTCTTCAGATGTTTACTTATTCATTAAATATCTATGTATGCATGTTGGCTGTATTATTACTCAATAATTTCTAGTGAAGCTAATATAAGAAACTAAATTTTGTGACACTAAAATGCTAGTACCTAGTTGAAAATGTCAATATTTTCTTATGTTTAAATATACATAGTCTTATTGTACTAATAGGAGTACACCTAATAGGAGAGCCTATGTGCTGCAAATCCATAAGACCAGGTCCTCCTGTATAGCCCCATAACCCCAAGAGATTAACTCTTAACACTTAATATCTTTATATAGGAGCTTCACCTCATATACAGAGGTTTTCTTTTTTTAAATTTTGTTTTCTATTTAATCTAATTTTACTTCCTTGAACTGTTATTGCCTTGGTTGTGAATTCTGTCATGAGTTCCTCTGTAATGTCAGTGATCTAATAATAGGAGAAATGTGGGGTGAATTTTGAATAAGTATGAAAAATAAATTTACCTGAAATTCTAAGGTATTTCCTATAATGCAGAGACATCTGAGTTGGGGGAGAAAGAATCATTGTATCAGAAAATGCAGAAAGGAACTCATACTCTTGAGTCCCCACTAGAGTGCTAACCCTTCAAAGACATGGCAGGAAAAGATGCAAAGTATTTTCCACATTCTTTCCCCAAATACACCCCCAGAACAACAAGAATGGATTAATGAGTATGAACTTCCAGTTTAATGATAGTTACACACATGCATGAATTGGAACACATGGCCAGAGTCATTCGTATTTTCTTCTGCTGACTTGGAACTGAGAGGGTGCTGCATTCCCTTCAACAGAAGAGTTACTAGTCTCTTTATCTGGAATCCTATGATGCTCTTTCAGCTAGAATCACAATTTCCTTTGTTTTCCCTCAGAGCCTGAACTTTCATTATATTCTTCTACTCAAGTCAGCAAATGATAGAAAGCTTGCCTTGACAAGGGGCAGGGGAGGGAGGGAGAGGAAAAAATGATCCTTCCCCATGTAAGCAATTTTTTTTTCCTTAGTATGATTAATTTCAGTTCTGTCATTTTCAAGTTCAATATGTTTTAGGGTATTTAATATAAATGTTTGGCTAAACAAAAGTGCGATAAAAGTCTATTCCTTGGGGCATCTTTGAATTCCCGACACCTTCATATACATTTAAGGTATTCATGCCTTGGATTCTTTCTACTTTAAGAATATCTTTTTTTTTTTTTTTTCCATTTGAAGAGTTAACCCTTAATGTTACTTTATTTAGTCTCACATGTCCTTTGTCTTTTACTAAATAGTTATTGGAGAACCTTCTCCCCATATATTTAAATAAATCTTCTTATGATCTATAAACGATTCTTTGGCTCTTTGGTTCAAAATGTTACCACAACATTTTTGTTGTTTTTCCCTCTATAATACTATCTTGCTTGTTAGTATCAGAGTTATGTGAAAATAATTTGACATATTTAGTGACTTCTTAATGACCATTAACACTGTAGTTTCTTGTACATAAACCAGGCAATGTTTACAGAAATTCTTGTCTTTCTAAAAATAAGTTTTCATAAGCAATTCAGAAAAAAATATTAAGGGAATACAGAGGCCACCAAGAAGAATGAAGCCCTAGGGATATACCCTTGAGAATATATCGTCCACCTCTGAGATTACATAAGTATCTTTATACTCCTCTCTACTTTCTATTTCTTTGGTTATCTCATCATTTCCCATGGATTCAATTACCCTATTCATTCAAATGATCCCACATATATTTATCCAGCCCTAAACTCACTCTACATTGCCAATCTCATATCTCAAATTTCTTATTGGATAAATGGAGACACTACACATATTGTAACTCTACCTGTCTAAAATTAAACATATTATCTTTTCCTGAAAACCTTATTTACCTTTTCCCTAAATTTCCCAACTGTCAAGTAGTCTATCATCCTCCCAGTTACCAAGAGTAATAAACAACCATATTTTTTTATTTCTTATCCTCTCTCTCTCTCTCTCTCTCTCTCTCTCTCTCTCTCTCTCTCTCTCTCTCTCTCGCTCTCTCTCTCTTTCCCTCTCCAATCTGATTTTTACTTTCCCAACATCTCTTTGATACATACTCTTCTCTGCTCTCACAATGATACCATTTTAGTTTCAGTTCTTATCAGTTTACACCTGGTTTCTTGCAACATTCCTCTGAATGATCATCCTGCCTCAAGTCTCTAAATATTCCAGTCCATCTTACTCTGAACTATGAAAATGATCAACGTGAAGTATAGGTCTGACCATTCCTTTATTCAATAAATTTTGTTAATTCCTGATTTCCACCAGTTTCAAATATGAAAACCTTTGATTAGATTTGAAAGCTCTTCTTCACCCCACTTCTCCTTATGTTTCCATTTTCCTTATTTTATTCTTTCCCACAAAATGTATGATCCTATGATTCTAACCGGTTTGCTGCTCTTGAAGATTTTTCATCTCCCTTCTCTGTGAATTTTAACTGATTGCCTCTCATGCCCAGGATTCTCTCTCTCTCTAAACCTTGTTTCTGTCTCCTGCCTCCCATGGTTTTCTTTAGGTCTCAGCTAAAATTCCACTACTTGCAATAAGACTTCCCTTGCCCCTCCACATGATATGAATGTCTTCTTTCTGATATTATCCCACATGCATTGTCTAAAAGGATTTTTTAAATGTTCCTTTCTTTCATTATCATTTGGGACCAGCATGGTGACTTTAATTCATATAGTTGGCTAATGATTTTCTTAAAATTGCTAAAATAGCTATGACTTTTACTTATTTTGATTGAGATAAAAAAAGAGTAAGATAATTTATGATATCTATCTGGTTATCCCAGCATTTTCCCTTCTTAATTGATAATGGGCTTATTAGATCTGATGAGACTTTTTTTCTTCACTTATTTTTTAAATGAAAGTCTCTCAGGCATATCTTTTGAAATGTAGATCTTTATTTTCTCCTTCCAGTGGTCTTAAATTTTTACCTCTTTCTGTCAGCTACAATCCAAAATTATATCTTCTTTTTTAATTTTCTTTCTCTAATGCAATTGGAGATTAGGTAAACTTTGAAATAATCTCATTTCATTGCTCAGAGTTAATTAAGAACTCTAGACCTATGCTGAAGCTTATAATTAACTGACTTTTGCCTGTTGCAAGTCTCCATATTGATTAGTTTGAATGGCAGCAGCTGCTATAAAATAATCTCTGGATATTTTCATATTAATAGTCTGTATATATCTCTTCTGTAAACAGATGTTTGCATGGTTTCTCCAACTTGATTGCTAGTTTCTTGTTGGTAAGGGCTAATTTTGCCTTTCTTCTTAGACCAAAGATAAACAGAATACTAGGTACATAGGAACTGAATACATTGACATTTACTTGATTTATTGCTCTGAAGAACCATATGTAGTTTATATACACCTTAGCCTTGAAACAAGGCTATTTCATAGATACTTGAGACCTATTTTATCATTGTTTAGAATAAAATAAAGATTTTCAGTTATTTTTATCTTTGAAAGAAGGAGAAAAGTAAGAAAATTTTAAAGAAGTAATTTTCAGAGTGTTGGCCAAAGAGACCTCATGGTCCCTGAAACCCTTCCACTCACTCTCACATAATAAACATTTGTAAACATTTGATTAATTGGCAAGAACTGTTTTAAATTCTGCATATACAGACAGAGGTGAAAGACACTTATTGTCCTAAAGGAGCTTAAAATTTAATGTGGAAGACTACACATACAGATATGCACATACATTTATGCACACATATACATGTGCATACATACATGTGCACAGTTATGTACATGCATACATAGACATGTGTGTATATATACATATATTGACATGCATATATCTGTATGTACACAGACAGGCATATATCTTTATGTCTCTATCTTTCAGTCTAGCCCTTTAGGTAGCAGAGAAAAGGCTTCTTGTGAAAAGATGGGAATTTAGTTTAAGTAGCCGAAACTAAGGAAAGTAATGAGGTAGTTTCATGGGATACTTGAGACAAAAAAAAATATGAAATCATACTAACACTATGGTATTTTCATTTTTTTTCAAAATAGTAGATAATTATAGCTATATATCAGAGAAAGAAAACCTTTTTGGGGTTCCTTGACTTTTAAGACTATGAATGGGTCCTGGGACAAAAGATCTGAGAACTACAGGAAAAGGAAAAAAGAAAATGTGGTTTATTTTCTTTAAATAAAGGAGTTTTATTTCTAAAACTTCAATATTCATATCAAAAGAGGAATGTATAAAGCACTTCTTTTTTTGTTTCCATACTACCAATACACAGTATTATTTTCAAAGAATATATTACACAACAATGAAATGAGTCATCTTGATTCACTGCTGGAATATCTAGTCAAGTCTATGTCTCTTTCAACACTATCATTTGTTGATGCTCAAATGAGTATTTCTAAGTACTACCCAAACTCCTCATACAAAGGTTTCACCTCTTTTTTATCCTTTCACATCATACTTTAGTGAGAAGAGAGGGTTGAGGAAAAGAAATTCAAAAGACAGTCTAAAAGGAGTGAAAATATGTAAACATTTATGTATAAATAAGCTATATACAGAATAAATTGTACAAATAAACACTGAAATGAAGACACTAGAATTGATTTGGATCGACAAAGACTTCCTGTAGAATGTGGGGTTGTAGCAGGGATCTGAAGAAAACCAAGATTCAAAGATGACAATTTCTGACCTAACCTTTGTTTGAAGACTTTCTAGGAGAGCCCAGGAGACTTACTTTTTCTGGCACCATCCTATTTGTCTTGGATAACTTAATTGAGATGAACCCCCAAATACAGATTAAACTCACATTTTCCTCTTTGAATTTTTCTTATCACTTCTTGTATTCTTTTCTGGAACTAATGTCTCTCCCATATCAGCCATATAATTTTCCTAAAGCATATTATCCGAACTTGTTTCCCCCTAACCAGCATAGGTTTCACTGCATTTGACCACTAATTCAAGGTTCTTTTGCTGTTTAAATACGTCCCTAATAAGACCCTAATATAAGTTTCTAACTTTATTGAAAATGTTCCTCTTCATGCCCCCCATTGTCCAATTAAACTTGCCTTCCTAACGTTCTTTACAGGGGAAATTCCATCTCTTTTCTGGAATCCTTTTCATATATTCTGCTCATGACAAAAATGCATTGATTTTGTATTATTTTCTGTAAAAATGTACTTGAATATTGTATTCTCAAGTAGAAGACAAGCTTATTTACATGAACAACTGTTTTATTTTTCATTTACTTGTTGTGATCTACATATACACAGCACACAGCATAGTCTTTGACTAACAGTAGTGGCTGATTGATTTTTATTGATTGACTGAATATCTTGATGTGCCTTCAAATCGTTCTCCCCCCTTATGTCTGCATCTCTAAGACAAACATATCCAATTACTTCCTCTGGTCATCAGTAGACATAACTTTGACTTGTTTTCTTATCTATGTCATCATCTGATAAACTATTTGAAAATTGATACACATTGTAAAAAGTAGCACTCAGAATTGAAGATGAAGTTCTACCCACAGTCCTAATGGAAAAGAGTACAAAAGACCTATAACCTTCCTTGAGCAGCGCTGAAGTGTAGTAGATAGAATAATATAGGCCTGGAGTAAAAAAAAAAGTGACATCTTTCTGAGTTCATAACTTGTGTCAGACACTTACTATTTTTGTGAAACTGAGCAAGTCATTTAACACTGTTTGTCTCTGTTTCTTCTCCTGTAAAATATGTTCAAAAACACTCCAATATATTTTCCAAGAAAGCTTCAATGGATCATAAAAATTGGACATGCATGACTGAACCTGAACATGCCTTTCTTATACAAGGACATAGTGACTCTCTACATCTTGACATCAAGATAATTTTATTTTTCTGAATATATATATGTATATACATATACATGTATATAATTATCATTTTGTTTTATAGATATACATATATATCCATATCCATACACTCATACATATATATGTTATATGTGTGTGTGTGTGTGTGTGTGTGTGTATCCCATTAAGGTTTGGGTTCACGAAAATCTCCTGAAATTTCTTTTTATTCTATAAACCCATAACTAGTCATGTGCACTTTTTCTTGTGATTGTGGAACCCAAGGATAAGTATATTTATTCTTATTAATATGTATCCTAAAAGTTGTAGACTAAACCTTTAGCTTATCAAGAATGTTTTTGAATCCTGATAATTTGTTCTGAATACACAATTATTTTCTAACTGCTTTGTGGATAAAATGAAATATTTGTCAAGAATTTGGTACAGTGACTAACACATTGTCAGTGCTTCATAAATGTCTTTTCCATTCTCTTTATATTATCTCCAAACTTGATAATCAGACTATCTATGCCTTGTGTCTAAGTTATTGATAAACATGTTTAACATCTAATACTTTGGCATTCCACTGGAGATCTCCTTTCAAATTGACAGGAATTCACTATAGACCTCTCTTTGGTTCTTAGATTCAAGCTGTTCTGAACTTACCATATTATATTATCATTTAAAATTTCTTCTTCTACATTAACATGATTGAATATTTTGTCAAATATTTTAGTAAATCCAATATCTAAACATCAAATCTTCTCTTAATTTACCAATTTAGGCCCATCATTCACCAAATTTTTCTGGATTTCGAAACTCTCTTTGTCAATGTAGATGATTAACTCTTCTGGAACTTATACTCTTGGAAGGTCTCATTCATACAACATGAAAGTGAGTGACTTGTTCATGTTCATGTAGTTTTTACCTTCTAGTGAGAGAACATAAATTGATGCTTTGATCCAATACATCATATGGTTTCTCACTGGATTAGGGATCCCATTTAAAAAAAAATAAAATAGAGTTAACATATTTTTTCTATGAAATAATGTTAAATATATATGATCACATCTTTATTTTCTTTATGTTTCTTCATTTTCATTTAATATCTTGGTCTATTTTATAACTTAGAATTGAAAATTAGCTGAATGTTCTGGATTTTGCCATCATTGTCTTTCTTTTGTAAGCCTTTCTACAATGCTTCAGTTTCTCCCTATTATCTCAGATATTTTAAAGTTTATGGAAAATACATTTTTAATCACATTCACTGGGTCTTTGAGATTCTATGGATATAGTTCTTCTAGACTATGTGACTTATAAGTCATCAAGGTCAACTGGAACATTTCTTCTTATATAATTGTGTATTTGATACTATCAGTATCCTTTTAGATATATTTAGTGACTCATGATTCACCCCAAAATTCATGCATTATTGGAAAACTAGAAGAAAAATTAAGTTCAAAAACTTGTCTCACAATTCTAATCTGTTCTATCAATTCTAATTGGTTGTACTATGCTGCCTTTGATTGTTCTAGTTTTCCTAAAGTGTTTTTACATAATCAGCTTTTCCTGTAAGCTTTACCTTATCCTGAGCTTTAGCATTTTTGATACTTCTCAGAAGAGTCTACTATTCCTTTGCTTTAATCTTCTATTACTTTTTTTCTTCTAATTTAAGAATTTTGATGATGTCCTTGTGCATCCACATGGATCTTTTTACAACTCAATTTATTTTTCCTAATTGCTTCTTTTATTTCAAGAATCATATTCTTCTTAGGTCAGAATTGTCAGCAGATTTTTATTGCTTGAGATACTATCCACTCTTCATTTGATTCATCTGAAACCTTTGTAATCTCCTTTGCCCAAATCATATATCCATGTCAGACTCTTCAGTTTTCTCTTTCTTCTTTATCACAAACTGTCACCATGTCACAATAGCCCACATGTTTCCATCCCATGTTCCTTCATAATGATAATAATCAGATGCGGAGTATAGTTTCCCATTTGTTTTGTCTAATTGTTTTGAAGAGAAATAAGCATTAAGACACATGGAGGAGTTGTTAGCTACTCCATTCTTTGTCACAGAGAGGTTCAACTGATTTTTGGATAACTGGATTTACACATTAATAAATCTCTGTGAATAGCTTGTGATGTTTTCCCCAATCTCTTCATCTCCCATCTCTTTTGGAGAGATTCATATTAAAATCTGATTACAATATTGACTCCTATTAACTCTTCTGCCACCGCTGATATCCACTCAGATATTCTTTTTCATGTTCTCATATAATTCCTTTTTTTAATACAACTATATTTCTCACTGTCCAATGTTATCCTGTATTTAATTTACTTATAATATGTTTTTGAATAAGAATAACAAGACTCATATTCCATTTCTAAGTCCCATCTGACAAAGATTAAGTGAGACCCATGAGACCAATATCTTGTTTACTTTATGTCTCCAGAAGTATAATTCTAAATAAAACAATTTCCTTTAGGTTAGAATCACAAGGAGCAAGGAATACTCTAATTTAACAGAAATTTCTTACTCTGCAAAGGCCATTGGGGAAGACACTTAGGCCAAAACTTTAGAAACTGAATCACATTTGAATTACAACTGAAGTTCATATTTGGTGACATCTTTCTCATATACTTTCTTTTCCAGAGGCCACAACCTAAAGGATCAAACACATCATTTTGAGGCTTTCTAATTAATCTCCCTGATCTCTCGTGTCCATATATATTTAAGATCTTTTAGAAAGCACCATTTTTTTCCTATTTGGAGAAGAAGTTATTTTGTAAGTCAGGAAAACATGTGAGCGAATAGTTTCATTCTGTGCTGTCACTAATTAGCATTTACAATTTTAAAATATAAACCAAGACTATGAAAATGAAAGCCAAATGAAAGAGTCATGAATGGCAATATTTTAGACACTAGATTAATTTGACAGAACGAAGTGGAATTTTCCATTACAAACACACTCACATACTCATACTTGCCTTGTCATGCCATTTTATTACCTAAGTAAACTTGGAGAAGTGGCTCAACCTGTGAAGATCATCATTCAGCTAAAATATGGATGGATTTGTAGAAAATACCTGTATATTTAAGATATACTTAAATATGACAGTTTTTCTTGGAGACTTTCCACTAAAAAAGACCCCAAAACACAGAATATATGTGCGTGGTGGAGGAGGTTAAAGAAAAAGAAATATGAATGCACAATGCATTGTGTCTTCAAGGAGTATACTGGTACATGTTTAATAGGTGACTTTCCAAAAGAAATAAATGTACGTATGTGTGTGTGCATGTGTGTGTATGTATGTATGTGTATATATGTATACATATATGACACATTTTCAATTAAATTTTCATCATTGCTTTCTTAAGTCTAGATAATCAAGAAACTAAGCACAAAATAAAGTTTGATCTACAACATCTGATTTTCAAGGTTTAAATGTTAACACTGTGAATTAAACAAACTATCCTTTAGAAGCAGGTACCATATGGTTCAGCACACTCCTAAAGAAGTGATAGTATTGAAAGTGTCAAGAAAAAGTGCAGGAAAACTTAAATAGAAGATATTTAGAGAAGGAGCAATTACTTCTACTTTGGAAACTTACAAGGAAGGGAAAGGATTTAAGGGCAATTTCACAGTGAAAGTGAGTCTTGACAAAATAGAGAAATAAAACATGAAGACAGAGGGAAACCGTTCCTTGGAAGAACCTTAATGGTATGAGGGCATGGGACTGAAGCAAATTTAGAAGTTAATGCTGAATGAGGAACTGAGATATTTTACTTTATTCACTAGGCAAAGAGAGAGCAATAATGCTTGTGCAGAAAATAAGGATATCATCAACATAATAATTCATTAGGAAGATTATAATATGTGAAATAGTTGTGACAGTGCAAATGCAAACAGAAACTAGGTGGTAGACTCTACAGAGCACTGGGCCTCTTATATCTGCACACTGCCTTTTAGCAACAAGCTACTCTTTCCAAGGTGAATAGAACTGTTTGTCTATAACAATCACTGAGATCTTACTTTATGTTGACTAATGTGGAATTTGATTGTTTACATGCTTTCCCACTTTCTTAAATTTAGAGTAAGCCTTTGAATGATTGGTATTATGTTCAATGACTTTGTCTCTTAGAGTCCAGCTGAGTCATATATATCCAACAAAAGCTCAGTAAATTTACCCCGATGTTAATGTTAAAGAAAGTTGTCCATTTCAAGTTATCCCTCACTGCCTTTCCCCAGAAATTCTACTTAGTGATAGGGGTCTCATAGATAATAAATACTCCTAAATTACTTCAATTATGTTGGGAAATCTGGTGTCTAGACCCTGGAAATGAGATGGAGAGGGGAGAGTACAGATAAGTATATTGACTTACCAGCAGCATATGGACAATTCTGTTTCTATGTTGTGTATCTTAAAGAGTAATTCAAGAGTCATGAACAAGACAGAAACAGGCTACAAGAGGCCAAATCAAGTGATCACATACATTTGAAACTAAAAACAACAATAATAGCCTTCGCAACTACTCTTATTTCTAGGGTTCTATAGAGATGTTTAGTCTCCGTGCTCTATTTTTCCTTATAATTAAAAAAAAAAATAAAGGTACTGGCAAAATTTACCTTTAAGACTTATATGTTAATGAACCTAATATAGGGTAGGCATTGACATCGTGGTATACCATCTGTAAGAGATAAAGTTCTAATTTATGGAAACAGTACTTTGAGAGATGCCCTACATGTGGAAGTTGCTCCCTATTCTTTTTGGTGGATCACTGAATTTCAAATGATCTGTTGGATGCAGAGAGAATCCTTTGTGGTCATCAATAGATGAAGTCAGAGAAAATTTGTATTCATCATGGGGCAGGTAACTTGAAGAGAGAAACTATCAGGCTACAAACTACATGAACCCCTAATTTGACCATACAAAGATTAGGAACAAAGGAAAAAGAGCACCTGCTCCCACCTCTAATGGACAAAGTTAAGAGCTTAGACAACGGGAATAAGAACAGCAGAGATGAGAATAGAGGGTCAAGCTGGCAGTTGATGAAAATGCCACTGATTAGGGAAATGGCAAAAAAAGCCAGCACTCTCCCACTAAACTCCTTTTTCTTTTTTGATATTTGTCCTCAGGGCAGCTAAGTGGTACAGTTCAGCTGCCAGCAATTCAGTCCCCTAAGGCCTGCTCCAGCTCTGTCCCAGGGAAGTGCACTCTGCTCCCAGCCTGGTGTGATAGACCTTTCTAGTTGACCTACCTGATTGTTTTCACCTGGAAAAGTACTTCAATCTGTCATTGTATATCTTCTGTGACTCTAGAATTTGTTTAGAGTTATTTTATAGTTTTTTTGAGGAGTTTGGGGGGAGAGCTATAGGATGTCCCTGCTTCTACTCTACCATCTTGACTCCACCCCTTCAGTTCTCATTTTTAATGCATTTATTTTCATCACCATCATGAAGATACATATGACCATAGAGGAAGATACAAACAAATCATCTATGGCCTTCCCTCTCATAAATCACATCATGAGTATAGAGCCATTTTCTTCTTTTGCTATATACTCATTCTAAAACCAGAAAAGACACTAAAATATTAATGTTCTTACCACCATCACCATCACCTGTTAATGTTCAACTGTTAATGTTCAAAGGAAACTAACACTTCTGGTGTAAGGACTTACTGAGCCCTTTTCAAAGCTAGCTATTCACTTTTGGTGTTTAACTGGTGTTAAATTCTCATGTATGGTTCCAAGAAACTTTACCACATGCCATACCTTGGTAAACTGTCTCAGCAGATGGTCTATTGAGGGTGATTAACAGAAATTAATCCTTTCAGTGAATTAAGAAGGGTGTCTACCTCAAGCATATTAAGACTTCTTCCAGTGTAATGGTTAGGTGAGAACAATTTGTCCTGACTTTTATCTTGTCACTGGACTTTGATGGCTCTGGAAGAAAGAGTGAGACTCACAACTTGGTGCAGCTCTACCTCTCTTATATCCAATGCACTCATGAGTCAAGATATCAAGCATATGACAGTTTGCAGGTAGGGGTACAAACATCAAAAGTGTGTGGCATATAACAAAGACATGGTAATGTAAAAAAAAAAAAGAAAAAGGAGCACACCTGGTGTTGCCACAACTTTCCCCAACACTGATTGCCAAACAGTGCTGTGAATAATGGGTCACTGACTCAACACAACTCTCAACAGAAGGACATTAGAACCTAGAACCAATCTGTGGAACATATGGCTCATGGGCTACTTGTGGCTTGCCAAAGATTTGGGGCAGCTATCATGTGACCCAGAGCAAACAACCATTGTCAATCTGTCTCTAGTGACTATAGAACTAACATGTGACAGTCTCAAAAAATCCTTTGATGGGCTGCAAGTGACTGGTGCATAGTATATTTCACAGGATTGACCTTGAATATCAGAGCTTAGAACACAGGATGCCAGAACTGGGAGGGACCAGAGAATTGTTGTCTATAGAATGTCAGATTTGGGAGGAACCTGAAAGCGTGGGATATTAGAGTTGGAATGTTGACTCTAAAAAGGACTTTTTAACCTAAAATATTGGAGCTGGAAGGCACTTTAGACATTTGACTGTGAGAGAAGTCAATCAGGCAATAAACATTTATTACATGTCTACTATATGCTAGGAACTGTCATAAGTGCTAGAGATACAAATATGGGGGGAAAGGACAATATTTTCCCTCAAAGAGCTTTCAAGCACATGGGGAAATGACAACAATATACAAAAGGAAGCTGAAAATAGGAAGGAAAAGGGGAAGGTCCTAGCATGGGGGTATGATATATAAAGGAGTGCATTTGGGTTGAGTTTAGTAGCACATGGTCTGGGAAACTTCCTCATTTCTGCCTGAGTTATAGGAGGAGTTATGTGATCTGTCCTTTAATCATAAGGGTCTAGGGGGAAAATCATACTGGTGAGGTATCCTAATACTAGGGCTGATGTGATTTTGCAGAATAATGAGGCTCCTGGGGGCATGATAAAAAAGTACAAAAGAGCAGAGATAGGTGAAAAATGAAAGGGCATTAGAGAACATTCATTTTCATATTATCTCTTTATAGAAGAGGAAAATGAATCATTTTGCATTTCACATAGGTAGCCACTGAGGGTATCCAGGGTCAACAACGTTACTAGAGTGCTACTTCTCCCAGTATACCTTGGCATTGAAATTTAAGATGTATAAAGTGTTGGGCATATTTTTTTCATTTCATCCTGACAAGAACCCTATGGCTTCAGCACTGCAGGTATTTCTATGGACATTCTTCAGATAAAGAAAATGAGTGTTCAAGAGCAAAATGAAGTACTTAAGTCTCCCGATTTCTAGCCTAATGTTCTTTTTATCCTCCCTTATGACAAGCTTCCTTGGGACTGAGTTAATCTGGTTAAATTAAAAAGAAAGTGGGCATTAATAAAATCTTTGTAAAACAATCTGTGTTTGATTTATATTAGTCACAACACGCACTGAAACTCAAAATAACCCATATATTTGTCTTTACAGGGCAGAATACAATTTCTGTCTAAGTCAGTCAATCTTATGTTTGCCTTTCCTTTCTCCCCATAGAAAGAACTATCAACATCAGTTTAGTTTTTGCACATTGGCTAATTGTACTCTGCTCTTTAGATTTATTTCAAGCTATGCTCAAGAAAATGCCCACCTGCTCTCCTCCCTTTCAACTGGAGGACAATCACTGGAGAAGAGTAGGATTAAATCTGTTCACACCACTCCCTCACCAATTTTGGCAATAGGGAGTGCAATAAGGTGAGGGCAGTGTGTGTGCATTAGGGGGCAGTATGACACAATAGTCTACAACATTCCCCAAACTCTTGCTATAGAACACCAGGCAAAGAGGTAAATAATCCCAGTGATTACTTAATTTAACCTCATTTCCCCCTCTCCCTGCACCATAATTTTATATATAAAGGAACTAAGCCCCAGAAGATTGAAAGGACTTGCTTAATATAACAAAATTCCACAGAGGAAGACTCATGACTAGAGCCTGGTTCTCCTAAATTTAATTCTACTTAAGATTCTTTGGAATGTAACTTAGAACATTTCCTCCAAATAATTCATTTTGAAAAGTTTTAAAAAGGGAAAAGAGAAGACTTGAGAGGTCACAGTAGGAAGAGATACCCATTTTTATGATTAGGGTTGGTGCTATGGATGATGAAAGGGATTTTTTTTTTACACAAAATTATGTTTCATCTTCATTTTTGACTTACAGCTCTTGGTGGCTGATTTTTATGATTTTGAGAAGTCTAAGGCTCCTAGCATTCATTTCTTTTAGTTTAATCCTAAACAAGTCATTTATGAAGTAGGGGCAAATTTGTATTTTTAACTTTTACCTCAGCTTTCCATATTCTTACTTTTCCTATCACTCTCCAACTTCAGTATCCTACCAAGGAAGGAGAACCTGTGGCCTCAAGACCACACGTGACCTTCTTGGTCCTTAATTACAGCCCTTTGACTGAATCCAAACCTCACAGAACAACTAAAATAATAATGAAAGAATTTGTTCTGTAAAACTTGGACTCAATCAAGAGGCTCCATCCAAGGACCTAGAAGGTCATAAGTGGCTTCAGGTCTTATGTTCCCACCGTTTCGCCTAGAACATTCACTGTGCTATGTTGCTGTTCAGTCATCTTTCAGTTGTTTTCAAATTTTCATAACCTCTGTTGTTATTTTCTTGACAAAGTTTTTGGAGTGGTTTACCGTTGCCTTCTCCAGCTCATTTTACATATGTGGGAATGGAGGCAAACAAGTTAAAATGACTTATCCAGGATCACAGAGCTAACAAGTATCTGAGATCAGGTTTAAAATCTGCCTTTTCACTGCACCACATACCCTCCCTCTGCTAACTATCCCTTTATCAGTTCTCATTGTTATCTTTCATTTATTTTTGTGTAGACACACATATATACATATTGTAAAACCAAGATGGACACTCCTTTTTGGGAATTTAGATATTTACCCCCCTCAATGGGAGAAGCTACTCAGATAATGCAAAGAGCAGTTATTGAGGTCTAAATATCCTTTTTTTCCTAAAGGGAAGAAAATCAGAAGAGGATGCCTGTGAAATTAAAGGTGTTTATTAAGCAAGAAAGAAGAACATATGTATAGGTTCAACCACCCTAATGTTTAGCAGATCACCAAGTAATGTACAGGGAGAGTATATATCATTTTCAAACAAAAGAAAGCAGGAAATCTAGGGACCACTGTGAGAAATCTTATAAAGAAATGAGACATGGATTCTCATTGTCAAAGGGAGGTAGAGATCCAGAAGGAATTCTGTGTGTCAAAGCTCTGGTCTTTTGATACACATATCAGAATGCATGCTTGGTGATAAACAGTCCACAGTTCAAGGCTTGAATACAGACAATGATATGAGAATGTCTCTAAAAAAAACCACACACATAGCAAGATGTGTGTGACAGTCCCCTAATCAACAGTTAGGTGAGCCTCTAGATATAAGGATGTCTCTTGAAGGTCCATAAAATCACCAAATAGCCCAGAATCTACTGCAAAACTGGCATGTGTTTCACTGACTTTAGAGGTCCTGATTTCCTACATGTCTAGCTGGGTTCTCTCTCAGTCAGCATGAAGGATTGTTGTTATGTCAAGGTGCTCTTTATCTTAGGTTATGCAATCAGTTCTCATATATCCCTTCTTAGCTACCTGAATAATTGTGGAACTCAAGCACAAATTTACTTTTACAGTATCTATCTGTCTGTCTACACAAGTATTTTCATACATATGTGGGGTTGTATATATGCAACCATACCACTTACATAAAGAATACTACTCAGTGTTTATGACAAAGAGATTAAAAAAAAATGTTTCATTCTTGGATCTTAAAGATATTGGTTGTAAAAATGTCTGTGTTTGTTTGGGAGGAGAAAGGAGATAAGGAAATCTAAGATCAAATGATTTCTTCCAAAGAAGATGATAAAATATTTTTTTAAAGAGAACAGCTAAAAGAGATAATGAAGCATTTTAATTTTTCAGAATACTGGAAGGAAGAATGTGTTTATTTGTTTGTTTTGTTTTGGAGTTTCTACTTATTTTAATATTAGTTAACAGTCAGAGTGAAGACAGGAGTGGCAGCTACAACATAGAGATGCTGAAAGAAACACGCAGTTGGAATTTTATCCCAGAATACCTCTTGACATTAAGTGGCATACATGACAGAGCATGGTTGCTTGGGACCCTTGATGCTTTTTTGATGACTCAGAGCAGATACAGGTGACAGTGACATCTAATGTGCAAAGAAGTGTCATAGAACATATTTACCAAGAATAAGTGAAAAAGATGGGTCATAAGATGGTAGGTTAGAAGGATAGACCTCCTCTAGTTCTACTCTCATAGCCCATAAAATATCTGTAAAAATTACTCTAAACACATTCTAGAACAGCAAAAGCAACAAAATGACACAGTGAAAGAGATTTCCAGCCCAAGACAACCTGAAAGGCCACAGAAAAGGTCTATCACACCAGTGTTGGGACAGAGTGCACCCCACAGAGCACAATGCAGTGCTGTGCTGCCGGACAGGAGTAGCACAGGCTTTAAGGCATAGAATCAGTGAGCCACAACCCCAGGGTGGCAGCAGCCACTCCCACAGCAGCATCCATTTTTGGAGGCCCTGGCTTAAAGATCCTAGGGGAATCTCCTTTCTGATGATGACGAAAAAAGCATACCATCAGAAGTTCATCATCCAAGTTCCCCCAAAATATATGCTATGATCTTAGGCCATGAAAGAACTCAAAAGACATTTTGAAAATCAAGTAAAGGGTGGGGTAAATTTGAAAGAGAAATGAGAGCAATGCAAGAAAATCACAAAAAGTGAGACAACAGCCTGCTGAAGTAGACCCAAAAAATGCTGAAGAAAATAACACCTTTAAAAACAGACTCACCCAAAATGGCAAAAGAGGTCCAAAAAGCCAATGAGCTGAAAAATGCTTTAAAAAGTAGAATTAGCCAAATGGAAAAAGAGGTTAAAAACATCACTGAAAAAAATTAGTTCTTTAAAAATTAGAATGGAGAAGTTGGAAACAATGACTTCATGAGAAACCAAAAAATTACAAAAGAATGAAAAAATAGAAGACATTGTGAAATATCTCATTGGAAAAACAACTTGCCTAGAAAGTAGATCCAGGAGAGATAACTTTAAAATTATGGGACTTCTTGAAAGCCACAATCAAAAAAAAAAGCAAAACAAAAAAACAAAAAGCAAGCAAACAAACAAACAAAAAAAAAACTAGACATCATCTTTCATGAAATTATCAAGGAAAATTGCCCTGATCTTCTAGAACCACGGTGTAAAATAAACAGCAAAAGAATCCACAGATCACCTCCTGAAAGACTACTGAAAAAAAAAAAAACTCCTAGGAATTTTGTAACCAAATTCCAGAGTTCCTAGGTCAAGGCAAAAATATTTCAAGCAGTTAGAAAGAAACAAGCTGAGTATTGAGGAAATACAGTCAGGATAACAAAAGATCTAGCAGCTTCTACATTAAGGGATCAAAGGGCTTGTAATATGATACTCTAGAAGTCAAATGAACTAGGATTAAAACCAAGAATCATCTACCCAATAACTGGGTATAACAATTTAGGGGAAAAATTGGTCATTCAATGAAATAGAGGGCTTTGAAGCATTCTTGATGAAAAGACCAGCACTGAACAGAAAATGTGACTTTCAAACACAAGAATCAAGAGAAACATGAAAAGGTAAACAGGATAGCA
Source organism: Bettongia penicillata ogilbyi (assembly GCA_023548195.1). Lineage (NCBI taxonomy): Eukaryota > Metazoa > Chordata > Mammalia > Diprotodontia > Potoroidae > Bettongia > Bettongia penicillata. The sequence continues at coordinate 1,440,045 of JAJHZJ010000280.1, forward strand.
AAATCTTAAGGGACTTACTAAAGTTGAACTGTTTCATTTCTACATGGAAAGATAATACTTGTAACTCTTGAAGCTTTTCTCAGGATTTGGATAACTGGAGGGATTATGTACACATATATAGAGAGAGGGCACAGAGTACGTTGAATAGGAAGGATTGATATCTAAAAAAATTAAATTATCGGATGAGAGAGGAATATATTGGGTAGAAAAAGGGAGAAATAGAATGGGGAAAATTATCTCAAGAGGCAAGAAAAAGTTTTCTCAATGGAAAAGAAGAGGGGAGAAGAGGGAAAAAGTGAAGCTTACTCTCTTCACATTTGACTTAAGGATAGAATAACACACACACTCAATTTGGTATACAAATCAATCTTACACTGCAGGAAAGTAGGGGAGAAGGGGATAGATGGGGTGGGAGGAATGATAGAGGGGAATGATAGAAAGGAGGGCAAATTAGAGGAGGGAGAGGGTTAAGGTCAAAATAGAGAACAGAATAAATGAGGGGCAGGATAGGATGGAGGGAAATATTGTCAGTCTTTCACAGCATGAATATTATGGAAGTCTTTTGTATAACTACACATCTATAACCTATATTGAATTGCTTGCCTTCTCAGTGGGGATGGGTGGGGAAGGAGGAAGGAAGAGAAGCTGGAACTCTTAGGAAAGAATGTTGAGAATTGATTTTGCATGCAACTGGGTAATAAGAAATACAGGTAATGGAGTATAGAAATCTATCTTGCCCTACAAGAAAAGAGAGAAGATAGGAATAAGGGAAGGAGGGGTGTGATAGAAAGGAAGAAAGATTGGGGGAAAGGGTAATCAGAATGCATGGTGTCTTGGAGTGGGGGGAGGGGAGAGATCGGGAGGAAATTTGGAACTCAAAATCTTGTGGAACTGAATGTTGAAATCCAAAAATAAATAAATAAATTTTTAAAAGAAAAAAAAAATAAAAATAGATAAAAAAAAGGGATGAGTCGTGTTTATCTTCCTGAAAAGGAAAAGGTCAGGGAAGTTGATGGCTGTCTTTCAGTGTAAGTAGGGCTATCACCTGGGCTTCTACATGCCTTGGTCTTACAGATGTCAAGAATGGATGGGGGAAGGAATGGACATGTTTGAGCTGCATTTAAAAAAGAGCATCAGTATTCAAGTCAGAGTGCAATGAGCTAACTCAAGAGGTAAAAGTGGCATTTCCTTAATTGAGAATCTTTAAGCAAATAACCAAAATAATATGTTTTATTACAACCTTCTTTCATTAGTTCACCACTGTTTTGTTTATTTTATTTGTCATCTTTATTGGCTAATTTTGAAATGTTTGCATTGGTTTTGTTATACTAGTTGACTACTAATTTTCTTTTCAACTCTAAAATGTTTTTATTGTGTAACTTTGTGACATAGGACCAGAAAAGTTGGATAATCAGAACATGGTATTACAGGGAGGCAAACTGAATACTAAAATGTTACTGAGGAAACAGAAAAGATTTCAAAATCCTTAAGTGAGTTAGGTGTATCCTCTATGAAATATTTATGGAAGACCATAAATAGTAATCATACATACAGAAATTCAAGTGTGAAATGGTAGAATGTCCACTAGGTGACCTGGACTGAATTATTTAACTTCCCTGAGAACTAATTTCCTAATCAAAGACACAAAGTGACCTTTGAGTTTCATTTTGTCTCTAGTTATATAATCCTATGGAGGAAGCAAGATTAGCATCAGTGCATTCATGGATCCCAGGATAAAATTGTAACCCTAATCCTCCTCATGTCTTTGGTGTTTATGGATAATGGCACAATACCAAATTTCCTTACTCACTGTAGCTCTTTCCCCCACCTCATCATGGTGCTTTTTCTGTTTATTTTTATCTCCATCAAACTGAAATAATTTGAGAATCTAAGCTCTCGCCATCAGGTAAGCATAGTGAATATAGTACTGAATGTAGTTGACCTGACACAAAAAGTTATCACCTCTTTCCAGGTCTCTTTTCTTTTGCTTCTCAATTTTAAAATGAAGGTGTTGAACTAGATGGCTTTCAGCTGTAAATTTTAATAGCTTAAGCAGGTGTACGTAACCCGCATCAATGAAGCCACTTGTGGTCCTCTAGGTCCTCAAGTGTTGTCCTTTGACTGAATGCAAACTTCTCTGAACAAATTCCCTTAATAAAAAGGATTGGTTCTGAAAAATTTTGACTAGGTCAGAAGGTCATACCCCAGGGCCCAGAAGGCTACATTTGGCCACAAGTTTGCAGGGTCCCCACCTTTGGTAGAGCTTGCTAACTGCTAGCTACACTTATATTGTCTCTGTAGCCTTCTTCTCTTTTCCTATAAAATGACAATTTTGGAGTATATCATGGGGTAATTGAATAAAGAATTCTATATATAAGAAAATGCCATATAAACATGGCCTATTTGGGAATTAGCTTTCATAGTAACTGATATCAAATATTTTATATGTCAGTAAGGTTTGTTATGTAGAGTGGTGATCTCTATGTGTCTTGAGCCTGACTACATAAATACTAAATCTCTTTATAATTCTTTTTTATAATTCCTTCTCATATGATTCTCACAGTAATCCTAGAAGGCTCAATATTTAACTACAAATGGTGTTTATCACCATCTTACAGGTGTGGTAATGGGCCAAATGGCTTACCCATCATTGCAGAGCTAGTAAGCACCAGAGATCAGATTAGCGCCCAGATGTTCAAAATCTTAAATACACTGAACTTAAGATCTGTCTTTGTTTCCTTTTAGCTTTACTTAATCTTCTTCATGAATAAGGATGAAAACTAGTACATGGGGTGCATACTTGTATTGCCTTTATGGAAACAGTGCATGTCAAACATAATTCTGCCCGCATACTTTTCAGACTTTCATAACTACTGGCACTTAAGTCATTCATGGTCATAATGATGTTGACTCATGTACCAATCATAAGAGAAGTGAATGACAGCTAGAGCATATCTCAGGCCCTCTAAGGGCTTTCCAGTCCTCTATCATTGCCTGTTAGAGCCTTATTTCTCCAAGGCTTAATTTTGTATTGGTGTCTACTAAAACATAATTCTTGAGTCAAAGGGTATAAACCCAAGCATATAGATTGCTCGGGTATTTTTATCCTTATATAGTTTAGGTTTTCTCCAAATGAAAAATCAACAGTGGACCCTGACCACCAGCTGCCCTCTGATATGTAGAAAAGGACCATGGAGAAAAGTTCCCTTCATATAGTCAGATGCAATCCACTTAGTGCCGGGAACTCCATGACATATTGAAAGTGCTATTGATAGGGGAATAATCCCTGTAGCAATAATAGTCAACACCTGTTTTTTATTTCACTCTAAAAAGTTGAGGAGAGCACTGACACACCAAGGTTCACATAGATCTTCAGCCACATTATGCCATATAGCCTCTTATTTGTAACCTTGGTGGGAGAAATACTTGTTTCCAGAACTTAGTTATATATCTCACCCAAATAAAATGTAAATTCCTGGAAGAAAGGGATTCTTGCTTATTTTAATATCATCTCTATGACTGAGCTAAGTCTAATAAACTAAATGTGTTCTTAACTTTTCTTTTTAGATGAAGGGACTCTGTCTCCTTTAGTCTACAAAGACTATTTTTTTAGTTGACTGGAAGCCTGAGTCAACATAATTTTATAACTGCTCTTTTCCACTTCCCTTTCACTCCCCAAGAAAAAAAAAAAGTTCAGGTTAAACCCCAAACCTTGCCAGGAGTATGAGAGATAGAACTGATGCGGTTTTAGAGGTATAGGGAGCACAAAATATAGGGGTTTAGGGCAGAGCTGTCTGGAGAGAATATGAAGACTCAAGAAGTCTTCCAGTCAATTTCCAAAAAGTTTTCTATAACACTAATATGGCAAACAGACATCCTTATGGAACTTGCATCCTGACAGGAGTGATGCTAAAATTTATATAGAAAAAGTTAGTTCATTGTGTGTCAACTATGCTATTTAGATGATAACATACATTTTTCACACCTCGGACATAAGCATCATTCACAATCGGCGTGGCCTAGGAGGGTGGGTGGACTTCTAAGGGGTCTGTACATCTATGTTTCTAACGACATAGCCTTCAATTTGCTTAACCTCTAGATTGCATATGGTGACTGTGGGAATCTACATGATAGTCCTGCTGGTACAAGATAGTTCTGTTCATACAAAGGAAATTCCACAAAAATCAAGTTGTTCTTGTAACAAGGACAGAGAATTTGCTTCTCTGGAGCTCACTCATGATATATGGACAGAGATAGGGTCTTTGGACTGGAGAGAGATATGATATTTGGGATGGGGTTCAAGCATAAGCACCTAATCATAATCACTACTCCTACCTATCAGTATAGTGAAAAACATCTTAGTGTTGTGCCCAGTTAAAACCACCTAATCAAGAACACAATCTGGAGAGCAATGGCAAGCTTGAGCACCTTGATTTTTGTGCCAATAAAGAGTGGCTCAAAGAGAAAGAAGTCTTACAGCCTTTGGTTACTTACTGTCTCTGTCTTATGCAACAAAGTGCTATGCATTCTGCTCGTATTCCAAGAGGACAAAACTTGGACCAGTAATTATAAGCCAGAGAAAATCAGATTTAAAGTCACTGAAAGAGTACAACTTAATTAGTTAGAGCCACCTAATAACACTATTGCAGGTATACCTATAGTCATTTTTCAGATGAAGGAAATGAGGGTTCAATAACAAAATTTTCTAACATCTAGACAAGTTTTCTTTGGGACTGAGTTAATTTGATTAAATCAGAAAACTATGTGGGCATTAATCTAATGCTTTCAAATATGCCTATGCTTGATTTGTACTAATCACACCACATACTGAAACTCCAAATAAACATGTCTGTGTCTTTGTAGGGCAGAATGCAAGGTATATATATACCATTTCCTTTCAGAGATTTTTTTTTTCCTATAGAAAGAACTATGAACACCAATTTAGTTTTCACACATTGGATAATTTTATTCTGCCCTTTAGATATATTTCAAGCTTTGCTAAAGGAAATGGCCACCCTACTCTTTTTTAGCTGTACAACAATCAGCTGAGAAGATTGGGTTTAAATATTTTCACACCCATTCCTCCTTTGGCAATATGGAGTGCAATATAGCGGTGACAGTGTAGGTCCACTAGGTGGCAGTATGACACAACAATCTACGCAACAACACTCTCCAAACTTGTCATGCAGTGACATCTAAAGGTGGACAGAGCTTTAGAGATGTTCTATTTCAATCTCATTTCCCCTCTCCTTGAACCAAAATGTTACGTATAATGAAACTAAGCCCCAAAAGTTTGAAAGGACTCGTTAGTATAACAAAGATTCAAAGGGGAAGTATCATGACTACAGACAAGGTTTCCTCAATCCAATCTACCTTAGAGTCCCTTGAATGAGCCTGAGAGTTTGTGATGGCAATCAAATTAGGACTTTTGCTGTTTCTGTTTTAATAAAGTGCCTATGACTGAATAATTGATTAAAAAGTATCTTCTCCACTCATTGATGCGTCTGCCCGGTTGAGGAAAGTTTGATTAGGGGAGTTGTTCTGTAGGATGGTCCCAAGTACCTTTTGTTTTTTTTCTCGTGAGGCACTGGGTCAGAGGTTTATGCCCTGGCTCTGAGAAGGGTTTTACTTCTGTGCTTACTGACTAGAAGTGTTTTTTTGGCCAGAAAGACTCTAGGAAGTGACTAACGAGCCCCACACCCTACCTTTCCCGGCCAATACCCAGAAGTTGTTGTTTCCTTGATAACTGTGTATGATTGTAAGGGTCAAGACAGTTTTGGAAGCTTGTCTGCTGACTTTTTATTTCTCTGTATTTTCTCTGAAATTTTGATTTTGATTTTCTCTGATACCTGTGCTTGATTAAGTGATTGTTAACCCCTCAAAGGTTGCCTTTCCTTTTAGAGAAGCAGATCGAAGAACCTGTGGTAACAGCAACCCCCATCCCCCGGGAATGTTGTTGCTTACTGATACTGAGCTCTTCCTCCACTTAATTATTTTTATAAAGCATTAAAAAGGCCAGAGAGATAGAAGATAAGAGGGTTCACAATAGGAAAAAGTGCCCGTATTTATAAATAGTGTTGGTGTTATAAAATACAAAAGAGATTTGTTTTACAAAATTATATAACAGCATTTAATTTTATTTAGAGCTCCTGGTGGTTGATTTTGGTAACTTTAACACCCTAAGAATCCTACTGTTAACTTATTTTGGCTTAATCTTGCAGAGCTATTTATGAAGAAAGAAAAAAATTATATTTTGGACCTTAATCTCAGCTTCCATGCTCTTTTTCTTCAATGACTGTCTGATTTCAATGACTTAGACCATCTATTGTGTTAATTATCTTGTCCAGTTGGTTTTCAGTTGAGTCTATTTGTGACCTTATTTGGACTTTTCTTTTCAAAAGATACCAATGTGCTTGTCATTTCCTTCTCTAGCTCATTTTACACATAAGGATACTGAGGCATACAGGGTTATGTGACTTGATCAGGGTCACACAGTTAGGAAGTATCTTAAACCAGATTTGAACTCAAGAAGATGACTGTATCTGACTTCAGGCTACTTCTGACTTCACTCTATTTACTGCAGCACTTAGTTGTTCTGTGCTAACTGACCCTTTCTCTAAAGAGTCTTTATCAGAGTTCTCAATATTATCTTTCATGTATTTTTGTGTAAATGCACACAAACACAGACAGAAATATAGATACATACACATGGGCATACATATATACAAACATGCATCACTTATACAAAGAATACTACTCAATGCTTGACATACAGAGATTAAAATGTTTCATTCTCTGATCTTGAAATGTCTGTGAGGGATAAGGTAAATGAGGAAATCTCAGGACTAAACCTTTTCTTCCACAGTACATGATAAAATTAAACTGTTTCGTGAGGCAGCTAAGGGAGACAAGGAAGAATTTTTGTTTGTTTGTTGTTTTGGTTTTTACTTATTTTTATATCAGTTAACAGAGACAAAAGGACTGTAACAATTGTATCTTGGAGGTGGTGAGATACAAAGCTGGATTTTTTTTTTTTTTACCCCAGAATAGTCTCTAATACCAAGTGGCACTCAGAGCAAAATGGGCTTGCCTAGGATCCTTTGTGCTACAAGGTGACTCAGAGGAGGAGGTATGTTGAAGAGAGAGAGGTAGAACTGCTCCAAATGTGAATGAATTCACTTAGACCTTCTCTGAAGCCGTTGGGAGCTTTACTCATGCAAAAGAAGTGGGCCTGAGATTTAGCAAGGAGCTAAACAAAGGCAATAATATAGGAAAAGGAACAAACTTATATAGGATGATTTTAGGGTTTCCTTATGGGTGTTGTAGATCTAAAGTAAATCTTGAAAGATAAAGACACTGGATGAGGACTATGAATGACACAAGATAAGGGTGATAAGGAAATCCTATTCCCCAGGATGAGGGGTGGGGACAAGGAATTGAATGGTCCTTGGTAAGGGGAAGTTTTGTGGTAAGGGGAGACTTTAGGACATCTTCAGGTTAGAAAATAAACTAGGGGCTTCACGAAGTAAATCCTTGATATTATTTTTAACTCAGTGCACTGTTTGTATCCACATCAGGTAAAGGTAACTATGATGGCTACAATGTGATATGTACAAAAAGGGACATAGAGCATGTTTATCAAGAATTGATTAAAAGAGTTATGTTTATGTTAATGAAAAGAAGTGTAGGGTAAGTTATAACTGTCTATGAGTGTAGGTAGGGCTGTCACATCGGACAATAATTCAACATAACTTGATTTTCAGGAGATGGTAGAAATTTAAGGGGAGGGAACGGGCACATTTTGGCTTCACTTGAGGAAAAGCATCAGAATTCAAGCAGTGCTAGGTTTAATTGACCTCACTTAGATAGCAGCAGTGGAATTCTTCTCACTGGAAATCTTCAAATAAACCCTGGTAAATGACATCAGTTTTATTACAACATTCCTCATTCATTCATTTATTCAGGATTTTTCAATTTCTTTATCTTATTTCTTTTGTTCATCTGCTTGTTTTTAAATATTTGCATCAGTTTGGTCATATTAATAGACTACTAATTTCCCTTTAGGGAAAACGACTTTGATTGGTAGAACTTCCCCCTGGGAATTGTGTCAAATACTTTCTAAAAGTTCAATATATGCCATTATTACAACTTTTTTCTTTAATAAAATTATTTATTGGTGGAATTACTTATTCATCATCATCATCATCATCATTATCAGTAGCAGTAGCAGTCATAGCATATTATTCAGGAGAGCTGGTTAGTATAGTCGATAGGGTATTGGGACTAGATTCAGGAAGACTCATCTTCTGCAGCTCAAATCTGACCTCTTAGGTGACCCTTATTAAGTCCCTTGCATCCATTTATCTTAGTTTTTTTCCAACTGGTCAAATGAATTGGAGAAGGAAATGGGAAATCATTCCACTATGTCTGCCAACAATCCCTAGATGGGGTTACACGAAAATGGACAGAATTGAAACAACTGAACTCTATTATTCAATTTCCACTTAAGGCTAATTTCCTTCCTAAAATTCTGCTTGTTGAAAGTACGCACACACACACACATAGACACACAAATACACACATACTCTCTTATGTATGGGTGTGTGTGTGTGTGTGTGTGTGTGTGTGTGTGTGTGTGTGTATCAGCAGATTTTTTTCCTGTCAGCTTGTTTTTAGAATATGTCCTAGCTTTCTCTGGGCACAGTCTACTGCAATTATCAGACTATTTATGGATCTCTTTGTTGTCTTATTCCTCTTCAAATTTACATTTTCTAAGTCATTCACATTTGGTACCTATCATTGCAAAAATGATCAAACTCAATACCTGCTTAAAATAATTCAATTTATTTCCATTCAAATTCTATGAACTCAACAAATATTTATTAAACCTTTCCCCCGCTATGAGTAAGGCACGAAGTTAACTGATAGGTATACAAATACATGTAAAGGAAAGGAAAAGAAGACAAAAATGATTTTTCTATTATCTATTTATTTTATTAGTTGAACTTCAAAATACTATATGATTCAGTATGTCAATAAGCATACCTTAAGTCTATACTGGGTACAATACAATGAGATGAGCATTCAGCTACAAGGAAACTCTAAGACATTGTTTACATTCTGCCATTCGCATCTCTGTCCAAATAGGTGGCTCACTGAGATGTTAAATTATACTTTTATATTCATGGTTTGCCTTTTGTGGCTTCACGGAATCTGATTTGAAAGACATAAAAATATACCTCCTTAGAGTAAAAAAGCAAAACAAGACGTATTTACATAGTGATTTCCATACATGATCTCTTTCAAACCTCAAAAATGCCTGCTGAAGCTTTAACACTGTTACTTTAAAGATGACAAAACTAAGCCACAGAAAGGGTCATTAATTTTCCTGTGATCACATTTCTACTTAATGTCAGAGATGGCATTCAAACCCAAAGGTGTATTTGATTCCCAATTCAACACTTCACCTGCCTCTCTGACTGTAAGTTGTGAAACTTTGAAACTACATAACTACAATTTTATTAATGCACAGAAGCAAGGTAGAACACAAAGGGTAGGCCTGACAGTCAATTTAGTTTTCTGAAATAAGCAAAGCTTCCATTAGGAAAAATAAATAAATAAAAGGAAACTATTAATCTATTTTGCCCGGACTCCCAGACCAGTACACTATTCATCAAATTAGAATCGAAGATAGAAGTAAAAATTCCATGAACATGTTTGTTTTTCCTTTTGGAAACACTTTTTTCTCACTCTTTTTTTCTCTTTCCTTCCTCCGTCCATCTTTTCTTTCTTTATCCTTTTTCTTCCTTACTTTTTTCTTTTTTATCTCATTTTCTTCCTTTCCCTTTTCCTCTCATTTCTTCTCTTCTCTTGTCCCTTGAGCTCTGTTGAATGCTGTCCAAAATTCCCTTCCCTCTCTTTCCCTTCTTCCCTTAAGTTAGACTGGGTAAAACCTCTAGGGTAAGGTTTTCCTTTTTTCTCCCTTTTCTCTGCAAGATTTAAATTAAAAGACAATAAGTTGTTTCAAACAGATCTCAAAAAAAAAAAAATCCCCCCCATTGATAATGTCTAAATAGCAGTTTGGGGGAAGGGGAAGGGGAGAAAACATCTTACCAATGGAAACAGTTTCCAAAATATATCCTTTTCATTGGATTTAAAAAGTTTACTATTCCTTTACCTACATATTTGTGAAAAAACATCTTGTTGACCTATTATCCAAGATGGTACTGTTTAGTCTTTCTAGGCTTTTCCTGCCATTTTTTTTCCATTTAAAAAAAGTAGTTTGTATTAACTACATGATTCACTAGTCTTTTCTTACTCTAAATCCTACCTATTGGCTTCAGAGAAGACTTAAATAGGCACTGAATTTTCTATTTCTCTGAACCATGAAAATCTGGTGAGAAGCATCTTATTTTCACAAAACAAGCTTTCTTCTTACAAACTTGTTTCTGTTCCATATACTCATCACTGCATTTTTCATGTCTTTATTTTTCAGAGTATAGATGAAAGAATTGATCATGGGAGCTATGATGGTATAAGAAAGGGTAAACACTTTATCTTCCCTACAGGTAGTGACTGGTCTAATATAAATGAAAGGAACAGGACCAAAGAATAAGATCACAACAGTGATACAGGAACCACATTACGAAAGAGTTTTCCTGCATCTTTCAGAAGAGTGTCCATGGAGCATAGTGTATCAACCTATCATCACTGGAAACTATCAGCCATCAACCTGAACTGACAATCAATAGAAGCCCCACCCTTTGATTATCAATGCAGGCAAGTTCCAATAAGAGATATACATCACAAAAATAATGATTTATCTCACTGGGGCCTCAATCTGAGAAAATGAATACACAATTGCCCAAGCAAAGGCAGATACGACCATCATATTGCACCTCTGCCTGCTCATGATCACCTGGCAATGCAGAGGTTTGCAGATGGCTACATACTTGTCATGGGCCATCCCTGTGAGAACAAAGATTTCTGTTGCCCTGAACAAGTGCATTATAAAAATTGGGATCAAGTAGTTGTAGGAACTACTTTTCCTTTGAACCACCAAGTCACTGATGAATTTTAGTGTCACTGTGCAGATGTAACAAACATTTATGAGGGATAAGTAAGTTAAAAAATAGTGTATGGGTTGGTCAATGAACTAACTGACTGCCCAGGATGGATGTCATGATTATCAAATTTCCCATTAGAAAAGCCACATAACAGAATGAGAACAGGATCAAACAAAGAATCTGAACATCATTATTCTGAGAAAGTTCTAAAAGAATAAATTCAGTGATGGTATTCCTGTTTTTCATTCCTGTTCATCATGAAGAATGGACAGTAATAGAATTTGCAAGGATAGAAGCAATAAATAAATATAAGAAGCCCAAACTGAAAACAATGTACATCATAATCCATTCCCAGAGCTTAGGGAAATGTAAAAGATTTAAGTATGTTGGAAAATGAAAATTCAGTACATAACTTATGTGTTGGCCAAGAATGGCTTTATTTGGATCTGTAACAAAGAGCAATGATATCCATTGACAATGTTAACACACAAATAACACATTTTATCAGATTTGTCAGGGACCCCACAAGTCATTTCTCCATTCTCATGTAGAACACAAATTCTGCAATATTTCCAATTAAGACTTATCTCACAATATTGTGAAGATCACTAGTACTTCTTGAGTCAGATGAAGTGCAAAATTAAAAACTGTAATATAATTAGTATCAATGTCAATACACCTAAATAAAATGTTTAATCTCTCTTAAAATTTTTCTTACAGCTCAAAATATCCCTATACCAGTCTTGTAGGGGGAAACAAAAATATTAAATAGTCACACAAGGGAAATGGATGAACTTAGTGAAATATGAGAAAATTATTAGTGATGCCAAATAAATGGCATATAAAATATTTTTGTGTGTAATAACTAATAGTTTACTTTTCTTTAGTGCTTTAAGGTTTCTATATAATGTCCCCTTTTAACATTAACTCTGGGAGGTTATTGGAAATTTTGTGTACATCATGGTGGAAACAGAAGCTGAGAACACTGTTTTAGGCATTTTTACTTTATACTGTTAATCAATTTCTGAATCAAAATTTAAAAGATTATGTCTGTGAACTCCAAGTTCATCATATCACACTGTCTCCAAGATATAAATAGGTTACTTAGATACTGTTGTGTCTATATATTATCATATTCTTTTGTGAAGTTGCTATCTTTTACAGAGCTTTAAGTATCATAAGGAATATTTCTAGGCAACCAGTATATAGACCTAGTGACCATGTACCTTTCCTAATCAGAATTATAAGAGACAATCATTTGCCCTTTCAAAGCACTTTCTGCACATTAACTTATTTGAGCCTCATAATAATCTTAGAGGTAGATATTGCAAGTATTATTACCACCATTTTGTTTATAGCACTTATTATTTAATTACTGAGTTATTTGGTATTATGCAAACATAATTTGATGCTTAAACCAGGACATGAATGAGTCTCAAGTAAGTTAAGCAACTTAAGAGGTATAAATGTCCCTTCTGTCCTGGCCCCTCTTCTCTTCTTCCTACTACTTTATTTCATAATTTCATTGGCTCCTATGGACTTGATTACCATTTCTGTGTTGATTATTCTCAGATTTATATACCCCATTCCACACTTTCTGTTAACCTCTTATCTCCAATGTCTAATTACCTGTTAGACACCTCAAACTGTATGTCCAGAAGATACTTTTCTTAAATATACAAAAAAATAGAACTTGTCGTCTTTCATTCCAATCACTATGACTCTCCTACTTTTGCTATTTCTGCAATTGCAGCACAACTTCCCAGTGCCTCATGCTGGTAAGCTAGAAGTTATCCTAGGCTTCTCACTATCTCCCCCCACCCAAAGCATATCTAATTTCTTGACCAGGCTTTAAATTTCATCTTTGCATACCTATTGCATATGCCCCCTTCTCAACTGTAACACTATCACCACTGCAGTGATCCTCATCACTTCATACTGAAGCTATTACAATAGCCTACTGGTAGGTCTTCCTGGTCAAGATTCTTTCCATTCCAAACTATTCTCCATTCAGCCATTAAAGTGACTTTTCTAAAACATGGGTCCAACTATATAAGTCTCTTAGTAAATTCCACTGTCCCTTATCATCTATCTCCTGGATCAAATTTAAAAACAAACAAAATGACACAGTTTTGTTCAGCTCTCAAAGCCTTCCATAACCTTCCCTATTCCTACCTTTCCAGTCTTCCTACACCTTACTCCCCCATTTGCTCCTTGATCCAGTGTCTTGGTCTCCTATCTGTCCCTCATACCTAGAAATCTCTCCCTCTTCCACTACAGTGATGACAATAAAATTAGTATCTTTTCCTGTTTTTGTTTTATTATAATCAAGAAGTATAATGCCTTCATTTGAATATGATCAAAGAAGATTCTCCCCATCCATTGATGGGCCTGTCCATTGAAAGAAGTTTAATTATGGGAGTTGTTTTGTAGGAGGATCCCAAGAACTTTTCTTTTTTTTCTGTTGAGGCACTGGGTCATAAGACCATGCCCTCTGGCTATGAAAAGAATATAAATACTCTCAAGATGAGGTTTTACTTTGGGGTTTACCAACTAGAAGTGTTTGGCCACAAGAGGACTCTGGGAAGCTTCTAAGGAACCCCTCCCCCACTTGAGGCACCCAGATGTTCCCTCTCTGGTAAAGATGCATGTATGTTAATGGTTAGACATTTTGGAAGCATATCTGTTGACTTTTGATTTCCCTGTATTTTCTCTGAAATATTGATTTTGATTTTCTTTGATACCTGTGCTTGATTAAAGTGATTGTCAATCCCTCAAATGTTGCCTTTTCTTTTAGAAAGGAACATTAAAGAACCTTTGGTAGCAGGCTCCCTTGTGTATGTTGGAGTGCTTACTGATACAATTACCTACTGACTTCCCTGTCTTCCTTTAAGTAGCCAATAAAAGCATTTCATTTACAGGAAACCTTTTCCTCTTAATTCTATTAATCCTAGTGCCTCCCTATAGTTACAATCAGAATCAGGGTTATTATGAGGATTATGTGAGATGATGAATGTAAAACACATGGAAAACTTAAAGCATTGTATCATCATCACCATCATCATTACCCTATTTTTACTCTCTTTTGGTAATTAATCCTCCATTTTAGTGATCACCACATTATTGCACTCTTTGTGAACTCAAGTAGTGATTATAGAGCAATAAAGGTATGTGTTGTTAAATGCTGGGGTGTGGGGGAAAATAAATAGTATTCACATATACTTTCAAATGTAATCTGTATTATTAGAACTTTCTTAAATCTAGGCAATTAATGAAACAATATATCAAGTTTGATTTGTAGTCATTGACAGTTTTTGAGATATTACATGCTCACAAGAACAAATTAATAAACTGGCTCTTTGCAAGATGGTTAAGATTGCCCCAGAACATTCCTTAGTATCCCCGCTCCTCTAGTCACTTAGATTCACATACTCATTTTCATACACAATTCCTCACCCACTTTTACCACACATGTCAAATCACTTACCAAATTTTGTCATTTCTCCCTCCACTAGGATTTTTATGTCTCTTTCTTCTTTACATATAACTATATTTTAAGCCCTAATAAGCCATAACGCTATTTATTAATTTTCCTAATTCGTGTGTCTACCTTGAAACTCTCTCTCTTCTTACTCCTATGCATTCTTCCCTGAGAGACTTTCCTAAAACAGAGGTCTGACTATCTCACACACCGCAGTGAAATTCAGTGGCTTATTACTTTAATATCAAATATTTTTGGTTCTATTTTCATTTTAAATATTTCAGTTCCTATCTACAAACTGTAATCCAACCAATGTAAGCTATGCGATGCTTCCTAGTCTGCTTTCCATCTCTCTGTCTTTTCTCCTCAAGATTTGGGATATACTCACAATCCTGAGGCCTAATTCTTAGAATTCCATTTTTTGCTCTTTTTTTCTTTTTCATATATTTATTATTTCCAACTATGCTTTGATCTCCTACTACATCTCTCAAATGTCCTGTCATTACTTTTAATCATAAAATGCAAAATGTAATTGTACAGAATAGAGTTTATTAGAGAAAATCAGCAGATCTAATTTTTACAAAAAGTAACAGCTTAAATTCTTGTCTTCACTATTCTTCCTCTATGGGTTCCTATGATATTTAGTGCCCTGGCTTCCAAGAAGACATTCTTATTTACAGTGAAATGATAAAGATGATTTCTGGAAGTAGCTTTAAATAGAAATTTTCCTTACTCAAACTAAGTTGCATCAGAAATAGTAATTTTGTAATCAAAGTTGCAAAGGTGTTTTATGAAAATTTTATTCACATCATAACTTTCAGGACTTGCTCTGCCAAATTATAGCTTTAGTATTTACAACATTAGCAAATTAGTCTTACCTAAGAAAAAGGTACAGTTTCATATAATGAATAAAATATCTCTGAAGTATAAAAAGGAGAGCATACACTAATATCCATACTTGATTAACGATCCTTTATAAATTAATAGCTTAGTTACCTTTTCACTCACAAACTCTGTTAAAGTACACTGTCAACATAAAAGAAATATCTGATTCCTGGGAATGAGCATTGCCTGATTGCTTTCTACCTCTCTCATAAGTATATTATGTTTATTATGTATATTTCTATATGTGTACATGGTTTCTTCTCTAATAGCATGTAAAGTGTTTGAGGACAAGGCTTGATAGCACTTGAGCTTGTGACAGTGGCTGCAATAGAGTGCACATTTATTAAAAGATTCCTGATAGATAAATTACAGTTAAAAGTCATAGATTTCAAACTGGAAAGGATTTCAAAAGTTTTCTAGTCTACTCATCTAATTTAACAAAAAAGAAAAAAAAATGTAATTAGACAGGCTAGGATCTGTTCAAGGAAACATAATTATAAAGGATAAAATGCACGGTTTGAATCCAAGTCTTTTGACTCCTAAATTTCTTTTCTGTTTTGTACTATTCTGATAGAATCCTAAAAACAGAAATAAGGGTTGGAGGACTTAGGCAATTTTTGCAAAAATCCATGTAATACCATATAAATGAGTCTTATGTTTTTGAACATAGGTAAACAGTTTTATGTATGTCATCAATATATGTGGATGTTAACCACACAGCAACACACAGAGAGTATAAAATCTAAGGAGAGAAGAGAAAAAAATGAAAATTTTTGTTTGCTTTTATGGGAAAGATCAAAAGAGGTCTCCAAATCTTTAAGTATCAAGCAATGATATTGACTATAGGAATATCATAGCAACAACAACAAAAAGAAGAAGTTTCATAAGGGAGGAAACCATTCCAGCTGGGGACAGTGAATTGTCTGTGGTCACATAATCATGGTCACATACCGTGGACTAGAATCAGGAAGTCTTTGGATTTTGAGAGTGAGCATCCTTTGCACATGCCACTTTCTTTTTCATGTGTTTCAGTCTTCAGCCCTGTTTCCTGGTAACTTCCTGGGTAACTGAAGTCTGTAACTGCCTGCTACTCAAAGGACACTATTTTTTTCTTTTGTTTTTTTTTAAACCAAATCCAGTGCAGAAAGGCAGAGTCAGTCAATTCATCCTTCTCAGATAATAATGCAATAAAAATTATATGTAATACAAGGCATGGAAAGATAAACCAAAAATCAGTTGGAAACTGAATAATCTAATCCTAGAGAGGGAGGGGGTTAAATAAGAAATTATAGAAAGAATCAACAACTTCATTCAAGAGAATGACAATAATGACAACATACCAAATCTTATGGGATACTGCAAAAGCAGTTCTTAGGGGAAGTTTTATACCTTTGAATGCCTACATAAATAAAATAGAGAAAGAGGAGATCAGTGACTTGGGCATGCAGCTGAAAAAGTTAGAAAAAGAGAAATTAGAAATCCCCAAATAAATTAGAAATACTGAAAACCAAAGGAGAGATTAGTAAAATTGAAAATAAGAAAACTATTGAATTAATAAATAAAATCAGTAGTTGGTTTTATGAAAAAAATAATAAAATTGATAAACCTTTGATCAATTTGATTAAAAAGAAGAAAATCATATTACTAATATCAAAAATGAAAGGATTGAACTCACCTAAAATGATTAAGGAATTAAAACATAATTAGAAATTACATTGCCCAACTTTATGCCCACAAAGTCAACAATCTAAATGAGAAGGATAAGTATTTTAAAAAATATAAATTGCCCAGTTTGACAGAAGAGGAAGTTGAATACTTTAACAACTCCATCTCAGAAAAAGCAATTGAACAAGCCATCAATGAAATCCCTAGGAAACAATTTCCAGGGCCAGATGGATTTACAAGTGAATTCTACCAAACATTTAAAGAACAGTTCATTACAATACTATATAGACTATTTTTGAAAATTGGGGAAGAAGGAGTCCTCCCAATTTCTTTTGATGATACAAATATGGTTTTGATGCCTAACCAGGAGGAGACAAAACAGAGAAAGAAATTTGTAGACTCATTTCTCTAATGAATATACATGCAAAAATTTTAAACAACATTTTAGCAAAATGAATACAGAATCTTGTCACGAGAATAATTCATTATGATCAGGTAGGATTCATACCAGGAGTGCAGAAATGGTTCAATATTAGGAAAACTATTAGCATTATCAATCATATCAACAACAAAACGGATAGAAACCACATGATTATCTTAACAGAAGCAGAAGAAGCTTTCCACAAAATACAACACCCATTCTTTTTAAAAATTCTTGAGGACATAGGAATAAGGGGAACTTTCTATAAAATAATAAGCAGTATCTACCTAAAACCTTTAGCAAGCATTATACACAATGGAGGTAAGCATGATGCATTTCTAACAAGGTCAGAGGTGAAACGAGCATGTTCATTATCAAGACTATTTTTCAATATGATACTAGAAATATTAGCTGTAGGAATTAAACAAGATAAAGGAATTGAAGGAATAACAATAGGCAAAGAAGAAACTAAGTTATCACTCTTTGCAGATGACATTATGATATACTTGGAGAATCCCAGAGATTCGAGTAAAACACTACTTGAAATAATAAAGAACATTGGCAAATTTGCAAGTTACAAAATAAACCCTCACAAATATTCTGAATTCTTATATATTAGTAACAAAGTTCAACAGCAAGAGATAGAAAGAGAAATCCCATTTAAAGCTGAGGTAGACGCTATAAAATAATTGGAAGTTTAACTGCCAAAACAAACTCAGGGACTCTAAATTACAAGACACTTTTTCCACAAATAATGTTAGATCTGAGTAACTGAAAAAAAAAAAAAAAACATCAGTTACTCATGGGTACACTGAGCCAATATAATAAAAATGGCAATTCTAGCTAAATTAATTTACTTATTTAGTGCCATACCAATTAAATTATCACATAATTATTTTCTAGAACTGGATAAAATAGTATCAAAATTCATCTGGAAGAACAAAAGGTCCCAAATATCAAAAGGACTAATGAAAAGAAATGCTAGGGTAGGTGGTCTAGGTCTACCAGATCTCAAATTGTATTATAAAGCAGCAAATATCAAAATTGCTTGGTACTGGCTAAGAAACAGAAGGGTAGATCAGTGGAAAATCTCGGTATTCAAGACACAGTAGGCAACGAATATAGCAATCTCCAGTTTGAGAAACGTAGGGATCCCAGCTTCTGCGAGAAGAACTCACTGTTCGACAAAAATTGGTGGGAAAACTGGATAATAGAGTGGTGTACCTAGGTATAGACCCATACCTAACACTGTACAGAAGAATGAAGCCCAAATGAGTACATGATCTAGGAATAAAGACTGATGCCATGGACAAACTGGAGGAGGAAGAAATAGTGTATTTATCAGTTTTACGGAGAAAGAAAGAATAGTTGGCTAAAAAAGAGATAGAAAGCATTATGAAGTGCAAGACAGATAATTTTGATTACATTAAAATGAAAACTTTTTGCACAACCAAACTCAATGCAACTAAAATTTGGAGGGATGTAGTATATGGGGAAAGAATTTTTCCAGCTGATCTCGGGGATAAAGGTCTCATTTCTAGCATATATAGAGAACTGGGTCAAATGTACAACAATACAAGTCATTCTCCAATTGATAAATGGTCAAAGGATATGAATAGGCAATTTTCAGAGGAAGAAATTAAAGATATCTATAATCAAATGGAAAAGCACTCTAAATCACTTTTGACTAGAGAGATGCAAATCAAAATAACTCTGAGGTACCACAGCACACCTATCAGATTTGCAAACATGACAGAACAGGAAATTAATAAATATTGGAGAGAATGTGGGAGAGTTGGAACACTCATTCATTGTTGGTGGAGCTGTGACTTCATCCAACCATTCTGGAGAGCGATTTGGAACTATGCACAAAGGGCTACAGAAATGTGCATACCGGGGCGGAGCCAAGATGGCAGAGTAGAAGGACGCATGTTTACGAGTTCCAAAACCAAAGCCCATAGAATTAATGTAAAAAGAGACCCCCATAACTTCTGGGTCAATACAAGGTGTGTGGAAATGGAGTGGAAGAGATTTCCGTTCCAGGGAGCCCTGGAGACCCGTGCCCAGGGTCCATTGCACTCCGGAAAGTGGACCACACCTCCAGTGCTGCCCTGGCCGCGGCCCCAGAGAAGCTGATCCGAGCAAGCTTCAGAGACGGAAGCTCCGGCAGCCGGGAAAGTCCCTCCACCCACAGAAGCTACAGGTCAGTAAGAGAGAAGGCCGGGCTGGAGGAGGGGAGCGGAGCATCTCCCTGACTTGGGCCCCCTTGGGAGGAAGCGGCGACGGCAGAGACGGTGGCAGGAAGCGGCGGAGGCAGAGGTGTGGGCGGCGACTGAGGTGGCAGCGGCCCGGGACTCAGGAATCCCCCAGCAGCAGGCAGGATCTTCATTATGGAAGGTTTCTGCATAAAACCTGAGGCAGCTGAGCCTGGGAGATGGCCCTGCCCCCACCCCACTCTATTACTGAAGACCTCTGCATAAAGCCCCTGAGGGAACTGAGCCTGGGAGGCGGGCCCCCCACCCCGCCCCCACCGGCTCCATTCCTGAAAGTCTCTGCATAAAGTCCCTGAGGGAACTGAGCCTGGGAGGCGGCCCTGCCTCCACCCCAGCGCCAGAACTAAAGCTTGCCGGGGAAAGCACATTTTAATCTCAGAGGCCAAGCACTAGCTGGGCAGATCCAGGTGGGGTGGAAAGGAATCTCAGAAGTCAAGTAACAGGCTGGGAAAATACCTAGAAAAGGGAAGAAAAATAAGACTATAGAGAGTTTTTTCCAACAAATGCAAATGATCCTGACCTTCGGATCTGAGGACGAGGTCGTATCCTTGCCATCAGGGAAAGACGTGGAGGGCGGGGCCTCAGTACCCCAGACACCCCAGGGGGGTGTCGGGTGGGCTCAGGCCTTGGAAGAGCTTAAAAAGGATTTTGAAAAGCAAGTTAGACAGGTGGAGGAAAGACTGGGAAGAGAAATGACAGAGATGCAAGAAAAGTATGAAAAACGGGTCAATACCTTGGTAAAGGAGACCCAAAAAAATGCTGAGGAAATTAACACCTTGAAAAATAGGCTCACTCAATTGGCAAAGGAGGTTCAAAAAGCCAATGAGGAGAAGAATGCTTTCAAAAGCAGAATGAACCAAATGGAAAAAGATGCTCAAAAGCTCACTGAATTTAATAGTTCTCTCAAAATTAGAATGGAACAGATGGAGTCTAATGACTTTATGAGAAACCAAGAAATCACCAAACAAAACCAAAAGAACGAAAAAATGGAAGAGAATGTGAAATATCTCATGGAAAAAACAACTGACCTGGAAAATACATCCAGGAGAGACAATTTAAAAATTATGGGACTACCTGAAAGTCATGATCAAAAAAAGAGCCTAGACATCATCTTCCATGAAATTATCAAGGAAAACTGCCCTGACATTCTAGAACCAGAGGGCAAAATAAGTATTGAAAGAATCCATCGATCACCACCTGAAAGAGATCCAAAAAGAGAAACTCCTAGGAACATTGTGGCCAAATTCCAGAACTCTCAGCTCAAGGAAAAAATCTTGCAAGCAGCTAGAAAGAAACAATTCCAGTACTGTGGAAATACAATCAGGATAACTCAAGATCTAGCAGCTTCTACATTAAGGGATCGAAGGGCATGGAATAGGATATTCCAGAAGGCAAAGGAACTAGGAATCAAACCAAGAATCACCTCCCCAGCTAAACTGAGTATAATACTTCAAGGGAAAATATGGTCTTTCAATGAAACAGAGGACTTTCAATCATTCTTAGTGAAAAGACCAGAGCTGAAAAGAAAATTTGACTTCCAAACACAAGAATGAGAAGAAGCATGAAAAAGGAAACAGCAAAGAGAAGTCTTAAGGGACTTACCAGAAGTGAACTGTTCACATTCATACAGGGAAAGACAATATTTCTAACTCTTAAAACTTTTCAGTATCTGGGTAGTTGGTGGGACCACACATACACATGTACACGCATGCACACACATACACACATGCACACACATACAGAGATAGAGAGCACAGATTGAACTGAATAAGATGGGACCATACCTTAAAAGAAATTAAGGTAAATGGTGAGAGAGAAATGTAGTGGGAGGAAAGAGGGGGAAATGGAAGGGGGTAACTATATGTCATTTAAGAGGCAGGTAGGAGTTTTTCTTAGTGGAGGGAAAAAGAGGAGAGCTGAGAAAAAAAAAATCAAGAAGTTTACCCTCATCATATTTGACTAAACGAAGGAGTGAAATGCACACTTATTTTGGTATGAAAACCTATCTTACAGTATAAGAAAGTGGGGGAGAAGGAGATATTGCAAGGGGGGGATGATGGAAGGGAGGGTAAAGGGAGGAGGAAGCAATTTGAAGCCAACACTTGGGGAGAGACAGGATCAAAAGACAGAAGAGAAACAATGAGGGGCAGGTTAGGAAGGATGGTAATCCAGTTAGTCTTACACAACACGACTATCAGTGAGGTCATTTGCAAAACTACTCAGATATGGCCTATATTGAATTGCCTGCCTTCCCAAAAGGAATGGGTGGGGAGGGAGGGATGGGGAGAATTTGGAACTCAAAGTTTTAGGAACAACTGTTTAGTATTGTTGTTGCAACTAGGAAAGAAGACATACAGTTAATGAGGAATAGAAAGTCATCTGGCCCTACAGGAGAAAAGAGAAGATGGAGACAAGAGAAGGGAGGGATGACAGAAGAGAGGGTAGATTGGAGATAGGGAAAATTAGATTGCTTGGGGTATTGGGGTGTGGGGAGGGATAAAAGGAGAGAAAATTTGGAACCCAAAAATTTGTGAAAATGAATGTAAAAAAATTAAATAAATAAATAAAAAATTAAAAAAAAAAAAAGAAATGTGCATACCTTTTGACCCAGCAATATTGCTTCCAGGACTGTATCCTCAGGAGATCATAAAAATGGGAAAAGGTCCTACATATAAATAAAATACATAAAAATATTTATGGCAGCACTGGCAATGTCCATCAATTGAGGACTGACTGAATAAATTATGGTACATGAATGTAATGAAATACCATTGTGCCATAAAAAATGATGAACAAGAAGACTTCAGAGAGGCCTGGAAAGACTTATATGATCTGATGCTGAGTGAAAGGAGCAGAACCAGGAGAATTTTGTGCACTGCAACGACCACAGTATGTGAGAGTTTTTTTCTGGTGGACTTGGATCTTCATAGCAATGCAAGGACATAAAAGAAAAAAATTCCCAATTGCCTTCTAAGGCAAAATGCCTTCCACATTCAGAGAAAGAATTCTGGAATCCAATTGCAGAATGTAGTAGAACATTTGTGTGTGTGTTTGCTTGTGTGTGTGTGTGTGTGTATTCCATTCATTTTAGTTCTTCTAATCAGCATGACTACAGTGAAAATGTATTCAATAGGAATGTATGTGTAGATCCTATATAGAAGTGTATGTCTTCTTAAGGAGGGAGCGGGGTGGTGTGGGTAGATGGGGAAAAAGTCTAAGTTTTATGGTAGTGATTGTAGAACATTAAAAATAAATAAAATGAATATATTAAAAATAATAATTAATACAAAATCCTACTGTTACAATATGATAGAGTTGATGGAACTGTTGGGATTTCCAAGAAAATTGATGGAATATTTTGTTTACATTGAGTATTAGAAGAATATAATAGTTAAAACCAGTCTAGGGATTCCTCCAAAACTGGTAATGTGTTAAGTTAATGAAACTTACTTTGTTGATACACAGGACAGTTCACAAAAATGAGTGGCGCAGAGATGATAGAGGAGAAAAACAGGAAAGGGAATAGGGAAATGAAAAAGTAAAAAATACAAAGGAGGAAAAGGGAGAAAAAGGAGGGTAAGCGAAAAAGAGTGTGACATGATTGGCCTGTCAAAATGAACTTAAACAAGTCATTTGTGATCTCTGGGCCTCAGTTTCCTCACTTATAAAAGGCCTGGGAGAGGGTTTGAACTATAGGATGTGTTTGAAGTCTTAGAATCTTAGGCAAGGTAGAGGGAGAAGAAAATAGTATTAAAAAATCCCTAACTGAAAATTTATATGCCACAAAATTATAATATATATATTTCAGGTGTGATTTCTGGTGTCCTGCCTCATCTCCAAATTATATTTCTACTACAATCCTTCAACTCTGCATCAGAACACAGAACTAAAAGGGATGGAGATTGGTTTACATCTATCCAGTTGTACCTCTAGCCCAGAAGGAATTCTGCTGGAAATAAGAGTGCTTTCCTTGGGGATGATTAGATGATGCCAAATTGAAGTTTAATGGAAGTTACTTTCATCTAATCACCATGATCTAAATATTAATCAGCTGAGAGTAGCACACCAGATCTTGTTCATGTTCCACCTTGCTCCTCAGTAAGAATCATATTTTTAGGGAATGAGTATCTGTGAAGTATTTATGTATGAAATGAGAGAAGCACAGCATTTAAAGCATTTGGGGATTTCAAGACTGGTTTTCTCAACTCTGTGAGACAAATTTTGATACTATTATTTCAAATTTACTTTCAAGTTTCCTGATAGAATGCAGGCTTTGAGTGTTCAATAAATAGTTTTGAAGGGATACTTGGGAAAAAAGATAACCCACCTAATCCCTTCACTTTACATATGTAAAAAAAAATAGGCACAGGAAAACAAAAGGCCTTTCCCAAGGTCTCACACACACACATACACACACAGATGCAGAGGCACATACACGCACACACATACACGCACACACACACACACACACACACACACACACACACACACACACCATTTTTTATTTAAGAGCCAGCACACAAAGTTCTGGTTTGATAAGGGTAAATCCAGTTCTTTTTTTACAATCACTCATCACATTTTCTCATACTTGTAATATAAAGAGTAAAGTTTTGGGAATAATAACTTTCCTTGAGGTATAGTAAAAGTCATACAATGATGAACTTTGGTATGAAAGGATTCTATTATGGCTTAATTCACTCTGAGAATAAAGCTGTTTAAAAATCATGTTATGTGTCAGATGATACACTTGGCAGTGGAGATAAAAAGACAAAAATAATAAAGCAAAAATTTATGAGGTCAATGTAAAGAACAAAAAGGATCTACTTCAATACATACTTGCTAAGATTAATGTTCTAATACTGAACAGTGTTAAAACTAGAAAGAATTGGAGAAATCCCCTACTCCAAACCCTTGATTTTAAAGGTGAATGCTGGAACTTGATAGGTTGTGAAAAATGTCTACCTATGACCCTAGCAGGGTGGCATTCCTTTTCAAAAAGTATCAGTCAATATTTACTAAGCACCTACTATGTGACAGACATTGTGCTTAGTTCTAAGGATATAAAAAGAGACAAAAAAGTCCCTTCCCTCTAAAAATTTTATAATCCAATGACATAATAAAAGGAACCTAATTGTTAATATTAATAATAAAAACAAGTATGGAAGAGTAATTTATATTAAGAAGATATACTCAAGGAGGGAAATAGAGAAATAGGGGCATGATGGGAAATATTTAAGAACTGGTTCTGAATATATATATGTGTGTGTGTGTGTGTGTGTGTATATACATATATATATATATATATATACCACATGATAGAATTTTAGGTTTAATCTATAGAGTTAATATATTTTTCATCACTTTTTAAGATTAGACAATGAATAGGATAATAAATCAAGGACTAATTGTCTTTTTCAAGGTGTAAATCAGGGGTGGAAAACCTGCATCCTGGAGGACACATGTGGTCCTCCAGTATGACCTTTTGACTGAATTTAAACCTCACAGAACAAGTCCCCTTAAATAGATTCATTCCCCACCACTCGTGCAAATGCTCACAGTGAAAATTAAACAATCATTTCTTATGTTTCTAGAATACCATTGTCCCCAACTATTGTATTCTTAACTTCATGAAGAACAACACTTTTAACTACATATGAAGACACTTCTAGAAATCTTTCAAAATAGCAGTTTTTTCCTTAGTGTTCAATTAGTGGAAAATTGGGGTGAAAAGAAGGGATTACTTTGTAGACCCATCTCCACAGTTCTGTGGACATGAAGGAATAGAACCATTTTTGATCTAGCTATATGTCAGGAAGCAAAGTGTGTAGTGTATAGAATGTTGTTCTTTCATGGAGAAAGATCCAAATTTGAATCTTGCCTAAGGCTCTTAGCAGTAGTATGGCGCTGGACAAGTAATTTAACTTCTGTGTGCCTCTAAGGTCTCATTGATACAACAGAGTAATCATAGATCCTACTTCCCAAAATTATTGTGAGCATAATAATACATTTAGCTAATCATAAAGCACTCTATAAATTGTGCCATTTATCTAATATTATTTTGTTTTTCTGAAGAAAAAGCAAAATTCTTCCTGATGTATTATTTAATATTATTCTTTTTTTGTGGCAATTATTTATGGCCATAATGATGGTCCTTGTGATCTTGGACAAAACCTTTATTTTCTCTTATCATCATTTTTTATTTGTAAAAAGCCAACATTTTTATATAATAAAATTGATATTTGGGAAATAAAAGTCTGTTATATTAATATATACCTAGATTAATATGTACTAGGATTACCTTTTTGTACACTGCTTTCTCTAGCTACATATACCTCAATAAATCTCTTCCTGAACTGATACTATGACTTTATTATTTATAGGTCAACCTGCTCTTTAGGATTTAGGGAATCTCTGATCAGACACCTCACTTCTCTTGCCCTTACTTTTCTCATTCACAAAAAGAGTGAATTATACCAGATAATACCCTGAGGAATATACATACTTTATTTTGTTTTTGTGGTCTTAGGTCACTGGCTGATCAAATTGGTATGCTTTCCATTTCACAAGCTTTTGTGTCAGTTACAGACTTGAGTTTTGGAAAACGTACTTTGTTACTGTAAACATATTTCTATCCCAAACCTTCCCCACGTTTTTCATGACTACATTTTTTTAAAAGTATAAATGAAAGGGTTGAGCATGAGAACAGTGATAGTATAGGAAAGAAACACCACTTTATCCTTCTTGAAGATGGTATATGACCTAATGTAAATGAAAAACATAGGGTCAAAGAACAAAATCATAGCAGTGATATGGGAACCACATGTGGAAAGTGACTGTCACCAGTATGTCCGTGAAGGGAATAAATGTCACAGCATAGGAAGACATGACCAACATGAAAACTTGCAAGTTCACCATCTATGAAGTTACAGTGACTAAGTGACCCACCCTTTGAGCATCAATCTTCAGGCAAGTTCTTGTGTAAGATACATATCACAGAAGTAGTGATTTAGCACTATTCAGGTAAGATCACCAAGTTTTGAGTCAAAACACTTGAATTCACATTCTGGTCCAGCAAAAACCAATTGCATGCCCTTCAGGAAGTCTCTTGGCCAATCCTGACTTTTGTTTTCCCATTAGTAAGACCAATGTAGTGGACTTGATGAAATCTAAGTCTCTTCAAAGTTCTATATCTCATGACAATCTTTGTGTGTGTATGTGTGTGTGAATTCCAGAGTAGACTCCCATAAACCTCTGCTGAATAATTTGGTACTCAGCTGAAATACTCATCCACACCCATAGTGAAATGCAACAATACCTTTTAAAACATTTGTTTTCTTCACTTGAATAAATTTCTGTTCCACATTTTCTTCATAGCATTTTTCATTTCTGAATTCTTCAAAGTGTAGACCAAAGGATTACACATGCGAGCGATGATTGTGTAAAAAAGAGCCAAAATTTTATCCTCCTGGAATGGTGTGGCTGGTCTAATGTAAATGAAAATTGCAGGCTCAAAGAACAGGACTACAACAGTGATATGGGAACCACAAGTGGAAAGAGCTTTCTGGTGGCTTTCAGAAGAATGTGCCCGAAGAGTATATAAGATCAGAGCATATGAAGTCATGAGAACCATGAAAACCACCAGTGCCATCATCCCTGAATTGGCTATTACTAAAAGACCAATCCTGTGAGTATCTATGCAGGCAAGTTTCAACAATGGATACATGTCACAGAAATAGTGATTGATCTCATTGGGGCCACAGAAGGGTAAGAGAACAGCAAGGATCAATTGTGCAAATGAATGCAGAAATCCCCCACCCCAAGCAGCCAAGACTAGTGCATTGCAGCTATCCTTCCTCATAATAGCCGTGTAGTGCAGAGGTTTGCAAATGGCCATGTAATGATCATAGGCCATCTCTGTGAGTAGGAAGATCTCTGGCATTCCAAAGAAATGCATAGTGAAGAGCTGGATCAGGCAATTAGTATAGGAGATAATCTTCTTTTCAGCCAGTAAATCACTGATCAGTTTAGGGGTCACTGTAGAGGTGTAGCAAACATCCATAAAGGACAAGTACATCAAGAAGAAGTACATGGGTTGTTCAATGAGCTGACTACATGTGATAGAGATCATGACAATGAAATTTCCCATCAGAATAACCACAAAACAAAATAAAAAAAATTACAAAGCAGAGAACCTGAACCTGATTATTCTGAGAAAGTCCCCAAAAAATAAATTCAGTGACATTATTCTTATTGTTCATCTTTTATTTTTAATATTAGAAGATGACCAGTAGTTATCTGAAAAAAATAACATAAAGCAACATGAGAAATGCTGTAACCATACTGTGTCAATTATGTTATGAGGGAAGTGTTCACAAATACAACACTGATGTTTACAGAGTGCGTAGTTGGATGTATCACTTAAATATCCAATGTTCAGGGCATTTCAGAGCTTTATGAAACAGCACTGATTTTTGATGATTCACTCACAGACTCTCAGAATGCCAGAGTTGGAAGGAATGACTGATATCAAATCCAAACCACAACTGAGGAAGAATCAGCTATAACATGAAGTGGCTTTGTAGTTGCCTCTTAGACACCTTCTGTGTCATGAAACATGCCACCCTCTGATTCAGAAGAAGTCAGTTCTTAGAAGTATTGATAATATTAAAATATCTTATAAAATTGATCAACAAAAAATTACTTATATGTGCTAGTAAACTATTGTTAAAGAGGTGATGGTCTAAGAATTAAAATTGATGTTTCTTGTTTCTTTCTTTGTTTTTTAGACATAACCCAAGCAGGAGTTTGCTTCCTTTCATTGTATATGTTTGTAAATCATTTTGTGTTTTTACTTTCTCAATGGGGATTGAAGAGACAAGATGAGAGGAAGACAATGCAGATTCAAAAATACAATAAAATCAGGTTGAAAAGAGTACAACAGAATCATTAAATTTTAGTTTACTGAGCTCTAAGATCATTCAACCAAAGGGTACTATATATACATGTACACATATGTACATATGCATGTATATGTATGTATGTAATTTACTACCTCTAGCATTTGTTTATTGGCTAAGTTAAATGCAAAAGTAATCCAGACTGACAACTCCCCAGTTTCCACATCTGCAAAGTGAAGAAAATAATACCTCCTCCACCTACCTCAACTGATCATTGAGTTTCAAAATAATAAGGTGAAGTGCAGATGTCAATTTTTTTCAATTTGCATGTTAGAATTGACAGAAACTTTGTCAAGTTCATGATTTTTATGAATAAGAATTACTTCTATATTTCTGATAAATGTTCATCCAGTTTCCTCTTAAAGATATCCAGTGACAAGGAGTTCACTACCTTCAGGAACAGATCAAATTCAATATTTTGCAGATTAATTATTATGAGAGTTGTATATTATAAAATAGTTAAATGAAACATCTAACTAATATAATTGCTATTTTAGAGGTTTCTTGGCTGTTTATATGTGTTCCATTTAATAATTTTGCTCAAATATATAGGAGAGAGTAAAAAAAATTATAAACAAGGCTGCTGCCTATGAATCAGAAATCTTGGATATTCCATACAGAGCAGAAGTGGGATATAATTAACAGAAAATAAATCCTGGAAAGACATCAGACAAAAAGTTTAGCAGTTAACAGCTAAGTCTAAAATCTTTGTTCTCATTCATCTAAAACACAAATTCTGCCTTTACTCTGTTCTGAGCAGCTAGGTGGTACAATGCACAGAGTGAAGTCAGGAAGACTCATCTTCCTGAGTTAAAATCTGGTCTCAGGCACCCACTAGTTGTGTGACTTCAGGCAAGTCATTTAGCGCTGTTTGCTTCAGTTTCCTACTTTATAAAATGAGTTGAAGGAGGCAATAACAAATCATTGTAGTATCTCTGCCCAGAAAACACCAAATGAACGGATGAAAGAGTTGGACATGACTGAAATGACTGAACAAAAATATAATCTACAATATTTTAAGGAATGTATAAGTTTGCATTCTTTTTAAAAGTTTTTATTTTGTATGCATTGATTTATCTATTTATTTTCTGTCATTTTTTTCATCAGGATAACAAGTCCACCCTCTTTCATATTATTGCTTTGTCACATTGCGCAAGTCGTTTATCCTCTCAGTGTTCAGTACTCAATTGTCATAGGTTGAGAGCATAGTTTTATCTGAAAGCTTACGATATTAATGAAATCACAGGTCTACTTTCTCTCTCTCTCTCTCTCTCTCTCTCTCTCTCTCTCTCTCTCTCTCTCTCTCCCTCTCTGTCTCTCTCTCTCTCCATATATACATATACACATATACATATATACGCAATCACATGTACATACATACATACAGAGAGATCACTCATCAAACGTCTTCTGAATATTTTATTGTCATTCTTAAAACCATTATATATACATATAGATATATTTATATATATTATATATATATATATATAAATACACATATATATAAACTAACAAACTTTAGAAAGGAAAATAATCCATTTTCAAATTTGATTGCTTCAGTCACTGATCACCTAACCCAGGTTGTAGATGATAAGTCTTTACAACATACTTGACAAGTTGACTTCAAGCTTTTACTTAATAAGTTTGCTTAAGAGTGAACTCATTTCTTCCCAAAATAATCCATTCCATTTTTATATAGTTCTATTTCTTAGGATGTAATTATTTTCTTCCTGACATAAATTCTAGCTTGGGTTCTTCACAACAGCCCCCTCAGTACTCTTATTTCTCTCACTTCAGTCTGAACAAAATTAATTTAATCTCTTCCAAGGAATGCCATTTCAAATGCTTAAAAATAATTGTGATTGCACCTTGCAGTTTCTGCTTTTCCTATCTAGAAATCCCTACAGGAAAATTTGCATTTTTAAGTTTCTTCCTATGAAATGAACTTGACCTTTCTTAATTCATAGATTCAAAGTGCTCAAAGCATACTAATAGTCAGTGGGATTTGATGGGGAAAATTACAACTTCATGTTCACTAACATAAATGACATTTATCATTTCCTTTCACTATGAATGTAAGCAATATATATGATGGGGATAAAGAAATAATAAGTTTCCTGATAACCAAAGTGGTCCAGGACACAAAAGGTTAAGTACCTCTGTATTAGTCAAAACTCCTCATTTTATAGAACAAAGGGTAAAACCTAAAGGAAATTACTTTTTTCAAATGTATATAGTGAGTGGATGATATTTTGTGTCCTAACTCGCTGGTTAGTGTTCTTTTCTGTCCATTGAAGTTAATTATTGAATGATAGGTTACCACCTTCCTGGAAATCCTTAAAAATGTACATACCTGAAGCTTTGTGTGTGTGTGTTAGTTCTTCGTTGCCAAAGAAGACCATGCCATCAGAGAAATGATGACGACTTGCACTTGACTTTGTTTTGGGTGAGGGAGGGCTGTGCAAGTCACCAGCCTCACTTCTCTTCCAGGGCCATCTGAACCAAGTGACCAGATACTCATCAGAATGACTGGAGATGAGCCAGGATGGGGTTAAGTGACTTGCCCAAGGTCACACAGCTAGTGAGTGTCAAGTGTCTAAGGTGAGATTTGAACTCAGGTCCTCCTGACTCCTGCACTGGTGCTGTATCCACTGCACACCTAGCTGCCCCACCTGAGGCTTTGTGACATAATGAAATGGGCATTATATGCAGACCTTAAATACTGCTATTACTATACTAATACTGTTATTTACTACCTTCATGCCTTTGGAAAATTGTTTAACCTCTTTGAGTCTCAATTTACTGATCTTCAAGGAGGCAATTGAATCAAACCATGGGTACCCTCATCCCCTCTCCCCCCAAAAAGAAATCATATTCCATTCCATTAATGAAAATCATTTTTACCAATTTACAATCAAGTAGCCAATTTCACAGTTGTTGGACAGAAATAGAAACTGTAAGAAAAACATATAGAGAAAGTTTATATTTGAAAATTTACATGTCTCACTAGGATCCAACACATCTTTGAGTTGTGATTTCCTATGAAATTACTCAACACAATCTGAACTACCTATTCAGTCCATCACTTTTTCACAAGATGCTTTTCCATTAGGAAGGAACTATATCTTTCTATTTACCCACCAATCTAAAAAGGAAGGCCACATTGTATCGAAGAGTTACTGGACTCAAATATACCAACCTCAGAATAAATTGAGTGTTTGTGCCACTCACTAATGTCCTCAAATGTCATTGTTTTTTGCCCTTCAGTAGGTCACCTGGTCCAGCAACAAAGAGGAGTTTCTAGGTTGCCTGCTACCCTTCGGTCTTCTCAAGATTTATATACAGAAAGAGGATGTATGGAGTAAGTATTCCTAAAACAAACAAATCTCTAATCTGAAAGTATTTGGGGCATTGGAAAATTGTTCTCCCAACAATCTTAATTAGATTGTGGTGGTAGTGGAAACATTTACTTCATATTTAAGTATTGTAAAATCATTTTATGATAGCCATTCATAAAGGACACAAAGTAGTAATGGAAAAAAAAATAGAGCGCATTTAAATCACATGCTCCCTATTTTAAAGCTGAGGAAAGAGAGACTCCGAGAAATAAAGAAATATGTCCCCAAACACCCCGTTGGATGTCGATGAACTGTGGTTATATTTCATATGTTGTACATCACCAAGTCTGTTGTTGCTGCTGTTGGTTTTACATTTAGAAATTTGTGGATGATCTCAAAAGGATTTTGAGGGTGTATCTTTGAATTTGAATAGTAGAACACAAAGAACAAATAGCTCTATGTTGAGGTACATTTTTATATGATTTATATACTCCTATGAGCTTCCAATCAGCCAGATAGGGTGTCACATGAAACCCTTTAAACCATCACATTCTTCCCAAGATTTGCTGATCCTATCTATTCTTCCACCTCTTTGAACTTCCCTTCCTTTTTTTAAAATTTCTCTCCTCTCTCTTGATGAGAGATCTGTTATATTTTGCTCCTTTATTAATATAATTATTTTGAAGCAACTGTCCAACAATTATTTATTAGGGTTGTAGCAATGAACTATATTTACATGGTATTATTGCACATTGTTATTTTTCTTTAAAGAATTAAGGGTGGCAGTGAGGGAAGGACACTTTCATTTAGCAGTACAAATCTTCACAGCATAAGATGTTTTCTAATTCCCTTTTTTATATTGTTCCTCTTCATTATCACAAAGACTTAGAACCATTTATGGTTGCCAATTTTTATGGGCAAATGCATTTTAGAGAGATTAAATAATTATACCTAAATCATATAAGAGACTATACAATAATTAATACTGGATACCTATTCTTTCCTTTCTCTTTTAAAAATATGTAATTTCCATCAAAATAATCCATTTTTCACCAACTCATTCCATCCCAATCTATAATAAAAGAAAAAAAAATTATGCAAAAAACTAGAGTCAAGCAAAACAAATTTCTAAATTCAATACATACCCATATACATACATATATAATTTAGCATGCATGCATTTTGTTTGTATATATACATATATGCATATATATATGTATGTATGTACATCAAAGTATATAATTTTGTCTATATACTTATCTGCATGTAACCTTTACTGTGGGTACAAGATACTTTTCTCATTAATCACCTAAAATGGTGACTGTTCATTAATTACTCTGATAACATTCCCTAAGTCTTTTTAAGTTGATTGTCTTGAAAATATTTTTGTCATGATATTGATAATTTTATGATTCTATTCACTTCTTACACATCATCTTTAGTTTCTTTGTACTCCTCCCATTCATCTTTTCTTATACCACAATAATAATCCATCACCTGTAATTGTTTGTTTATCAGTTCCACAACTTGTGGCTATGCCTTCAGATGACTAACTCAAAAGAACTAAAAATATTTCTGTACATTCTTAGAGTGCCCTTTTCTTAAGACTATTTACTTCCTTAAGGTCTCTTCACTCTAATTTCTCACTCATGTCTATCCTTTTTCCTCTCATTTCCTTATAAAGAGAGATCTTTCTAATTTTTATTTATTTATTATTAATTATATTATTTATATTTTTATCTTTTCATATCCTTTATTTATTTATTTATTATTTTTATTTTTGATTATATATACTTATGTATATGTATATGTATATGTGTATATGCATATGTATATATGTATATGTATTTATACAATTATATTATAAAATATTATTATCTATTATTAATATTTTATATTTATATTTATATTATTTATTATATTATTATTTATATCCATTTATTATCAGCTGTATGCTCGTGTTCTTTCTGCCTTTTCTGGTTCAGATGACAGTGATCCTTAAGTGTCAGTCACATCCACTTGCCCCATTTACTTCGTTTATGGAGGTATTTCTAGTGAAATCTGATTATGTGAGATAAATGTCCATAATCTTTGTTTCTCTTTTCCTTCTTCAGTGTATTTTTGACCTCTCACTTTCCATTCATCTCTTATGTTCCTCAAGACATTAAAAGACATTTACATTTTTGTTATTTCTCTTATATTTCACTCTCTATGACACACAATGATTATTGAGTTCATAGCGGACAAACATTTATACATATTTGAATGCAAATAGTTTACATTTTAGTACCTTATCGTTTTTCTTTTTAACTTCTATGTTTAACTTCTCTGTTGCTCTTAACTCCTGTATTTGATTTCAAGGGTCTATGCAATTCCATTCTTTTAATTTGGAATGCTTAGAAGTCTTCTATTTCATTAGAGGTCCACTTCCCCCTATAGACCTGTCTTCATTTTTGTCTGATCAAGTTATTCTTAGTGGAAAATCTGTATCACTTACTTTTTGCACAAAATATCTCAAAATTTCTGTTCCATTAGGGTTATGGCTAAAAATTTTGTGTGATCCTGACTTGTGCTTTTTCTTTTGGATTTTTTCTTGAATTGTTTTGGATAGTTGCATTATGCTCTCCCCTCTCAAATAAAACCACTGGGACAAAGGAATATAAACTGAAGAGGAAAGTACAGGATGGGGTGTAAAGGCTTCACATTAGCAACTGAGTTAAGCTTTAAAGGAATATTAAGAGCAGATTCTTATGCAACATCTTAATGCTTGTAAATATTTTTCCAAAAAAAAAAACAAAACAACATTCATCTACTAAACTATTCTCTGAGGTGGAAATCAAAAATTTATTTATATTCATTAATTCATTCGTTTATTTGTTTGCTTTGCAGCTCAGGAAATTAAAGTGGAGAAACTAATACCATCATTCATGAGAGAGTCAAAGAGACAGAGATAGAGAGACAGAGACAGTGAATATAACATACATAATGTATAAAATCATTTTTTTTGGCTTTCAATCTTTCATAACTTGCCCCCATACTACTTTTTCATTACTTTCTTCCATATACTCTTTGAAATAAGGCTTCTGGCTTATTTATCCTTGAACACCACACTTTTTTGAATCTGGGTTTATTTCATGGTTGCCTACTATACTGACAATCATCTTTTTTTCCTATTGCCTCCTTCTTAAGTCTCAGCTAAAATCTCACCTTCTGAAAGAAGCCTTTCTTATTCCTCCTTTATTTTAATGTCTTCACTCTGACGTTATTTTACATTTGTTGTTTATATGTCCAGGATAAACATATATATATATATATATATATATATTGCTAGGAACATCTTGTTTCCAAACCCTTCAGAGTGTAAGCACCTTGAGAGCAAGATTTTTGAGAAATTATATATGTATACCTAGTGCTTAGCATAGCTCTTTTCACAAAGTATATCTGCAAT
Organism: Bettongia penicillata ogilbyi; assembly: GCA_023548195.1. Lineage (NCBI taxonomy): Eukaryota > Metazoa > Chordata > Mammalia > Diprotodontia > Potoroidae > Bettongia > Bettongia penicillata. The sequence continues at coordinate 1,475,579 of JAJHZJ010000280.1, forward strand.
AAAAATACTCACAGAGAACCGAGTCAAATGTGCAAGAACACAGATCATTGCTTTAACATGTTGACAATGTGCCAGGCAAGGGTTAAATGCTGAGGGTTCACATTCAAGCAAACAAAACAGTTTCATGTCCCAAAGAGCTTACATTATATTAGGGGAAGAGAACATGTAATAGAGAGGGTTCATAGTATAGAGATGGTCAGAAAAGGGTGTGGGGCACAGTCTCATCCAAGATAAGGGGAAAGATTACCTGCAGCTTCCCAAAACTTGAGTGTAAATTTTGATTGAGAGGGTTTCACAGGGTGCGTTGAGGTCTGGAAAGAAAAGCTTAAGGAGGACTAAGAAAAAGGCATTTGTTCTTAGCAACAAATATATCAGTGGGGACCTTGGAGAGGGCACAAAGAGTTAAGATATGGGGTAGTATTTACATCTTTTATAAGAGGAAGCCAAGTGGGACTTTTATTTCCTTGTTGGAGTTTAGTTTCAGAGGTTCAGAGTCACTGTGATACTTTCTGGCTTTAAGTTTATAATTTGAAAACTATATATAGTGGGAGACTGGTATTTTACTTCGGGGGTTTCGCTTCTGAGAAGCAACTTTTGATTATATAAATGGGACTCCGCGTAGTCCTTTGTTAAGAGGCCCCCAATTACTGAGATATTGTTGGTCCTCCTTCATGCAGTTGAGTATATAGGAGGTGGTATTTTTTGTCAGACAGGTGCAGCCCTGCCTATTGATCTCTTCTTGCACTTTCTCTGTTTGGATTTTCTCCAAGATCAGGTTATTGTCATTTCCCCTGAACTAGTGATTGACATATCTGTTTAATTAAAGAAGGATTTTAATTCCTTTGATGCTGTCTTTCTTTTATAAAGCAGATCAAAGAATCCATGCTAGCAGATGATCCTGGGTGTGCTAGGATACTTACTAATACACCATTACATCATAAAGGATTGAGAACTGAAAAGTGAGAATTTGAAAGAATGAAAAAAGCCACCACTATCACCACTAAAAATACCTAATTTCACCATAAACAAGGTATAAAATGAAAGGGAACATTGTGCTTTATGAGTTTTATTTGTTTTATTTTTCAGAGAAATAACTAGATAGCTATAGCTTTAACTACATCCCATCTCCACCCTTTCCTTTCATTTTTCTGTCAGAGAAAAACCTTATTTTAACAAATTGGCAGAAAAAGAAACAGAAGAGTAGGGAAAAATTCAATAGCAAAGACAGAGGAAAAAATCTGACATTGTATGCAACATTTAGCACCCATGTATAATAAGTATCATAAAGTAAGAAGAGGAAACTATTTTTTTCATATCTTTTCTGTGGGTCTAAGCCTATTCTTTCTTATTTCAAAACATGCAGTTTCAGCTCTTATAGTTTGGTGTTCTTTCCATCTACATTTATATAATCACTGTGCATACTATTTTCCTGTTGTTTATGTTGCTACTACTTCTTTGTTGTTCTTCGAAGGAAGAGGAGGTGAAAGAGAAGGAGGAACATAATGAGTCTCCCTGGGAAACATTGCCTATTAGGGTATCTTAAAGAACAATATATGGCATGGCCCACCATATAATGAGTGAAAACTGTCCCATGGGAAATTTAAGACTTTGTAGTCACTATGTCCACCTCTCTTGCTCATTTCATATCCATAGAAACCTTTTAACAATAATAAGATGATATAATATATTCTGAATGAAATTTTGAATAGATAGTAATTTTCTTTCTAGAAAATTGACCTTCAATTAAATTTCCTTCTAACTCATTTTACTTTTTTTATATGATTTGTAAATCCCAATCTGTTATATCTGTATATATTACAGAGGTCAGAAAAATGTATACAAGGCCACTCTTAAGGTCACTCTAAACATATACATGGCTCTAACTTTAAAAGGAAACTCCTTTTTTCACATTGTCACAAAATCTTAAATTTGTTAAGTCATGCAAAATATCTGATATTTAATCTTTGCTTAAAAAAGAAATTCCTTCTGCAACTTTCTCATTAGGACCTATTTCACTATTTTTAAAACCTGTAGTGATAGAGAGGTCATAATCTCTCAAGGCAGATAAATTCAAACAATATATTTTTTCTTTAAATAAATTCAAGATCAATTTGATCTTAGGCAGCTATGTGACACGGGGGATAGAGAATATGAATTAGAATCTGGAACACCTGAATTGAAATCTTACAACATTCACACTATGTCACAATAGCACAGAGGATGCAAGGTCTTTACCTAAAATGGACAGGATCCCCCATTGCATTGTGTGCCATCTCTAGTCATCCTGATGAACATCTGGCTCCTGATCCCAGATGACTGTGGAGGAGAAAGTGAGGTTGATGACCTTGGACACATCTCCCACATTCAAACAAATCAAAGACAACTGCAAGTCATGTTTTCATTTCTCTCATATAGTGATCCTCTTAGAAAACAAAGGACAAACACAACTAGGTAATACATAAAACTGGTCTCTTGATGGCCACGTCTATTTTGTTTAAAGAAGTTAGGAAATGCCTTTGGAACTAATCCTAAAATTTCTGTTGACTATCAATACTTCACTTAAATCCCTTTACTGCAACTTTTCTAAATATTCTTGGAGAAACTATATTTAGAGAAGTGGGTTATGCTGTGTATTGTAGTAATAGTATTTTACTACTGAAAAGAAAGAACCTCATAATTTAGAAACTTGTCATTCCAGCACTAAAAGTAGCATAAGAATATAGGATAAATAAATAAACATAATAAATAAATATATTGTTCCTGATTGGCTAAAGTGATGGCAAGAGGAAGTGACAAATGTTAGAAAGGATGTGGTAAAATTGGGAAACTATTTTATTATTGATGGAATTGTAAAATTCCCCAACAATTTTTGAAAACAATCTGGAATTATACCCAAAGAACTATAGTACTGTGTATAAACTTTGATTCAGTAATACAGCTCCTAGGTCTGTTGGAAAGATGATTAGGGAAAAAGAAAAAGAACCTTTATGTTCTATCATGTTTAAAGCAGCTCTCTTTGTGGTGGCAAAAAAATGTTAACTGCAGGGATGTCCATCAACTGGAGAGTGGATGAACAAATTGTGGTATGTTTGTGATGGAATACAACTGTTCTACAAGAAATGAGGAGCTCACTGATTTAAAACAAAACAAAACAAAACAAAAAAACCCAAAACTTGAAGAGGGAAATGAACTGAACCAAGAGAACATTGCATTAGTATATTTATTAATAAAATATGTCAGTGACCCTCTCAAAAACCAAAGATACTTCATGGTAGTGGGCTTGGAGTTTAAATGCCTTTGAAACAACAGGTGTTCCAGAAGTTGCAATTAACTCTGATTGGTTAAGAGTTAATGGGAAAATAAAGGTTACAAAATAGATCTGGGCTTTATTCCAAGGACTCTCTTGATGATTTCTATCAATCAAGTTTTGATCAAAGAGACCTATCAGTGTCAATGTCACTTTTCCCACAAAAGGGAGAATCTACATTTTTTCCCAGATTGTCTGAGCAAATACAATGAGAGGAAAGCACCTATTAGTCTCAAATTGGAATTCCTTTTATACTTTATTTAGATCTTAGACTGGGTAAGTCTTGTGTAAGATTTCTCACACTGGGAGATATCTGGATGACAAGTAGAAAAGTTTCTCCTTTAGTAATTGGTTATTAGTACGAGAGAATAATCATTTCTCTTAACACTAAATTTGGATTGAAGATTTTTTCTTTATTTTTAGTTTCTTTCTTTTTTCTCAAGATGTTGTAATGGTAATTTAAATGGGAAGAGCTTTCCCATTCATTAATAGTCCCATGTAACCTGATTAAATCACTTGGAAACCTAAGTCACTTGTGTAGGGAGGAGTTTACTAAACACTTGGAACAGGAAGGATTGAGCAGAACCAGGAGGAATTTAATGAGAAGGGTTGAGGGGGAGGATAGAGGAAGCAGGCCAAAAGACACATCAGGTTAGTGAGTGCTTCTGGAAAGGTCCAGACAGGGACAGTCTTGGGAATGCCTTTGTACCCAGCAGTGCTAATGTAAATTCATTTCTTGGCTACTATGATGGATTTGGCTTTATGTTGTTGGGATTTGACTTTTTTCTTCTACCTTCAATATGAACATATGAAGAGTTTTTTATGCTTTGCAACTGAGAAGTAAACCAGCACATTCATGTCTGTCTTCAGTGCTGTGAATATTGCAAGAGGTAAACAACAATGCAAATACAAGATATATACTCGAGACAGGGAAGGTAGTCTCAGAGGAAAGGCACTAGAAGGCATGAGGACTAGGATAGGCTTTGTGCAGAAGGAAGGATTGAACTGATTGGTGAAGGGAGAACAGAAAACCAGAAGATGGGACAAAAATGAAGAACTCCTCTGAATCCCAGTTGAACCACTTATTAGCTAGGTGACCCTGGATAAGCTATATCCTTCCTTACTCATAAATTTCATTATCTGTAAAATGAAGAGATAGAAGGAAATGATCTCTAGATTAATTCAATTCAAAAATACAATGAGATTGTGATTTCAGCTGATTTGTTTTTCTTTACTACTACTAAATGGGACTGGTACAGTGAATTGAGTGAGAGCCTTGGAATCAGAAAAATTTGAATTCAAATATGACCTCAGACACTTAGTAACTGTGTGACCCTGGATAAGGCACTTACCCCTATTTCCCTCACTTGTCTCATTTGTAAAATGAGCTGGAGAAAGAAATGACAAACAACTTCAATATCTTTGTCAAGACAAAACAAAATAAAATGAAATCCTGTCATGAAGAACCAGACAGGAAGAAAACATCTGAATTCTTGAATGTTATTATAATATAACCAGATGTCACAAGAGATACAAAGTTGTTTCTCTTTGATGACTTCTGACTCCTGACTCCAATTTAGATAGGAAAATGCAAAAAGTTATTAAGAAAATTCTACAGATTCTTCCTAGAAACTATTTTTAAATGTTTCAGAATTCACTGGCATCTCTTTCTTAATTCTCTCACATATATAAATCATATTCTGAGCCTAATGCTTATCTGAACAAAATAGAATTCCTACCTGCAGTGAGAGGTTCACCTTTGTGATTCCTTCCTCCTTGAAACCTGCTGTAATTTTCTAATGAAAATAAAGCTTTTCTTCATTTTATCTTCTACAGTATTTGTTCACTTTTATGGTCTTAATATAATACAAGTCACATAATTATTCTATAAAAACAGTCTATTGATGCCCATGTGCGACTTATTGCATACAAAGCAGAAAGGAAATTCCTCAGGGATTGGTCTGAAAATGTCTCTGCTGATTATAAATACTCCTCTTTTATCCAGTAGAATTTTCTGTATAATTACAAAGACAGTGTTTAGCAAACTACAATATGCTACTATATGACACAGAGTTTTACTAATGAAGAGAACCCCAGGACTTATTACCACGGAATGATAGCACTGGGTCAATATTAAAACATAAGGTGTCAGATCAAGGACCTAAGAGCACAGGCTGAACTTGAAGAGATCATTGAACATAAAAGAGCTGACCTAGAAGCAGCCTGTGAAATAATCTTAATTAATAGAGAACAAGTAGTAAAAAATGACTGATGGAATTATACTTGGGGAAGAAATAAAGGAGAAGAAAATGATGTCCTAGAATCATCAGAACTTTCTATTATTTTCCCTTTTGATCATCACTTTATTTAGTGCTGAACACCTCAGAACATGAGGAAAAGTACTAACCTTACTGCAAATTTTTTATGTAATGATCTGAGGATAGGCTGGGCTTCCTAGTTCCCTTTCTTTTTCAAATGTCTTGTTAATAGGCTTAAGTAATTTTCTTTGTCAATTTAGGAAACAATTACATTTAGAGTGTCCAAACAAAAACCTTTCCATTCATAATCTCATTTGAGGATCATTATACAAAATTTCTTGAAGATGATATTTCAAATCCTCTTTTCTCCATGTCACAGTTGAAGAAGACAAGAGATAAAGAAGGTAACTAGTTTGCACAAGAACATATAGCTGAAGAGTGGCCGAGGTGAAGTATCATCTCAGTTTTTCCTGCCTCTGGGTTCAGTCCTCTATTCACTTTTACCACCTTCATTTCTCGTGGTGTAAGATAGAAAAAACAAGAAATTATGTCCAGAAGTCCAGTGGAGCTGAGGTATTCAAACGATGTAAGGTTTTAAACTCATATTTTCTAGCTTGCCCTTTGAACACATGCAGAGGTTTTTGGAGTGATGTTTGTTCCACATAATGTTACAGATCAAGTATCTGAGAAACAAAGAAAGAAAACAACTTGGCTAAGGTCACACCAAGGTCCGTAGAAGTATCCAGACTAGGACAAAAGATTCACATGAATGTGTCCTGGGTACTTATGAGACTGATTATAATATATACATATATATATATATATATATATATATATATATATATATATATGTGTGTGTGTATGTATATATATATATATGTGTGTGTGTATGTATATATATATGTATATATATGTACATACACATATATATATATTCTTTTTATTTAAAAGGTAAAAATTATGGGGAAAAAGGCTAGCTGTGTTCAATATTTAATAATTCTTTCGTGTTTGTGAGTTTTTTCTCTGGGCAATGTAAAACACCAGGCATTAGAAACTGTGCTTAATTCTGAGGCCCAGATAGTGGATTTAATTCCTTGTTTTGTTCTTTTATATAAAACTGACCTTGGGAAAGAAAATCATTTCAACTCCTTTGACTTCACTTCTCTTCTGAAAAAAATGTGGTTAGAATAGATACCTCTAAAGTCCCTTTCATTTTTTAATTTTATGACACTCAGGCTGTTAAATTCTGAGTTAGATGAAGAAATTTTAGAACACTTTATTTCCCACGTTAAAATGTATAAAAACAAACTATAGCCCCAAATGGCTAAAAAAATGAAATGAGCAAAGGAAACGTGATCTTTTTGGAAGTTCACAGACACAATGAGAAAGAAAGAATGAGATGCTTGAGTGGTTTTGCTACATCAATAAATATAATAAATATAATTATATAATTTAATTAATAATATAATATAATATAATTATATTATAATTATAATATAAATAATAAATTAATATAATTATATTTATATAATTTATATTGTATAATATTTATATAATTTATATAATAAATATAATTAATATAATTAAATATAAATTAACTGTAATTTTAATTCCAAACAATTGGATGTAAATGATTTTACATTTTTCATGGAATTGTGTATTATAGAAGGAATTTTCACTAATCACTGCTATAAAAATATCTTCTGTGGTCACTTATTCTACAATGTTTTAATGATTAATTCTTCACTAATACAAGCAACTATAATATTTACCAGGAGGCCACTGAGGAAAGGAGGTCTTTTTCATATAAGGGAATTCTATTATTAGGTTTGGTGAGTGAGTAATTAGATTTGTGATTAAAAGAGAAACAATCTGATTAGCAAATTTACTACCTCTTGCAATAGAGATCTGTTTTGAGCATTGCAAGAGAGATGACTTGTTTAGTTTCACACTAAACCAATAGCTATCAGAAGACTTAATCCAGGATTTCCTAACAAGGAAGAAATCTCTCAATCTTTTGTGCTACAAGGAATCTCAATTCTCTTCTTACTCAAAATGAGATACTAGGAAAATGAGCAATATAATATAACAGAATTAAAGCTGGAAAGAAACATAGAGACCTCTATTTAACCTCATTGATTTTCCGATGAGAAATCAGACCCTGGGAGAGACTGAATGACTTTGAACAATAATAGCAGCAGTAGCAGTGGCAAATTTAAATCCAGATTCTTTGACTCCTGCATCAGTATGCTATGCTCAGTACCACACTGGCTCTCTAAGCTTAAAGAGAACCTTCGTGGACAATTTCAAATGATATGATCACTCCACTGTATTACATAGTGTAAAATTATACATTTATAAAAATCTTAAGTGAGGAAAAATGAATTGCTTGTTAGTTGATGAAAAGAGTTTTTTTTTTTTCTCTATGACATCTAAAATGAAAAAACAAAAAACCCAAACATGCTCCATCAACATAGTCTCTTTATGAAGTTTCCCTGGATACCAACTGTTTTGAAGGTTGTAGGGATGGATTCTTCCCTGAGTACTAGTTGTGAGGATGATCATGCTGATACTGATTCTTTCTTCCCTTGTTTATGATGACCTAACAGGTAACATTTCATTGAGCAACTCTTTATGTGTAACCTAAAGAAGTTTCAATTGTCTTCTGCCAAAATTATACTGGAAATTTCAAGGGAAAAAAATACAATTCCAGGATTAGGGCTGTGAAACAGAGGCCACTATGTCAGAGACACATGTATTTTTCATCACTGTTTCAGTGAAATAGTGTGTAAAATTAGGACCCTTTGACCATGCTCACATTGTCACTATAACCTCATGTAATAACCCTTCAGATGGGCATGTTGGAATGACTTCATATGTTTCTCAGAGCTTCCCAAGTATGTCAGCTCAATATATTTGTGACACATGGGTAGAAATATTTTCTTTTTAGTTTTTTATTATTATATAATCATAATTTAAAATAAGCTGTTCAATAAAACTAACATACTGTTTTCCTGAGATTCATGTTAAATCCTTTTACTTTTATATGAGGTTGAGTTTCAGAAACTGATTGTTAAGTGATTTTAAATATCTTTTAAATAAGTACTTAGGAAGACCTCTACTTGTTGTGATTCGTTGAAAGGAGAAATCCTTTCAAAATCTCTTTACTTTATTTACTAGTTGAATCTGGTGGCCATTTGGGAATTATTTCTTTGTTGCTCAATACTGGAATTCCAGTAAGTAATGTGCCAAGAGATTCCAGCACTCGAAAAATTAAAAATGTCACGTTCCAGTTATTTGATAAATGATATGAAACAAAGTGTTATGAGAAGCATAACATAAGATTTTGAGGTAGAAGACCAGTACTCAAGATCGAGTTGCTCCACTTTTTATCTGTGAATATTTGAGAATATCCCTTAAATTCTCCAAATTACAGTTTGTCTATCTAGAAATAAGAATAATATTTACACCACCTACCTCATAGGGCTTTTGATAGTAAGAACATTTCAATATTATATAAATGAGATACAGAAAGAGATATAGATATAGAAAGAGAAGTTATATTCCTTGCAAAATCTCGCAGAAGTATGCACTTCTTACACAAGAGAATACAGGGAAAAATTGAAAAGAAGCTGTATGTACTAAAATGTTTATAGCAGCTCTCATTGTGGTTGGAAATAATTGGAAACTGCAGGTACATCCATCTATTAGGGAATGGCTGAACAAGTTGTGATAAATGATTGTGGTGGAATACTACTGTGCTATGAAAAATGATAAACTCAATGATTTTAGGGGAAAAAACATGGAAAGACTTGCATGGAATAATGAAGAGTGAAATGAGTAGAACCAAGAAAACATTGTATACAGTGACAGTAACATTATTTTTAAGAATGCTTTGAGCAAGAAAGCTATTTTGACTTATAAATACTGAAATTAACTATAAAGAAAATATAAAGAAAGACACTTTTCCTTTTTCCCTAATCCTCTTTGGAAATAGACCAAGTGGTTGTGTTGCTGTGTGGAAGTGTATAGATGGGATTTGTATTTAGAGGAGGAACCTAGGATCTTTGAAAGCTCCATGAAATTTCCTAAATCCAATCCCTTCCTTCCTTCCTTCCTTCCTTCTTTCCTTCCTTCCTTCCTTCCTTCCTTCCTTCCTTCCTTCCTTCCTTCCTTCCTTCCTTCCTTCCTTCCTTCCTTCCTTCCTTCCTTCCTTCCTTCCTTCCTTCCTTCCTTCCTTCCTTCCTTCCTTCCTTCCTTCATTACTTCTTTCCATATTCTGGCTTTTCTGCATTTCCTTAAAGGTAAATGGTTCAAAGGGGTCATATAGGAATGAATAAGACAATGTTAGCTCTTGATGAATTTCTTCAAGTTTGCCAAACCTAGATCACTATTTTTTTTCATTTTGTTAAACTACAAATATTATCATTATTACCATTTCCTCTACAGATCATGATTATCCCCTTCTTATGCTTCTTCCAGTATAAAACATAGTAATGGAGATGAAGAATGTAAGAAATTTATCTGTATATTATTGATGTTTTTCCAGAATAGTTGTAATTAATCAACATTTCTACCAACTCTGGAATAATATACTGTCTTCCTTCATCCTCTCCAAAATTGAATTTTCCCACCTTGTGTCATCTTCAACAATTTGATAGATGTGAGGAAATATATCAGAAAACTCTCTTTTTATTTTGGATTCCAGTCCATCTCACACCACTGACTTGTGGGGTACCCCAAGGATCTTTTTTTTTTGTATCTCCATTGTTCTCTCTCTTCACCCTTTCCAGCCTGATCAATGTAATTATCACTCTCCTAGTGGACCTCTATAACCATCCAGAATATCTCTCCTTAACTACAGTCATGCAGTTCTGGAAATCTTAACCTGGATATCATAAAGGAACCTAAATGTCAATATATCTGAAACGGAGCTCCTTGTTTTCTCCCCAAAGTATCCACTACTCACAAATTTCCTATGATATTTTAATGGTACTACCATCCTTCTAGTCGCATAGGTTCACAACCTTGATGTCATCCTTGACTCCTCATCTATCATACATATCAAATCTGATATCAAGCCTTACTATTTCTACATTTCCAACATCTGCCACATATGTTCTTTTCTCTATCTGCATACAGTTGTCACTTTGATTCAAGGCCTAAACATCTCACATCTAGACTATTGTAAAAGTCTCCCAGAATCAAGTCTTTATTCATTGCAATTCTTCCTCCTCTCAGATAATAAAGTGATTTTCCTAAAGTACAGATGATTTTATAGCCTTCCTTTATCTAACATATGTCCTCCATATGTCCTCCAAATACATTCTCTTTTTTGTGATATTCAAAGTCCTTTACAGTCTGGCTTCCCCTCCTTTAATAGCTTTGAATTGTTTTACTTATTTACTTTCCTGCAGAGCCTCTATTATGCAGCTATATGGGATTCTTTGCTGTTGCTCATTCACAACATTCTTATTTATTGCTTATATTACTTGAATTGCTGTCCCCATCATCCAGATCTCCCTGTTCTCTTTTGCCTATTGTCCTCCATGACTTCCTTTAAGATTACTCCAATCACAATGTATCTAGGAGACACAGTGGAAGGAGTACTTGCCTTGGAATCAGGAGTGTGGGAGTTCAAATCCAGCCTCAGACACTCACTACCTCTATAACCCTCAAGAAAGTCCCTCAACAGCCATTGCTTAAAAAAGATCGCCCAAATCCAAATTTCTTCAGAATACTTATTTGATTCTCATCCCATCACCTTGTGAAATATCCTGCTTCTGAGGTTAATCTCATTTTCATAGATAGATCATGACTATATAAGTAGATACATGATGCATATAGCTAGGTACCAATATCTATCTATTACAAGCTAGAGGATGATAAACATAAATAGACATATACACGGTAGATACCTGATATATTTATAGATGTATGGTTGTTGGGATGCTCTCTACCTCTTTATAAGTTTAATTTGTTTAAGGTAAGACACATGGAGAATACAAAATGTATATTCAATGAATTATCAGAATTTTAAGATTTTATTGAAAAAGAACTGAAATTAATAGAAAATTAAACATTCAATATCAAAGACAAATATTATATAAACATTAAAGATGAATTACAAGGGACTCAAAGGGCAGACTGCCTCTTATCTTAGGAAATGTAAAGTGTGTGTCTAAGATTTTGATTAATAATTGGGTTGTTTGAAAGGAAAATTGGATACAGTTGAGAATAATTTGATGCTAATAACTAACACCATTTAGGAAAATGGCAAAAAGTATAATTATCTTGTAGAAATGAGGTGTAAGAGAAAGAGCTGACACAGAAGAGTCTGGCAGTTCTAGAACCTTAGAATCGGTTAAAGAGGAAACAAGTACATACATATCTAGAATGTTGTAAAAGCTTTCTAAATTCAGAAAGAAATAAAAGACTAAGGGGATAGGGAGGGAGTGATTTTTAGAGGGAAGAAAGAGAGAGAATAGAATAGGGGGGTATATAAGTATGTCTAGTTGAATGGGGAGAGAGGATAAGGGAATGATTTTTGGAGGGGTTATGCTAAGTGAAAGGAGGGCAACGTAGTAGGTAGACATAAAGTAAAGGAGTCGAGAGAGATGGGAAATAAGAGACATAAAATAAAGATCAGGAGTAGAATTTATTAGAAAAAAATACAGCGATTAAAATCATGATCTCAACCAAAGTTAAAGCAAATTAAACCAAAAGAGAAAAATAGGGAAACTCCATTATATATTAGTCTTATTAATTGATATTGTATTAGACTATTTAAAATAACTAGATTGTGTAAAGTTGGAATAGTTTTCTGGTGTAGGAATTAATGAGTTGGTGGACTTAGAAAAATATGGACAGACTGGGTTTTATGTAGGAGAATATTGTCTACCATCAGAGAAAAGAAGATAAACAAGTATTGTAAGCTTTGATACAGATGTATTTGAAAGTTTATGCCTACATAGGATTATAGGTAACTGCATAAATGTGCATGTAGCTGATTGTATGTGTATATGTTTGTTTAAACGTATGTTTTGTCTGTCTGTTTGTCTGTATGTATGTATATGTGCATATGTGTTGTCATGTGTGTGTGTACGTACAACCTTCTGGGCAAGGGGGAAAGAAGGGAAAAATTATACAAAAACAAAAAAACGAAACTTATAAAGAAATCAAAGTGTATACCTCTGAATAAATGTGTAGTATTCATTATATAGCCTTTCAAAAAATGGACATTTATTACTTTGTGTTGGGAATCTTCTTAAATTCTTCTATGCACATGGCATGGTATACCTCTCTTTTGTTATTTTGTATTTAAGTTTATGCAGTTTTTCTTTTATTCTTTTTTATATTAATTTTATTTTTTCCAGTGTTCTACAATCACTACCATATAACTTAGACTCTTTTTTGCCTCCCTCCCCTCTACTTCTCCCATTCTTCCCAGAGACAGCATACAATTTTATATAGGTTCTATTCATATATTCCCATTAAATACATTTGGACTAGAGTCGTGTTGTGCAGAAGAATTAAAATTAATGAGAGAAATCATACAACAAACCAAAACACAAAACAAAAGAAATTGATCTGCTACATTCTGCAAACGAATTCCAAAGTGTTTTTTTTTTCTGCATATGGAAGGTGTTTTGCCTTAAAAGAACATTGGAAATTTGTTACGTCCTTACATTTCGATGAAGTTCCAAGTCTACCAAAAAACTCTCACATGCTGTGGTCACTGCTGTGCACAAAGTTCTTCTGGTTCTGCTGTTTTCACTCAGTATCAGATCATATTAGTTCTACAGGCCTCTCTGAAGTCTTCCTGTTCATCATTTCTTATACCACAATAGTATTCCATTATATTCCTATACCATAATTTATTCAGCCATTCCCCAATTAATGGGCATCCCCTTGATTTCTGGTTTTGGCCACCAAAAAGAGGGCAGCTATAAAAATTTTTGCACGTGTGGCACCCTTTCCCACTTTTATGATTTCTTGGGGATAGAATCCTAAAAGTGATATTGCTGGGTCAAAGGGTATGCACATTTTTGTAGCCCTTTGGGCATAGTTCCAAATTAATGTCTAGAAGGGTTGGATCAGCTCACAGCTCCAGCAACAATGAATTAGTATCCCAACTCTCTCACATCTTCTCTAACATTTATCATCTAACTATTTTGTCATGTTAGCCAATCTGAGTGGTGTGACAGGGTATCATAGAGTTGTTTTGATTTTCATCTCTCTAAACAGTACTGATTTAGAGCGTTTTTTCATATCATTAGGGATATCTTTAATTTTTTTCCTCTGAAAACATCCTGTTCATATCCACTGACCAGTAATCAATTGGAAAATGACTTGTATTCTTGTACTTTTGACTCAATTCTCTATACATTTTAGAAATGAGGCCTTTATCACAAACACTAGTTGCAAAAGTTTTCCCCCAGTTTTCTGCTTCCTTCGTAATTTTGTTTGCAGTGGATTTGGTTTTGCAAAAACTTTTCAGTTTAATATAATAAAAATTATCCATTTTGCACTCCACAATGCTTTTTATCTCTTCTTTACTCAAATATTCTTTCCTTTGCCAGAAATCTGATAAATATACTTATGCTAGCTCCACTAATCTGTTTATAGTATCAATCTTTATACTTAGATCATGAATGCATTTTAATTTATTTTTTCTGTAGTGTCAGGAATTGGTCTATGCCTAGTTTCTGCCAAACTTTTATCCAGTTTTCCCAGCAGTTTTTGTCAGTGAGTTCTTAACCCAGAACCTGGGGTCCTTGGGCTTATCAAACAGGAGGCTGCTATATTCCTTGCCTACTGTGTCTTGAGTACCTAGCATTTCCAGTTTTCTACCCTTCTGTTTCTTAGATAGTACCAAGAGGTTTTGATAATTGCTGCTTTACAACAAAATTTGAGATATGGTAGAGCGAGGGCACATTCCCCAGCCTTTCTTTTCATTACTTTCCTTGCTATTATGGACATTTTGTTCTTCCAAGTGACTTTTGATATTTATTCTTGCTCTAGAAAACAATTATCAGATAGTTTGACTGGTATGGCACTAAATAATTAAATTAATTTAGGTAGAATTATCAATTTGATTGTATTGACTCAGCCTACCCATGAGCAACTGTTGTTTTTCTAGTTACTTAGATCTGATTTTATTTGTGCAAAAAGTGTCCTGTAATTTTGTTTATACAGTCCTTGCATTTGTTTTGGCAAGTAGACTCCCAAATATTTTATAGTGTCTGTCCTATCTTTAAATGGGATTTCTCTTTCTATCTCTTGCTGCTGGACTTTGTTAGCACTATATAGCAGAATATTTGTGTGGGTATATTTTGTAACCTGCAACTTTGCCAAAGTTATTTATTATTTTAAGTAGTGTTTTTAATTGAGTCTCTGGAATTCTCTAAGTATATCATCATATCATCTACAAAGACTGATAACTTAGTTTCTTCTTTGCTTATTTTAATTCCTTTAATTTCCTTATCTCTTCTATTTGCTACAACTAACATTTCTAATACCATATTGAATAATAGTGGTGTTAATGGACATCCTGGTTTCACCCCTGATCTTATTGGAAATGCATCTAGCTTGTCTACGTTGCATACAATGCTTGCTGAGGGTTTTAGATAGATACTTCTGATTATTTTATGGAAAGTTCACTTTATTCCTATGCTCTCCAGTGTTTTTTATAGGAATGGGTGTTGTATTTTGTCAAAAGCTTTTTCTGCATCGATTGAGACAATGTGGTTTCTGTTCATTTTGTTGTTGATATGATCAATAATTCTAATAGTTTTCCTAATATAGAACCAGCCCTGCATTCCTGGTATGAATCCTATCTGATCATAATGCATTATTTTCATGATAAGTTGCTGTATTATTTTTTCTAAAATCTTATTTTAAATTTTAGCATCTATATTCATTAGAGGGATTGGTCTATAATTTTCTTTCTCTGTTTTGTCCCTCCCAGGTTTAGGCATTGAAATCACATTTGTTTCATAAAAAAAAAAAAAAAAAAAAAAAAATTGGAAGAACTCCTTCTTCCCCAGTTTTGTGAAATATTCTGTATAGCATTGGAATTTACTGTTCTTTCAATGTTGGATAGAAGTCACTTGTAAATCCATCTGGCCCTGGAGATATTTTCCTAGGAAGTTCATTGATGGCTTTTTCAATTCCTTTTCCTGAGATGGGGTCATTTAAGCATTCAACTTCCTGTTCTGACGATCTGGGCAATTTATGTCTTTTAAAATAATCATCCATCTCATCTAGTATGTCAAATTTATGGTCATAAAGCTGGGCAAAGTAATTTCTAAATATTGTTTTAATTTCCTCCTCATTGGAGGTGAGCTCACCCCTTTTATTTTTGATATGGGCAATTTGGTTTTCTTTCTTTTTTTAATATAATTGACCAAAGCTTATCAATTTTATTTTTTTTTCACAAAACCAACACTTTTATTAATTAGTTCAATGGTTTTCTTAATTTCAATATTGTTAATCCCTACGTTGGTATTCATTATTTCTAATTTGGTAGTTACTTAGCGATTTTCAATTTGTTCTTTTTTAAGCTTTTTCAGCTGCATGCACAATTTATTTATCTCCTCTTTCTCTATTTTATTCATGCAGGCATCAAAGTATAAAGTTTCCACTAAGAACTGCTTTTCCAGTATCGCATATGATTTGGTAGGTTGTTTCATTATTGTCATTATCTTGAATGAAATTGTTGATTGTTGCTTAACCCACTCCTTCTTTAGGATTAGATTATTTGGTTTCCAATTAATTTTTGATCTGTGTTTTCATGATTTTATTACATATGATTGTTATTGCATTATGATCTGAGAAGGATGCACTGAATATCTTTGCTTTTCTGCAGTGTACTGTGAGATTTTTATACCCTAGTACATGGTCAATTTTTACATAAACGCCATGGACCACTGAGAAAAAGGTAAATTCTTTTCTGTCCTCATTCAGTTTTCTAGAGACCTATCATATCTACGTTTTCCAGAATTTTATTCACCTCCTTAACTTTCTTATTTATTTTAAGGTTAAATTTATCAAGTTTGAAGAGGAGGAGGTTGAGGTCCCCCTCTAGTTTAGTTTTGCATTCTATTTTTTTCTGTAACTCCCTTTACTTTTACTCTAAGAATCTGGATGCTATACCACTTGGACATATATGTTTAGTCATGATATTGCTTCATTTTCCATGGTGTCTTTTAGCAGGATATAGTTTCCTTCCTTATATCTTTTGATAAGATCTATTTCTGTTTTTGCTCTGCCTGAGATTGAGATTGCTAGCCCTGCTTTTCTCACATCAGCTCTAGTACAATATAGTTCGCTTCAACCTTTTACCTTTACGCTGTATGTATCCCCCCTTTTCAAATAACTTTCTTGTAAACATATTCTTGGATAATCACTTTTAATTCGTTCTGCTAGCCATCTCTGATTTATGAGAGAATTCATCCCATTCACATTTACAGTTATGATTACTATCTATGTCTTTCCCTCTCCTCTTTGCAACCATTTCTGCTTTTAGTTTTCCCTTCTCTCTTCCCTTCCACAATAGAGTTATAATTTTTTACCCCCACCTTCTGCAGTCTCCCCTCCTTTCTTTCAGCCCCCCTCCCTTTTACTGCCCTTTACCCTTACTACTTCTTCCCTCCCTTTTAGCCTCCCCTCCCCTTCCTTTCTCCCTTCCCCTCCTACTGCATGTAGAGCTAGTTAGATTTATATACTTAAGTGTGTTGTTCCCTGGAAATAAATCAGATCAGAGTACCTCTCAAAAAATGCTCCTCTCCTTGCCCTTTTTCTCTCTCCTGTAATATGATTTTGTACTTCTTCCTGTGAGATAATTTACCATTTGCTGCTTCATCTTTTTCATATCTCCTGTTACAATCCCTTCCCATGCTTAAATCACATTTTTATCTTCACACAATTTAATTTGTGCCCATTGCCTCTGTTTCTGAATATCTCTTTTATATTTCATATTAGATATACAATTCTCAATATTAACAAGTATTGTCTTTTCTTATAGGGAAGTAAACAGTTCAACCAAATTGAGTAGCAAGTTTCTTTTCCCTTATTTCCTTATTTATATCCCTCGTCAGATCTGCATTTGAAGACTGAATTTTCTATTGAATTCTGGCCTTTTTATCTGGAAGTTCTGGAAATCCCTCATTTCATTGAATTTCCATCTCCTTGCGTCGAATACTATGTTGAACTCTGCTGGGTAATCATTTGCTGGTTATATTCCCAGCTCCTTTGCCTTGCGAAATACCATATTTCAATTCCTTTGATGTTTTAATGTAGAACCTGTAAGGTCCTGTGTGATCCTCACGGTAACTCCTCAATATCTGAACGTTTTTTTTCCAGTTGCCTATAGTATTTTCTCCTTCACTTGATATTTGTGAAATTTGGCAACAATATTTCTTGGTGTTTTTATTTTGGGGTCCCTTTAGTTTTCCTTCATGATTTCTTGGAATATATTTTCCAGACTCTTTTTCTCATCATGGCTTTCTGGTAGGCCAATAATTCTTAAATTTTCTCTCCTGGATGTATTTTCCAGGTCGGTTGTTTTTCCAATTATATTTTACATTTTCTTCTGTCTTTTCATTCTTTAGATATCATATGACTGATTTTTGACGTTTCATAAAGTCATTAGCTTCTACTTGTCCATTTCTAACTTTCAGCAAAATGTTTTCTTCAGGTAACTTTTGCATCTCCTTTTCCATCTGTCCAATTATTCCTTTTAAGGAATTATTTTCTCCAGTTAGTCTTTTCTTCCTTTTCCATTTGTCCAATTTTCATATTTGAAAAGAATTTATCTTCATTGAATTCTTTTTTCTAACTTGTAAAGTCATAGGGTATTTTTTTCCTCTGTTCCCTTCTTCAAACTTTCTAGGAGTACTCTCTTTGCATGTGAGCAGTGCTGAGATTTAATATGGGAGTAAAGTCTCAAAACTGACCTCTTTGATATTCGTGTTTTGGTCCTCATCCTCATACAAAGATTCTATGATCTATTCTTTCCTTCTTTGCTTCTTGTTCATGATTTTAGTTCTTTGTGTGTTGTGGCCTCCGGTTCTATTAGCTAGACTCTAAAGAATTTGGTGCTGAACTGGTTGGTGTCAGAAAGCAAAGGCAGGGGAAATCTGCTTATTTCCACAGGATTATCCCTGAGATTGGTGTCTTAAATGTAGGGGAGGGGTGGTCTGGTCCTGGGAGATCTCCTCAGCTGGGCTAGATTAAAGGCAATCTCAGTGCTTGATGATCCTGGCTACATTCTGGTTTCCCCTGGAGCACTTAGGCAAACCTGGGTCCTAGTGAGAGACTCCACACCCATGGACCTCTGGTGGTCTGGGACAGCTCTATTCCTCAGCCATAGAAAAGCGAATATTCCTTTGCTATTTTCATAGCGTCATGTGCTATGACACTGTTTGCCCCTTCTGCTGAATCCACTGATCCAGGATTTTTCTGGGGAAATATTTCATAGTCCTTTCAAGATTAACAAGAGGAGGGGGGAGGCAACATTTACTGATCACTTTACCATTTTGACTCCTGGAAGTTCAAGTAGGTGACTTACAAATGACCAATCTTAGGGCTGAATGTCTCAGGAGCAGCTGCAGCTGATACCTAGGACTCAGCAGGTGTCAGTCGTTTAGCTCCGTCTGGTCTCCTGCCCTGGGCTTCCACTCTGCTGTTCTGCTAGACTCCCGCTGCCTCATGCCACTCCAGGCATTTCCTGCATGGCGGTGCCACGTAGGATGCACTGTGCTGTGTCCTCAAACCTGCAGAACAGATCCTTCCCATTGACCTTGTAGTCTGTCCTGGTCTGTGAATTTGTCACAGTGGGTTTCCTATTGGATTCTGTACCTCAAAAATTTGATTAGATTGTCTTTTTTAGAGGTATCTAATGAAGTTTGTTTCAAGTTTTAATAAAAAAAGGAAGAAAAAAGACGTGGGTTTTTTGCCATTCTTTGTAATTATGACATTTAATATCTTCCTTGGGAATACAATATGTATTTAAGTAATGTTCATTGACTAACGATATTAAAATTGAGCCAAGAACTTAATAGGTATCATGTTTTGTTTTTTCTTAGTGAGGGTACTTCCAGATTGTCCCTGGTGGTATTTGATAAATAACTAATATTATTCATGATTTTTCTACTTTCAGGTGTACTAAATTTTCCCTGTACATTCATCTCAGTGCTGCAGTCATGGGGGATAGAGAAAACATTACTGAATTATCTTTTTTTTTCCCCTATTTATTTATTTAATTTTTTACATTCATTTTCACAAATTTTTGGGTTCCCAGTTTTCTCCCCTTTTATCCCCTCCCCCCACCCCAATACCCCAAGCAATCTAATTTTCCCTATCTCCAATCTGCCCGCTCTTCTGTTATCCCTCCCTTCTCTTGTCTTCATCTTCTCTTTTCTCCTGTAGGGCCAGATGACTTTCTATTCCTCATTAACTGTATGTCTTCTTTCCTAGTTACAACAACAATATTAAACAGCTGTTCCTAAAACTTTGAGTTCCAAATTCTCCCCATCCCTCACTCCCCACCCATTCCCTTTGGGACGGCAGGCAATTCAATTTAGGCCCTATCTATGTAGTTTTGCAAATGACTTCCCTGATAGTCGTGTTGTGTAAGACTAACTGGATTACCATCCCTCTTAACCTGCCCCTCATTGTTTCTCTTCTGTTTCTTGATCCTGTCCCTCCCCAAGTGTTGACTTCAAATTGCTCCCTCCTCCCTTTGCACTCCCCCCCATCATCACCTCCCTTGCAATATCTCCTTCTCCCCCACTTTCTTATATTGTAAGATAGGATTTCATACCAAAATGAGTGTGCATTTCACTCCTTCGTTTAGTCAAATGTGATGAGGGTAAACTTCTTGTTTTGTTTGTTTTTTTTTCTCAGCTCTCCTCTTTTTCCCTCCACTAAGAAAAACTCCTACCTGCCTCTTAAATGACATATAGTTACCCCCTTCCCTTTCCCTCTCTTTCCTCCCCCTACCTTTCTCTCTCACCATTTACCTTAGTTTCTTTTAAGGTATGGTCCCATCCTATTCAGTTCAATCTGTGCTCTCTATCTCTGTATGTGTGTGCATGTGTGTATGTGTGTGCATGCGTGTACATGTGTATGTGTGGTCCCACCAACTACCCAGATACTGAAAAGTTTTAAGAGTTAGAAATATTGTCTTTCCCTGTATGAATATAAACAGTTCACTTCTGGTAAGTCCCTTAACACTTCTCTTTGCTGTTTACTTTTTCATGCTTCTTCTCATTCTTGTGTTTGAAAGTCAAATTTTCTTTTCAGCTCTGGTTTTTTCATTAAGAATGATTGAAAGTCCTCTGTTTCATTGAAAGACTATATTTTCCCTTGAAGTATTATACTCAGTTTAGCTGGGTAGGTGATTCTTGGTTTGAGTCCTAGTTCCTTTGCCTTCTGGAATATCCTATTCCACGCCCTTCAATCCCTTAATGTAGAAGCTGCTAGATCTTGAATAATTATCTTGCTGGGTCAATTAAATAATCAAGAGGTCAAGGACATCATTTTTATTTTCTTTTCATTTTGCTATTTTGTGATTTTGAAGGGAAATCTCTTCATCCTGACCACCATCAGACTTAGTCAACAGCCCATGTACTTTTTCCTAAGTTATTGTCCTTCATGGATGTCTGTTTCACCTCCACTGTTACTCCAAAACTGATTGTAGATTTATTGTCTCAGAGAACAACCATATCCTATAAAAATTCTATGGTCCAGATGTTCTATACTCATTTCTTTGGCAGCACAGAGCTTTGCATCCTGGTGGCAATGGTCTTTGATCACTATGTCACCATCTACCAGCCACTGTGTTATACAGTCATCATAAGTAGACATGTATGCCATTTTATTGTGTTTGTCTCTTGCCTAGGGACATTCTTCTATTCAATCTTGCAAGTGTTGATTGCTGTTCAGCTGCCTTTCTGTGGTCCCAATAAAATAGACTACTATTTCTGTGATGTGTTTCCTCTGCTAAAGCTGGTCTGCACATATACTTTCTTGCTTGTTATTGTGTTAATTGGTACCACTGGGATGCTAAGTATTTTGAACTTCATTTCCTTGTTTAGTTCTTATATCAATATTCTGAACAACTTGAGGACTCCCTCCTCAGAGGGTCAGTGAAAAACCATCTCCACCTGTGGATCACACGTGACAGTATTTACCATGTTCTTTGTCCCCCTCATCTTCACCTGTGTCCCTACTGGCAATTCTTTCAGTGAAAATAAGGTGTTTGCCCTCTTTTACAGCATCTTTGTTCCTATGTTCAACCCTTTCATCTATTCCCTTAGAAATACTGACATGAAGAATGCCATGAGAAAAGTATGGCTATAAAAACTGCTTAACAAAGGATAGTGATATCCATGGAATATAGGATTCAGTTTCTAACACAGAAGTGTTAATAATTACAAGGCAAGAATTTCCCACCTCTCAGTGGACTGAGTTAGAGGTATTACTAAAGTCTAATCAATTTCAGCAGTTGTCCTTAAGGCTAAACTAGTTCTTCCTTCCTGAGTACATCTGGGTATTAGGTTTTTGACAATAAAGTATTCACATTGGACAAAATGGCTTTTTGTGCATCTGTGTGTGTTTGTGTGTATTTAAAAGTCTCTTGGTGCTAAAAATATCCAAAACTAATATACCAACTATCAGTTCCCACTATTATCTACATGTTGTCATTATGTTATTCTTTTCCTTCCTCAGAAATAATCTAAAGGCACCAAATTTCAGTAGTGGAATGATTTTCTGAGGCTGTATAGTCAACCCTCCCTAATGAAAAAGAAGAAGAAGAAGAAGAAGAAGAAGAAGAAGAAGAAGAAGAAGAAGAAGAAGAAGAAGAAGAAGAGGAAGAAGAGGAAAGAAGAAGAGGAGGATGAAAAAAGGAGGAGAAAGAAATGGAGAAAAAAATAAGTAGTTCCTTGAACTTGTCCTACTTGAAGATTTCTAAAGGAGAGCCAATAACTTCTAGCACCCTATATTTTGGTGAATCCAAATAGGAAACTTTCCTGACATTGAATTGAAAGTGTCTCATTTTGATTTGTTTTCATCATACCTAACACTACCTTTTGAGGCAAACATAAAACATAGCACAGTTCTCATCCACAACACATCCCTTCAGATATTTGAAAACGATATGCATTCCCCTTTTATACCCTCATATTAAGTCTTCTGTTGTCTGGCATAAACATCTCCAGTTCCTTTATTTAATATTCAAATAATAGAAAATGAATGTTCTTTCTCAGCCCAACCACTACCTTGGACCTGAACCCTTTTTAGGTTCCCCTGTTTGCCTATTCCCTGATTTATCTTAATTTGTTTTGTCTTCATTTCATATACTTGCAGATATGTGTCGCCACTCAAGAGAATGCAAACTCAGTAGCTTTGTATCACCAGTTCCTAGTTCCATTTGTCACACAGTAGTTTGACCTCAACACCCTACCACTTCTATACCATACCTCTTTCCATGGCCACTTCCACCTTCTTCCTATACACCATCTTTGAGTAACTCATTCTCTTTTGAGGTTTATTCAATTAAAATTTATCCCCCAATCATGTTTAACGTAGTCTGTATCTACCCATGCCTAGGACAGAGTTCATACTTCCTAAAGGAACGCAGGGCCTGCTTAACCTTATTTTTCTTCTCTGCCTCATCTCATTCCTTAATACTAGGGTACTGCAACAGGAATACTACTATTCCCTCAAGCACCATGATTTCCCGGTCACTCAAATTACTCAGTTCTCATGAATACTCCACTGATTACTGATTAAATATGTAAATGATATTACTCCTGATTTTGCCATCAGCCACAAGTGTTTCATGTTATTTTTTTTTTTTGAAATTTTTTAATCTGATCATAATCTTTATCATCCAATCTCTCCTTCTGTCTTATGATCCCTAATCTTGTTCGAGTTCAATCATAGCTTTCAGTCATTTCACCTCTCAGTTCTTTCCTAGGTCATCACTTTTACTCTGGTTACACTGTCCCTCTCTCCTCCTCTGGCACTTTTTGTATAGAATTTCAATTCGATGACATCCATTACACTCAAATGCCCTAAATCCTTATGTTATTACCAATCCTGCCTTGTATGATTTCCATCTTTACTCACCCCACCCCCCTAATTATTAACACTTTACATTAACACTAACATGATTCATCTACTGGTAAAAGGAGTTAGAGAAAATCATGAAATTGTTTGAGGGGAGACTTCAGATTTGTATTATGTAAATCCAACTGGGATTTCTTTTTTTACCAAAAAAATACTTATAAACCTTCTGAATCAATGAGCTCTCCTACTCACTACTGTAGTTCTATATATATATATATATATATATATATATATATATGTGTGTGTGTGTGTGTCTGTGTGTGTGTGTGTGTGTGTATGTATGTATATATGTATCTTCCCTCAAACTTCTCATAGTACTGCACTTTCATCCATTATCTAAGGATGAAACTTCATATATTACTCTTTTGTTCCATTATTCTCAATTTCATTCAACTCTTTGTGACCCCATTTAGCATTTTCCTGGCAATGCAACTGGAGTGGTTTGGTATTTCCTTGTTCACTTTATTTTATAAATGATAAAATTCTGGAAAAGAGGGTTAAGTGACTTGCCCAGGGGCACACATCTAGTGTGTAAGACTGGATTTGAACTCAGTTAGATGGGTCTTCCTAACTGCAGGCTCAGTACTCTATCCCAATCTACCACCTTTCTGTTCTGCTTCATTTCTACTCCACCCCCTCACCATGGACATGAGGTCATTTGACGAGATCTGTGTTTTCTTCTTATCTTCTCATATTTTATCATTCAGAAGTCTTCTCCCACTATCTCCTCCTTTGAGCTAGATAGAAATAAGTGACCATTAATATTTCCAAAGCAAACCCCTTTAAATGCATCCTTGACCCAATTCCATTTCCTCCACTCTAATTGATTGCTTCCCCTGAGTTTTCTACTCTTTCACTAATTGTAATTTTTCTTTATCTCTGATGCTAGCAAATATGTCTACCATTCTGCCATATTTAATAATAATAATACTACTAATAATAAATTTCATTGAATATGGTGAGGCTCATAGAGTGTCATCATATAAAGTTCATTTGTTTCAGTGCTCACGGACATGTGATAATTACACTTTTCTCTCCACATTCTATTCTTAACCATCTATTGATTTGTGATGCAATTATTCAATTAAAAAGTTATTTTCTTCAAAATCATCAATGACTTCTACATTTTTGTATGAAAAGTCTTTTTTTCTTAATTCTCATCATTCTTGACCTACTAAGTTTTTGACACTAATGATCACCCTCTTTCCTTGCATATTCATTTGTCTTGAATTTCATGACACCCGTGGTTCTTCCCCTGCCTGCATGATTACTCCCTTCTAAACTTCCTTTTCTCAATGTTTTTCCAGGTTATACTCAATAAATACAGAAAACCCCCAACAGTATGCCCTGGATACTATTCTCTTTTCCCTTTATTTCATTCTTTTTGGTGCCTTCATCAGCACGATGCTAACAATTCTCAGACCTACTTAGCTTAAATTCTAACTTAATATTATACCTCACATTCCTCTTCCACTCTATTCTCACATCATCAATAGTCTATTGGATATATCAATCTGAATATATTAGAATGATCTAAAATGTGATATATTTGAAACATAACAAATTATCATTCCCTTTTTTGACTTTTAAAATGTTATTTATTATCATTTTCTACACTCATTTCTACAAAATCTGGAATTTCAAATTTTCTCCCCATCTCCCCTCACACTGTCCCAGGACAATATGTATTCTCATTATCCTTTGGTCCAATCTGCCCTCCCTTCTGTCAACCCTTCATCACCTTCTCTTCTATTTTACCATAGGGCAACATAGATTTCTATTCCCCATTGTCTATATATCTTACACACAAACACATACAAAGAGTCTCTACACACACACACACACACACACACACACACACACACAAAACTCATACCCCCTCCAACTATTCTGATACTGAGAAAGGTCTCATGAGTTAGAAAAATCATCTTTCCATGTAGGAATGTAAGCAGTTCAACTTTAGTAAGTCCCTTACATTTTCTCTTTCCTGATTGCATTTTCATGTTTATCTTAATTCTTGTACTTTAAAGTCAAAATTTTTTCAGCTCTCATCTTTTCAACAAGAATGTTGGATGTCCTCTACTTCACTGAAGTTTCATTTTCCCTCCTGAAGTATTAAACTCAGTTTTACTCTGTAGTTAATTCTTGTTTGTAATCTTAGGCCCTTTGACCTCTGGCATATCATATTCTAAGTCATCTGGTCACTTAGTATAGAAGGGGAAAAATCTTGCATTATCCTGATTTTATTTCCACAATACTTGAACTGTTTCTTTCTGGCAGCTTGTCATATTTGCTCCTTGGCCTTTGCACTCTGGAATTTGTCTACACTATTCCTAGCAGTTTTCTTTTTGGTATCTCTTTCATAAAGTGGTCAGTGCATTCTATCCATTCCTGTTCTACCCTCTGGATCTAGAATATCAAGGAAGTTTTCTTCAATAATTTCTTCAAAGATAGTGAGTAGGATCTTTTTTTTTTTATCATGGCTTTCAAGTAATCCAGTATTTTTAAGTTCTCTTTCCTGGCTCTAGTTTCCAGATCAGTTGTTTTCATATGCAGTATTTAACATTGTCTTCTTTTTCATTCTTTTGGTTTTCTTTTGTAGTTTATCTAGTACTCAGGGAGTTATTAGCTTCTATTTCCTCCACTCTAATTATTACAGAATAATTTTATTAAGTGACCTTTTGGATCTCTATTTCCATTTGGTCCATCCTAATTTCATGATAATATTCTCCCCTTTGTAATTTTGGAACCCCTTGGTAATTTGGGACAGATTAATTTTAAAGATTTTTCTTCAGCATTTTGGGGGTTTTCTTTAGCAAACTGCTGACATATTTTCTCATGATTTTCTTGTAACACTCTCATTTCACTTCCCAATTTTTCCTACACTTCTCTTACAAGATTTTCAAAATCTTTTTTGAGCTCTTCCATGGCATGAGACCATTTCATATATTCATAAATTAACTCAGAGGTGGAGCCATGATGGCAGAGTAGAATGATGCACATACTCGAGCTATTCCCTCGAACAACCCATGAAATACCTGTAAAGAAAGACCATCAACAATTTCTAGAGCAGCAGAAGCTACAGAACGACAGAGTGGAGGAGATTTCCAGCTCAGGGTGACCTGGAAGGCAGACAGGAAAGGTCTGTTGCATAGAGACATAGAGTGGAACGCAGCCCACCCTTTCCAGCAAGACACCAGAAGGAGGACGTGAGCAGGCTTACAAAGCAGAATCCCCAGGAGCAGTTGTCGTTCTCAGCCCACAACCCACAGACTCCAAAGGCAGCTTCAAAGGTCTGTGAGAGAGCTTTTTAACTGTGGTGACAAGGAAGAAGGGTTCTCCCCTAGCCCCAGGTCCAGGAAGTGGCTTCATCAGTGGCAGCAACAGCAATGGGCCACCACTGCAGGAGCGAGGCAGGCAGTGCCTGGCTTCAATTGCTGGACAAAGCCCCTGGGGGAATTGAGCTGCTGATCTGAACCTCATTCAACAGCTAGGCCAGGTAGTAAACTCCTCTCCTTTGATTGTACTGCCTTGGAGGAATTGAGAACTAACAGGATCCTTGAGCATACCCTATTCTTGGCACAGGATCCAAAAATCAAGTATCTGATTGGGGAAACTACAGAAAAATGGGAAAAAAAATAAAACTATAGAAAGTTACTTTCTTTGTTAATAGATGTCCTCTCCCAGCCTTTCAGGTGAGGAAGAACAATATTTTCCATCGGGGGATAACATAAAATTCAAGGTCTGTGCATGCAAAATCCCCAAAATAAAAATTCAATGGTCCCAGGCCATGGAAGAGATCAAAAAGCACTTTGAAAATCACATAAGAGAGGTGGAGAAAAAATTGGGAAGAGAAATGAGAATGATGCAAGAAAATCAGGAAAAACAAGTCAACAGCTTGCTAAAGGAGACCCCCAAAATACTTAAGAAAATAACACCTTTAAAAACAGGCTAACTCAATTGGCAAAAGTGATCCAAAAAGTCAATTAGTAGAAACATGATTTAAAAAGCAGAAATAGCCAGATGGAAAAAGAGGTTCAAAAGCTTGCTAAAAAACAAAAACAAAAGGCCTATAAAATTTAGAGTGGAATAGGTCAAAGCTAATGACTTTATGAGAAACCAAGAAATTATGAAAAAAAAAAAAAGCAAAAGAATGTATGTATAGAAGACAACGTGAAATATCTCATTGGAAAAACAACTGACTTTGAAAATGGATCCAGGAGAGATAAGTTAAAAATTATTGGTCTACCTGAAAACCATCCTCAAAAAAAGAGCCTAGACACCATCTTCCAAGAAATTACCAGGGAAAACTTCCCTGATATTCTAGAACCAAAGGGTAAAATAGAAATGGAAAAAATTCACTGATCACGTTCTGAAAGAGATCCGAAAAAGAAAACTCCTAGGAATATTGAAGCCAAATTGCACAGTTCGCAGGTCAAGGAGAAAATAATACAAGCAGTGAGAAAGAAACAATTCTAGTATTGTGGCAATACAATCAGGATAATACAGGATTTAGCAGCTTCTACTGTAAGGGATCAAAGGGCTGGTTATATAATATTTCAGAGGTCAAAGGAGATAGGATTAAGACCAAGAATCACCTACCCAGAAAAACTGAGTATAATAGTTCAGCAGAAAAATATTTTTTCAATTAATTACAGGACTTCCAATCATTCTTGTTTAAAAGACCATGGCAGAATAGAAAATTTAACTTTCAAACACAAGAACCAAGAGAAACATTGAGAGACAAAGAGGAAAAAGAAGCCTTAAGCAATTCATTAAAGTTCAACTGTTTATATACCTACATGGAAAAATGTTATTTTTAATTCATGAGACCATTTTCAGTACTAAGTTAGTTAGAGGGTATAAATATAAATATAAATATAAATATATGTATATATATATATGCACACACATATGTGTATATATATATATGTGTATATATGCATATACACATACACATATGTAGATGTGTATTGGTGTGTATTTGCACATTATATATGTGTTGGGATGCAGGTGCACATGTGTGTATGCTTATATGTGTACATATATACATACCTATGTGTATATATGTGTGTACACACACACATAGGTGCATGGACAGAGGGCACAGTGTGAGCTGAATATGAAGGGAGATTACCTAAAGAAATAAAATTCACTGTTGTATGTACTAACAGTAAGAGAAAGGTAGAGGTAGAATGTAGCTAATCATCTCACATAAAAGAAAGAAAAAAGAGATTTTACAATGGAGGGTAAGTAGAGGAGAGATGAAAGGAAATAATTAAGCCTTAATTTCATGGGATTGGGTTTAAGGAGGGAAAACACATATACTTAATGTCATATGCAAATCTATTTTGCTCTACAGGAAACAAGGGGAACGGGAACAAGAGAAGGAAGATAAAAGAAGGGACAGGAAATTGGGGAAAGGGATACTCAGAAGCAAACACTCTTGCAGGCAAACAGGTCTAGTGAGAGAATGGAATAAATGAAGGGAAGGCTAGGACAGAGGGAAGTGTGGTTAGTCTTTTAAATCATAAATATTGTGGAAGTGCTTTGCATTGTTACACATGTATGGAATATAATGAATTTCTTGCTTTCTCAATGAGGGTGGGTGGGGAGGGAGGGAGAGAACTTGGAACTCAAAGCTTTAACAATGTATGTCAAAAATTGTTTTAGCATGCAACTGGAAATTAAACATACAGTCAAAGGAGTATAGAATTCTATTTTGCCCTACAGGAAAATAGGGAGGAAGGGGAAAGGAAGAAGGGTGCATAATAAAAGGGAGGATAGACTAGAGGAAAGGGTGGATGGGGTGCATTCTGTCCTGGGGTGGGGACACATAAGGGAGGCAAATTTTGCGGAATTTTAGGTTAGGGTTCATTTCTTGGAGCTCACTTCTTGTGGAAGTGAATGTTAAGAGTTGAAAATTAATAAAGTAAAAAAAAACAAGATTGGAATGGAGCTGATGGAAAATCATGACTTTATGACAAATCAAGAAATTATAAAACAAAGTCAAAGGAGTGACAAAAATAGCAGACAATGTGAAATGTCACATTGAAAAAAACAACTGCAAAGTCGATCCAGGAGAGACAATTTAAAATTTTTGGACTAACATAAAACCAAAATTAAAAGAAAAAAAGTTTAGACATCATCTTTCAAAAAATTATCAAGGAAAATTTTCACAATAGTCTAAAACCAGAGGACAAAATAAGTATTGAAAGAATCCACTGTTTGCCTTATCCCAAAAGGAAAACTCCCTAGGAATACTGTAGCAGGTTCCAGAGTTCCCTGGTCAAGGAGAAAATATTGAAAGCAGCCCAAAAGAAACAATTCTAGTACTGTGGAAATACAATCTGGATAACACAAGATCTAGCAGCTTCTATAACAAGGGATCAAAGGGTTTGGAATATGATATTCCAGAAGTCAAAGAAACTAGGAATAGAACAAAGAATTACTTACTCTGCAAAACTGAGTATAATATTTCAGGGGGAAAAAATGGTCCTCTAGTGAAATAAAGGACCCAATCATTCTTGATGAAAATACCAGAGCTGAATAGAAAATTTGACTTTCAAACACAAGAATCAAGAGAAGTATGAAAAGGTGAACAGGAAAGAGAAATCATAAGGGATTTACTAAAATTGAACTGTTTACATTCCTACGTGAAAAGATAGTATTTGTCATCCTTGAGACTTTTCTCAGTGTTTGGGTATTTGGAGGGATTATATTCATATACACAGAGGGCACAGGGTGAGTTGAATAAGAAGGGAGGATATCTAAAAAAATAAAACTAAGGAGTGAGAGAGGAATGTATTGGGAGGATAAAGGTAAAAATGGAAAGGGGAAATTATCTTTTATAAAAGAGGAAAGAAAAAGCTTTTCAATGAGGGTGTAAATTGTAGAGGTGAAAGGGAAAAAGTGAAGCTTACTCTTCATATTTGGCTGAAGGAGCAAATAAAATGCACACTCAATTTTGTATGAAAAACTGTCTGACACTACAAGGAAGGAGAGGAGAAGGGGATAAGTGGGCTATGGGGGACATGATAGAAGGGAGTGCAAATGGGAGGAGGGAGTAATTAGAAGTAAATACTTTTGAGGAGGGACAAGGGCAAAAGAAAGAATAGAATAAATGGGGGACAAGATAGGATTAACAGAAATATAATTAGTCTTTCACAGCATGATTATTTTGGAAGTCTTTTGCATAACTACTCATGTGTAGCCTATATTGAATTGTTTGCCTGCACAGTGGGGATGTGTGGGGAGGAGGAAGGTAAAGAAGTTGGAACTCAAAGACTTAGGGATCATTGTTGAGAGGTTTTTTTGCATGGGACTGGGAAATATGAAACACAGGTAATGGAGTATAGAAATCTATCTTGCTCTCCAAGAAAAGAGAGAAGATGGTGATAAGGGAAGGGAGGGGTGTGATAGAAGGGAGGGCAGATTGAGGGAAAGGGCAATCAGAATACATAGTGTCTTGAGGTGGGGGAGGGGAGAGATGGGGAGAATATATGGAACTCAAAATCTTGTGGAAATGAATGTTTAAAACTAAAAATAAATAAATAAATTTGAAAAAGCAAAAAAAAAAAATCTTTCTTTGTATCTTTATTCATTTCATTCTATGTTTTTTTTTCCAATCTGAGAGAGTTCTCCCTCTCAACTCTTTCTCCTACATTCTCTTAAATGAAGATCAAATTATTTGTTCAGGAAAATTATGGATATATACATCCACTTTGACAATAAATAAACGATAACTTGTAGAGTATGACGCCCTCTCAGCTCTTCAAAGAAAAAAAAATTATTGATGCAATCAGTTACAGATTGTTAAACTCTTAGAGAAATGTCTCAGTAGTGTCCCTGAAATGTGGGAAAAGAGGAAGGGACACTACAAGCCCTTCGAGGAGCTACTGCAATTAGACCATTTCAGCACCATCCTACTCATAATATTAGCCCTTCATTCCCTATTTGCCTATTTTCTCTGGCTCTCTGTCTTTCTGTCTCTTACTGTGTGTATGTGCGTGTGTGTGTGTGTGTGTGTGTGTGTGTGTTAGTCTATTTTTCTGTCCGAGGTTGTACCAGTGAGTGCATCCCACATATCACTCCCTGAATTTCATATCTAGCATTCTCTGCTATTGGCACCTATCTTCTAACTATACACTTGTCAGTCAGACTCAGACCATGTTCTACTCAATCAAAATTTTATCCTAGACAAAAGCACCAATTTATTGGTTGTGACATATCACAAGAGCTATTTAAAATATCATTAAAATTAAGGTTACCATAAATTGATTTTACTTGCTTTTAGTCACTGATTCATTGCTCCCTTCTAAATTTCTAACGATAATTGACCCCTGATGGGAAAATAAGTGATTAAAATATATCAATAATTTTTTCAATAATGATTAAGTACTAACAAATGAAAGATAAATAATGTTAAGGAAGGGTCCTATACTATTGACACCTTTTGTGTGACCATAAGCACACACATATAAGTGATCTTAGTAATGATAGAAACTCTCACAAATTTATTATCTTTGAAATGAGGATGTCAGCCTAGAATACTTCTAATTTTCTTTCTACCCATTAAATGCCATGAAACTCCTACACGTGATAGACAAAAAATACAACAAATTTTAAGTTTGCTTTCATGTGCTTAGATTTTAGTTGGGCAAGTCAGATATGTGTGAAGGTCAGATCATAAGCAAGGGGAAATAATTTAGGAGATTTATTACCTGGCACCAGAAGAAGGAGTAATCTTTTGATCCCCAAACTTGTCTTAAATTATTTGATATTTTTTTCTAACATAAAGCATCTCTTTTTAATTTGTTCAAGGTGATCTTAATACAACATATTTTGCTATAATTCCGTATAAAATGCACATAGAGGTAAATAAAAGTCTAATTGTAAACCGGGAATTGGCTTGGAGAGTACTGATTAGATAGGAATTAAAAATAGTGATAATTGCTTTTGGATTTATAAGTCAATTTATCCCTACCTTTCCCTAAGATCTTCTTTAACCCACTTTAGGTTCTGCTCCTTCCTTCTTTCTTTCATCTCTTTGATTTCTCCTTTTTTTGTGGTAAAATCCCAAAATGATGACTTATTTTTATAATCTTCTACATATGTTTATATTTATGTAATAAAAAGTGAAGTTTCATGTTATTTTTTTTATTTATTTTAAAATTTTACTTATTATTAGTTTTCAACATTCACTTCTACAAGATTTTGAGTTCCAAATTTTCTCCCCATCTCATTCATCTGCTCACCCCAAGACATCGTGTATTCCAATTAACCCTTCCCCAGGCTTCCCTCCCTTCTATCACACCCCTCCCTTCTCTAATTCCTTTCCCCTCTATTTTCTTGTAGGGCAAGATAGATTTCTATACCCCATTGCCTGTATGTCTTATTTCCCAATAGCATGTAAAAACAATTTTTAACATTTGTTTTTAAAACTTTGAGTTCCAACTTCTCTCCCCTTCTCCCTCCCTGCCCATCCTTACTGAGAAGGCAAGTAATTCAATATAGGTTATACATGTGTAGTCATGCAAAATACTTCCATAACAGTAATGTTGTTAAAGACTAACTATATTTCCCATCATCCTATCCTGCCCTCAATTTATTCTATTCTCTCTTTTGACTCTGTACCTCCTCAAAAGTGTTTACATCTAACTACCCTCTCCTTCCATTTGCCTTCCCCTCCATCATCCCCCTTCTCCTCCCTAGCTTATCCCCGACGCCCCCACACACTTTTCTAGAGTGTAAGATTTTCACATCAAATTTAGTGTGCATGTTATTCCTTCCTTAAGCCAAATGTGATGAGAATAAGGTTCATTCTTTCTCTCTCACCTCCCCACTCTTTCCCTCCACTGGAAAAGCTTTTTCTGACCTCTTTTATGTGAGAGATCATTTATACCATTCTATTTCTCCCTTTCTCCTTTTCCCAATATATTTCTCTCTCACTCCTTAATTTTATTTTTTTAGATATCATCCCTTCATATTCAACTCACCCTGTGCCCTCTGTCCATATTATATAATCCCTCCAACTACCCAAGTAGTGAGAAAAGTCTCAAGAATTACAAATATTATCTTTCCATGTAGGAATGTAAACAGTTCGACTTCAGTAAGTACCTTATGATTTCTCTTTTCTGTTTACCTTTTCATGTTTCTCTTGATTCTTGTGTTTGAAAATCAAATTTTCTATTCAGCTCTGGTTTTTTCATAAGAATTCTTGAAAGTCCTCTATTTCACTGAATGACGATTTTTTCCCCTGAAGGATTATACTCAGTTTTGCAGGAGAGGTGATTCTGGGTTTTAATCCAAGTTCCCTTGATCTCTGGAATATCATATTCCAAGCCCTATGATCCCCTAATGTAAGAAGCTGCTAGATCTTGTGTTATTCTGATTGTGTTTTCACAATACTCAAATTGCCTCTTTCTGGCTACTTGCAATATTTTCTCCTTGACCTTTGGAATTTGGAGCTTTGGAATTTGGCTACAATATTCTTAGGAGTTGTCCTTTTGGGATCTCTTTCAGGAGGCAATTAGTAGATTCTATCAATATCTATTTTACCCTCTGATTCTACAATATCAGGGCAGTTTTCCTTGATAATTTCTTGGAAGATGATGTCTAGGCTCTTATTTTGATCATGACTTTCAGGTAGTACAGTAATAGATTGTCTCTCCTAGATCTATTTTTCAGGTCAATTATTTTTCTGATGAGATATTCCCACATTATCTACTATTTTTTATTCCTTTGGGACTTTTTTATGATTTTCTTAATTTTTCATAAAGTCATTAGCTTCCATCTGCTCAATTCTAATATTTGAGAAATTATTTTCTTCAGTGAGCTTTTGGACCTCCTTTTCTATCTGGCCAATTCTGCTTTTTAAGGTATTCTCGTTAATTTTTGAATCTCTTTTGCCATTTGGGTTAGTCTATTTTTTAAAGTGTTATTTTCTTCAGCATTTTGGGGGTCTCCTTAAGCAAGCAGTTGATTAGTTTTTCATGATTTTCTTGCATCTCTCTCATTTCTGTTCCCAATTTTTGATCTACTTCTCTTACTTCATTTTCAAGATCCTTTTTGAGCTCTTTCATGGTCTGGGACCAATTCATATTTTTCTTGGAGGCTTTGGTTGTAGGAGCTTTGATTTTGTTGTTTTCTTCTGTTTGTATATTTTGGTCTTCCTTGTCACCAAAGTAAGACTGTATAGTCTGATTTTTTTTCTGATTTTTGCTCACTTCTCCAGTCATTTATTTGACTTTTGAATTTTTTTCAAGGTAGTTCTCTGCTTCCAATGGGGGTAGTGGGGTGTACTGTCAGCCACTCAATCCCTCTACAATCTGTGGGCCTAGAGCTCCACAAACAGTCACCACTTCTGCCTCTGCTGTAACTGCTTCAGGCTCCTCTACTCCCTCTGTGCCTAAGGCTGGGGCCTAAGAGTTCTACTCTCTCACATAGATCCCACAAGTTTTTTTCCACTGACATTCCAATTTGTTCTCTGTGTTTGGGGGTGGTGAAGGCTGAAAACCACCTCAGGTGCCAGAAATTCAGTCTCCCAAGACCTGCTCAGGTATTGTCTGTGCCATGATGGCCCACATTAGACTGCATTCTGCTCCCAATATGACATGATAGACACCTCCAGTCGACCTTGCAGGCTGTCTTGGGCTGGATATTTGCTTCACTCCATCATTCCATTGGTGCTGTAGCTCCGGAATTTGTTTCAAGTCATTTTTTATAGGCATTTGACTGGGTTTGCAAGGCAAGTTCTAGAAAGTGGCTGCTTTTACTCCACCATCTTCACTCTGCCCTTTGCTGAGAAAATCAGGACCATTATTCATGAGGTTTCTCACTTCCCAGACTCAGTCCTCCTATGTATTCATCCATCTGGTTCTCATTAGCTTTTGGCCCAGAGGTTAAGGTGGCCATTTTCCTAGACAAAGCTCTTCATGTTATTTTTAAAAGAACATGAGAGTATTTTCTTGCTCTTTCAGGAAAAACACCCTAAAATTAATGAAGTTTCCCTTTTGTTTTCCTGGGGCTTTGAATGATTTTTCTTTACATTTTAGCTCAATGGTCTTAGAAAAAAACTGAAAAAATTTTGACCAATGACCAACCCATTAACATATTATCATCTTCTTTTGAGAATTGACTATGTATTGCATTATCTTAAAAAGAAAAGGCAGACTGAAACTTTCTAATCTGTTTTTGTCTCTGTAGCTTGTCTCAGAAATATCAATTCTAAGAATG
Source organism: Bettongia penicillata ogilbyi (assembly GCA_023548195.1). Taxonomy (NCBI): domain Eukaryota; kingdom Metazoa; phylum Chordata; class Mammalia; order Diprotodontia; family Potoroidae; genus Bettongia; species Bettongia penicillata. The sequence continues at coordinate 1,511,522 of JAJHZJ010000280.1, forward strand.
TTAATGATCAATTTAATGGGCATGTTTTATGGCTGAAAGGGCACTGGAAGAGTTAGGAACCATGGAGATCCCTACCTCTGTGGCTGATTGCCTAATACAAATAGGTTTGTTTTTCCTTTAAGTATTTTAGCAAATTAAAAAATAATTCATCCTGTCTGTATGTAAAATGTCAATAAACAGATGTGACTTACTTACAACATAAGACTTATGGGAGAACAATGATATATGTGAAAGTAGAGAATATTGACATATCTACACTTGCATTGCAAATTAAATGAATAGAGAAAGAAATAAGTATTCTATCTAGTCAAACAACTCAGAAATGCCTAAGGATCTTAATTATTTTTCTCTAGGCACTGATTGACAGTTCTGTGATCAAATTTTCTTAGTGTTCCTTGCCTCCATTTGGCGCCTAATAATCCTGAATCCCTTAGGCTTGTATTAAAAATTCCCCCAGAATATAAAGTCAGTCTATTCTTGCAACTGACATTGAATATCTTGTCCTCAAATCATCATTTCATTCAGAGTGTTTTGTAGAATGGTAAAGTAACCATAGAAAAAGTGTCGGCAGCTGGGACATCGAGTAGTTTATGGTGGTTGTTCTATGGATAAAGTGTTTCACTTGAAGTCAGGAAGACATGCATTCACAGCCCATGTCAGAAAATGTTTAGCTGTAGAACTGTGATAAAGTAAATAAGTCTTAGCTGGCTGAGCAGTAAAATGGAGGTCATAATAGCAACTAGCTGCCTGAGTTGTTTTGAAGGTCAAATGAGGTGAAATGCAAAGTAGTCTACAATCTTTAAAACATGAAATAAATGTTATGTATTACTATTATTAGACAAAAGAATAGTGATGAGAATATAGTAACTGGATATTGATAGAGGACATGACTAACTGAACTAAGGGACAATTAGAGGGCATTAGGGTAGAGAGAAGAGAATCAGAATGAAAATCAAAAGAGAAATAGATGATAAGACAATATTCATTCCTTCATCACCTCTCCCTGTGACTTTTACCCACCAACCAAGACATGAGTGCTGATAGAATTATCTGGTTTTAAATTCACAGGTGAACACTAGGCCATTTTATCCAAATTCCTCATTTTTAAGTATGAGGAAACTTAGTCCGAGAAAAACTAAATGAATTCCTCAAGATTGCCCACGTGTGAGAGGTGAAGAGCTTGCATTGATCTTTTATTTCCTGATTCCAAATCCATTACTCTTCTAACAATACTACACCTTGGCTACCAGATAATCTTTATCTCATAATTGCATCCCATTTGTTAATCGCACTTCCTTAATTGCTAAAACAAAGAAGGCAAAATATGCGTAAAAGTTCCAAAGTTTATAAAAATCATTGGAGAATCACTCACTTTTCTTTATTTTTCTTAACTGAAACATGAAGACTTCATAGTGATTTTAAAACTGGGTTTTCTGTAGTTTTGGAGAGGTTTCTACAAATGCAACATTTATAACCTGACTTTAATTTTACCTGTTCCTTCTGGAAGCTCCCTCATGCCATGAAAGTCAATGGAAACAGTGAGCCTAGAAATAGATTGTTCAGAACTTAAGGTGGAAACATATACCAAAAAGATCCTAAACCTTAAATTACCCTCGTTAGTTATTACCTTATGAAAGTCACTTGCCTTCTATTTTCACCTTTTCAATTCTTGCCTCAGATCAGAATTCACTTATTGACTTCATCTTTCATCCTCTGTCCTTGGAAGATACAATTAATTCAATTAGCATGTATTAAGGTCCCAACATGTTCTTAGTATCAAACCAAGTATTGTCACAACTGAATGAGATTGCTGTAATATCACCTAAAACTACACTGTGGTAAGGTAGTGAAAGAGCTACCTGTGGATTCAGTTCTGTTACATGCTAGTATCTTCCTAGAAAGCCAAGTCACGAAGTCCCTTACTTCCAGATGAAATTCTTTAAGAATATAAACTACAGAAAAGTTGGTGGTGTGTACGGCTGCAGACAATCTTCTCAAATATATTCAATATTATAATAAAATCCCACCAGTGCTCTCAAAAAGAAAAAGTTTAAACCAAAGTGATCATTTATTTATTTATTTATTTAACTTTTTACACTCATTTTCACAAAATTTTGGGTTCCAAATTTTCTCCCCTTTTATCCCCTCCCCCACTCCAATACCCCAAGCATCTAATTTTCCCTATCTCCAATCTGCCCTCTCTTCTGTCATCCCTCCCTTCTCTTGTCTCCATCTTCTCTTTTCTCCTGTAGGGCCAGATGACTTTCTATTCCTCATTAACTGTATGTCTTCTTTCCTAGTGGCAACAGCAATACTAAACAGTTGTTCCTAAAACTTTGAGTTCCAAATTCTCCCCATCCCTCCCTCCCCACCCATTCCCTTTGGGAAGGCAGGCAATTCAATATTGGCCATATCTGTGTAATTTTGCAAATGACTTCCCTGATAGTCGTGTTGTGTAAGACTAACTAAATTACCCTCCATCCTACCCTGCCCCCCATTGTTTCTTTTCTGTCTTTTGATACTGTCCCTCCCCAAGTGTTGACTTCAAATTGCTCCCTCCTCCCTTTGCCCTCCCTTCCATCATTCCCCCCCTTGCTTATCTCCTTCTCCCCCACTTTCCTATACTGTGAGATAGGTTTTCATACCAAAATAAGTGTGCCTTTTATTCCTTCCTTTAGTCAAATGTGATGAGCGTAAACTAATTGTTTTTTTTCTCTTAGCTCTCCTCTTTTTCCCTCCACTAAAAAGTCTCCTACTTGCCTCTTAAATGACATATAATTACCCCATTCCATTTCACCCTCTTTCCTCCCACTACATTTCTCTCTCACCATTTACCTTAATTTCTTTTAAGCTATGGTCCCATCCTATTCAATTCACTTTGTGCTCTCTGTCTCTGTATGTGTGTGCATGTGTGTATGTGTGTGTGTGCATGCATGTACGTGTGTGTGTGGTCCCACCAACTACCCAGATACTGAAAAGTTTTAAGAGTTACAAATATTGTCTTTCCATGTAGGAATGTAAACAGTTCACTTCTGGTAAGTCCCTTAAGACTTCTCTTTGCTGTTTCCTTTTTCATGCTTCTTCTCATTCTTGTGTTTGGACGTCAAATTTTCTTTTCAGCTCTGGTCTTTTCATCAAGAATGATTGAAAGTCCTCTGTTTCATTGAAAGACCATATTTTCTCCTGAAGTATTATACTCGGTTTAGCTGGGTAGATGATTCTTGGTTGAATCCTAGTTCCTTTGACTTCGGGAATATCCTACTCCACGCCCTTCGATCCCTTAATGTAGAAGTTGCTAGATCTTGAGTTATCCTGATTGTATTTCCACAGTACTGGAATTGTTCTTTCTAGCTGCTTGCAAGATTTTTTCCTTGAGCTGGGAGTTCTGGACTGGAAATCCATGACGTTCCTTGGACTTCCATCCCATTACACTTCTTTCCTGAAGACCCAGAAGTGATCCTAGATGAAGTACTTACCATTGACAGAATGAGATGTTGCTAAAATTTCATAAAGAATATTTTTTTTTCCTTTTCTGTTACAAGAAAGGTCAGGGCTCTACTATCTCTGACTTATACCCTGATTCACAGTGAACACATAAAGGACAGAGTGTTTCTTAGTCACACAATACTTGTAGAGGTTGCATTAAAGTTCAGAAACTTAGAGAACTGGTTTTGTCACCAAGCAAATAAGAGGTCAACCTCTGTGGGATAATTGGCGCCCTTAGCTGATTTGACACTTTGGCTAGTGAAGGAGCAATCTTCCCTAGTCAATTTCCACCAGTCTGCCTGAGAGGCACGCTTTGGCTGAACTACCAGGTAAGTGAATTCTACAGTCAATATATATTTTTCTGCCATCTATGAAAGTGAAAATAACTTCATTTATGATATTGTTTTCGAGATAAATTTCTCATTATGAATGTCCTGGATGGTGTCTTTTGTATAACCCAAAGATGCTCAGAAGTACAATTCATAGAATTTTAGGTAATTCAATGTTTAAAAACATTTATTAAATCATAGAATTTTAGGTAATGCATTACACTGTAGGAAAGAAAAACAAACAAAAAGGAAACCAACCTCTCTCTTTCTACATGAGGTATAAAGCCTATATATGTATATATACATATATATGACATATATACACATATGCATATATGTACTTATACACAAACATGTATACATATATATATATACCCCTATATGTGTATATATATATATATATATATATATATATACATACACATACACACACATATATACAATACTCACATATACACACGTAGATAGGTAGGAAGAGAGACAGACAGACAGATAGATAGATAGATAGATAGATAGATAGATAGATAGATAGATAGAGACATGAAGAAAAATGGTAGAAAGAGGATAAATGATAGCTGATTGTATGTATATAGACAGAAATGAATGTTTCATAGATACACAGAAAGAGATGAAGATACAAGATGATAGAAAATGATATAGATGAATATAAACAATAGATGGTAGATAAACAAATAAATATATGGTAAATAGACAGTAGACAGATTGACAGTTCTGAACATTACCTTCTTTTTAGCAAGTAGTTAGTCAATAAATAATTTTAAATACCCACTATGTTCCAGGCTTTGTCACAAATACTGAGGATGCACAACTATAGTTCCTGCCTTCAAGGAGGTACCAAATAGAAAGGGGGAGAATGGTTACCCTTAAAACAGGATGTTAGAGACACCACAAGTTTGAGCCTTCCCATCCCTCTCTCATATTTCACTGCCTTAGTGTTCCAACTAAATTACTTTCTCTCCAAGAAGGCTTTTCTTTTCCTCTGCAATACTAGTATTTTGAATCTATTGATGATCTCCTGTGTATGCAGCTCATGTCTTCTTTGTGCATAGTTTTTTGAATGGGATCTCCTTCATTAGACTGTGAGCTCCTTAAGATCTCAGGGGGTATCCTATGCCAGACTTTGATGCCTCAGTACCTAGCCAGTGGCTGCAAAATAGTCCCTTATCACATGTTTGTTGACTGATCAACAATGAAAGCTTATGTGAACTGATGGAACATGAAGTGGTTCTGAAGATTAATTTATACGATAAAACCAAGGATGAAAGATTTAGAACATCAATCAAGACAGTACTCCACCTTGATTTCAGAGTATGGAAGGCCATACATGCTATCCACCATGTAACAAAGAGGCAATGGTTTAAAGAATTAGAAAGAGATCGACAATTGAATATATGGCTAATACAGTGATTTGTTTTCTTTCATCATATATAGTTGTTTTAAAGTTTTTTTTCTTTTTTTGTTCTAATTTACGGTTTGAAGTAAAGAAAGTAAATGCTTTAACAATTAACAATATAATATTTTTTTTCTTTATTGTGCCAGCATGTAATAGTTTACCTTCTTCTGACAAATTTTAGAGTGGCAGAATCCAACAGGATACAGAGTGTAGCAGATTTCTAGCAAGAACATCTCAGAGGATCAATGGGAAGGATGTGATACACAGGGCTGAGGGAGTGCAGGGCACACAGGCTATACTAGCACAGACCCCACCATAGCAAAGTCAGGCAGGAAACTCCAGGGCAGACTGAATTAGTGGTGTAGATTTTTCCCACTCTAAAATTTGTTCAGATTCTTTTTTTGGAGATATCTGAAGGAATTTGTGATGGTGTTTAGGTGAGCCCTGATATCTTCTGCCATCTTGGATCTACCACTTGCCCTGTTGTTGAAAAGAAAATTCTATGCTTAGATCTTTCATCTTGATAAAAGAGGCAAAACTCAGGATGAGAATATTTAAAAGGAGTGTATTAAAAAAAAAATCAAGCAGTGGTGTAGATTCTCAAACATAGCAGCAAAGGATGGGAGTCCAGTGGAAATGAATGAGAAAGAAGTGCAGGACCACTGTAACAGCAGTAGCAGACCTTGAACCTATCAGCCCACAGATTAAATGTTTGTAATTTAACTACCTGAACTTCTGTGAGCCAACATGGCAGAGTGATCAGTGAATGTTCATGTTATCTCCTTGTTTACCTTGAAAAACCCACAGAATATATCCCCAGGAAAATTCCTGGGTCCACATATCTTCTTTCACCAGAATTTCCTAATCCAGACTTCACACAACCTATCTCAGAGGTTGTAGATCAGGTAAGTCAGAATTGTCCCATAGATGTCAGAAGACCTCTCTACAAGAATATTGTTCCCTCTGGGGGCTCAAACATGTTCAGGGATTTTGAACATCGACTACAACGGATTTGAAAATAATTGTTCATGCAAGGATGAAACTAAGTGAAGAATTAACTGGTGGTAGACTGAAGCCCAAGCCTATTGATGTGCAAGTCATTACACATCACATGCAGCGATCTACAGTATGGTTTGGGGGATCAATACTGGCTTCCCCACCTGAGTTCTACCAAGTATGCCACACCAAAAAGGATTATGAAGACATTGAACCTAGTATTTGCCTCCACAACTCAGTGTTTGGGGTCATGTCTTAAAATTGACTTCATAGTTATAACAGCTAGGAAACTGGGAAAGAGCTCATCTTTCTGATTGCCTGTTTTGTCTGGATGGCTGATATTAAGATAGCAAACTGACCTGACAAATAAAAGAGCAAACATAATTCAACAGGAATATTTTAATAAATGTATCAACTTACGAATGTAGAAGAAAGTCAAAATGATTGAAAGTGTTTTACTTTATACAACATTTGAATATGTGTAACAAAAAGAAGTGGGTTTTAATTCTTTCTGTGACTGGATATTTTGTATATTAATGGATTATCCAAAATTTGATGGAATTTAATGATGATGTGGACAACTCTATAATGCTTGAATTGCATATTTCCAAGTGCGTACAATGCAACAGCTTGTTTATATTTCATACTTCTTTATACTTTGAAGAAAAAAAAAGTTAAAAACTGTTGTATTTGAGAAAAAGAGAGACCAAATCTAAGAAAAATTTAAAACAAAAGTCTCATGACACTTGATTACACACTCATGTTATTCTAATTATTAAAAATTTCAACCTTCCAATTAAAAATCTGATTGTCCTTGCAAATGCTTTTTGGAACTACAGCTAGTATCTTCCATTAACTGATGCCTACTAGTGCTTTCTGAATACTCTCATTCTGTTTCTTGCTTTAAAAGTAAAGACAATATTGTTGGATCAGTATTGTAGTTATGTAGTGTCATTTCTGATAAAAAACAAACAAATATGAATATCAATATTGATGTACTAAGCATAACACCATTCCAATAAAGACACAAAATTTCTTTTGATGTTTGTTTGAAGCTGTTCAATATCCTTACAAGCTAAATGATAAATATTTTTCTGAAAATGTCACAATCTACAGTTGGGTTAGCAAGATGAACTTTTTATGTGTTTTGTACAAACAAGTTGTAATTTTAAAATAAACCATTGAATGCTTTCATTTTGATAATTGAATTAACATACTATATTTTCATTTGCATAACCAATTTTCACAGTCTGAATTTTTTCCCAATCACCAACCATATCACAAAAGTTAGATTTTTGTTGCCTTTTTAAATATCTGGATCATCCAAAAAAAATAAAATTAATTAAAATTGAACTAAAAGAAACTATACTGCAAAAATACATAGTTTACAAGAAATATGTTTGAAATGGGGGATAAATGGGGGCAAAGGGATAAGGTTGGAGCAGAATATATGAATATATTATGGTCCAGTTATACATATATATAAAGCAGGGGTAGCAATTCTAATCTCAGACAAAGAAAAGCAGAAATGGATCTAATAAAACAATTAAGGAAGACACCAATAAACTGCAAAAAAGGCTCCATTGACAATGAAGTAATATCTTTACTAGAAATAAGTGCATCAAGTGATAAAGCATCCATTATCATAGAGGAGAAGTTAAGGGATGTACAGGAAGAAACAAACAGCAAAACAATACTAGTGTTGGACTTCAACCTCCCCCTCTCTTAACTTGATAAATATAACTTCAGAATAAAGAAGAAAGAAGTGAAGCAGGTGAATGGAAGTTTCAATAAGATTGATATCATCTCTGGAGAAAATTGAATGGGGATACAAAAGAATATAAATTTTCTCAGTGGTACCTGACACATATACAAAAATTGTCTATGTACTAGGACATAAAAACTTCAAAATCCAGTGCAGAAAGGCAGAGACAGTCAATGCATCCTTTTCAGATTATAATGCAAGAAAATTATATGCAATAAAAGGCCATGGGAGATAAACCAAGCATTAATTGGAAACTAAATAACCTAATCCAAAAAAATGAGTGGGTTAAATAGCAAATCATAGAAACAATCAATAACTTCAGTCAATAAAATGACAATAATTACACAACCTAACCATACTGATGGGATGCTGAAAAGCAGTTCTTAGGATACATTATGTATCATAGAATGCCTCCATGAATTAAATACAGAAAGAGGAGACCAGCAAATTGGTCGTGCCGCTGAAAAAGATAGAAAAACAAAAAATTGAAAATCCTGCAGTAAAAACCAAATTAAAAATATTAAAAACCAAAAAGTATAATCAAAAAGAAATTTAAAAAAAATTGAAAAATAAATAAAACAGAGTTGGTGTTTATAAAAAAATAAATTGGATAAAACTTTGGTCAGTTAGATTTTAAAAAGATAGAAGAAAACCACATTATCTGTATCAAAAACAAAAAGTGTTAACTCACTTCAAATGAGGCAGAAATGAAAAAAAAATTAGAAAATACTTTTTCCAACTGTATACTCATAAATTTGACAATTTAATGAAGACAGATGAATATGTTTTAAAAAGTATATATAAATTGTCCAGGTTAACAGAAGAGGAAGTTGAATATTTAAATAACTCCATTTCAGAAAAAATAAACTGAACAATTAATCGACAAACTCTCTAGGAAAAAATCTTCAGGGACTGATGGATTTACAAGTGATTCCAAAACAATATAGACTATTTGGGAAAATTGGTGAAGAAGGAGTCCTTCCAAATTCCTTTTATGATACAAATATGGTTCTGATAAATAAACCAGGAAGAACTGAAACAGAAAAAGAAAATTATAGACTGATTTCTCTAATAAATACAGATGTAAAAATTTTAAAGAAGACTTTAGCATAGAGAATATAGAAACCTATCATTAGAATAACACATTATGATCAGGTAGGATATATACAAGGAATTCAGGGCTGGTTCATTATTAGGAAAACTATCAGCATTATTGATTAAATCAACAACAAAACTAACAGAAAAGTATATGATTATCTCAATAGATGCTGCAAAAGCTTTTGAGAAAATACAGCACCCATTCTTACTGAAAACACCGGAGAGCATAGGAATAAATGGAGCCTTCCTTTAAATAATAAGCAGTATCCTCTTGTGTGTTCGTCCTTTGCTGCCAAAGAAGACTATACCATCAGAGAAATAATAACATGACTTGCACTTGACTTTGTTTTGAGTGAGGGAGGGCTGTTCAGGTCACCAGTCTCACTTCTCCTCAAGAGCTATCTGAATCCAGAGACCATATATTCATCAGAATGACTGGAAATGACCCAGGATGAGGCAGTTGGGCTTAAGTGACTTGCCCAAAGTCACACAGCTAGTGAGTGTCAAGTGTCTGAGGTGAGATATGTACTCAGGTCCTCCTGACTCCTGCAATGGTGCTCTATCCACTGTACCACCTAGCTACCCCAAATAGTATCTACTTAAAACCATCAGCAAGAACTACCTACAATGGGAATAAGCTAGTTAAATTTCAAGTGAGATCAGAGGTGAAACAAAGATGTTCATTCTCACCACTGTTATTCCATATTGTATTAGAAGTGTTAGTTTTAGCAATAACAGAAAAAAAATAAATCGAAGGAATTAGGACAGGCAAAGGCAAAACTAAATTATCACTCTTCACAGATGATATGATGATATACTTAGAGAATGCCAGAGATTTTAAAACTACTTGAAATAATTAACAACTCTGGCAAAGTTGCAGGTTACATAAAACATCCACAGACATCATCTATACTTCTGTCTATTACTAACAAAGCCCAACAGCAACAGACAGAAAGAGAAATCCCTTTTAAAGGAATGATAGACACTATAAAATATGGAAATGAAAATCAAATTTGGATATTTTGCTGTTTTTGTTTTACTAAAAGTGCCTCTGATTGATTAATATTATTGGGGAGGATCTTTCCCACCCATTGATGAGATTGCCCATTGTGGGAAGCTAGATGAAGAGAGTTGTTTTGTAGAAGGGTCCCAAGTACCTATTTTTTTTTTTATATTGGGACATTGGGAGACAGGGTTATGCCCTCTGGCTCTAAGAAGTTTATAAATACCTTGAGTGTGAGGTTTTACTTTGGGGGCTTAGTTTTTGGAAGAAGTTCTGTGTTGTAGATGACACACTGGGAAGCTGATAAAGAACCCTCCCTACCTTCACTCCCATCCTCAGCTTTTTGAAAACCCAGATGTTGGAGCTTCCCTCTCTGGTAAAGTCATATGTGTGTATGTTACTACTGGTCTGACAGTATGAAAGCACTGTCTGTTGATTTTATTTATTTTTCCAGAAATTTTGACTTTGATTTTCTCTGATACCTGTGTTTGGTTAAAGTGATCTTTAACCTGTTGAAAGTTGCTTTCCTTTATGAATGCAAATCTAAAAACCTGTTGTAGTAGGCCCTCCTGTATATTTGGGGGTACTTACTGATACAATATGGCATAGTCAGAATATACATAAATTAAAAAGAAAGCATGGGGACTGGAATAACTATCTCTTGTGTCTCAGTTTTGGTGACTATGATTCTGTTATGCCATGGGAGGAAGGGATGGCCAGAGTCAAGGCTCAGGTGGATTAGTCAGGCTCTGGACTGTGCCAGAGGAGGGCAGTCTTGAAAGTGTATTGTGTTCATAAACCAAATCAGAGCTGTGAGAATTTGGAATGGGGCCCTGGAATCCCACTGAAGTGCTGCTTGCTGAACTACCAAGTAGAAGCTGAGAACAGCCAGTATACAGACTTTGGTGTCAACCATGGAACAGGACCTGAGAACATCCTGTTGAATGACCCAGTAGACTTTGGTGAGGTTATAGGAAAGGCAGGGCAGCAGAGTTGCTTTCACACAGACCCACAAGGGAGCTGGGAGAAGCTGACTCTTGCTGGAGGAGAAGGAACCCAGGAGCTAAGAGTTCATTCCTGGTACAAGTTTGGGACTGCTCAGCAAGGCCTTATGTGTGATTTTTGGAGCATTCTCCTGAGACAGTTTGGGACCCAGGGGTGGATTTGCCTATGGTGGATGGAGGGAAACGCCATGTAACCCCAAGGACCCCCACCATGATGACTTTGTTGCACAGCCACACCTAAAGACTTGGAAGTGGGGCCTGGAGCATTGTCATTGGAGCATGCACTTGGGAGTGCAGGGTGGGGAAGACATACCCATACTCCCAAGAGGACTTCTCTTGAAAATTTCTGTGTGGGGTTGAAGAAGGAGCTGGTTGCTCTCTTCTCCAAGAATAAATGTTATGTTATGCTTATACCTTTGTGTTTGTTTAAAGCCATATGGCCATTCTGGTAATAAGCTGCTATGTTATGCATTCTGAAAATATTAAGTATGTTGTATTTAATAAAGAAATGTTAATGTCGCCACTGCCGGCTCCCAGAGACAACTGAACATTGTGTCCATCTGTCCATCTGCCACCACTCACTCCAGGCACAGAACATTCAGTCATGGATAAAAATGAGCCGGTGCAGAAGGCCAGATTGGCTGAGCAGGTTGAGAGATATGATGACATGGCAGCCTGCTTGAAGTCTGTAACTGAGCAAGGAGCTGAATTATCCAATGAGGAGAGGAATCTTCTCTCTGTTGCTTACAACGATGTCCTAGGGTCCCAAAGGTTATCTTGGAGAGTTGTTTGAAGTATTGAGCAAAAGACGGAAGGTGCTGGGAGAAAAAACAGCAGATCGATGGCCTGAGAATACAGAGAGAAAATTGAAACTGAACTAAGAGATATCTGCAATGATGTACTGTCTCTATTGGAAAAGTTCTTTATTCCTAATGCTTCACAAGCGGAAGGCAAAGTTTTCTGTTTGAAAATGAATGGAGACTACTACCATTAATTGGCTGAGGTTGCTGCTGGTGATGACAAGAAAGGAATAGTGGATCAATCACAACAAGCATATCAAGCATTTGAAATCAGCAAAAAGGAGATGCAACCAACGCATCCTATAAGATTGGGTCTGGCTGTGAACTTCTCTGTGTTCTATTATGAGATCCTGAACTCTCCAGAGAAAGTCTACTCCCTTGCAAAGGCAGTTTTTGATGAAGCCATTGCTGAACTTGATATATTAAGTGAAGGATCATACAAAGGCAGCACACTAATAATGCAGTTACTGAGAGACAACTTGACATTGTGGACATCGGACACCCAAGGAGATGAAGCTGAAGCAGAAGGAGGGGAGAATTAACCAGCCTTCCAACTTTTGTCTGTTTCATTCTAAAATTTACACAGTAGACCATTTGTGATCCATGTTGTCCCACAAATAGTTTTTGTTTATGATTTATGACAGGTTTATGTTACTTGTATTTGGATTTCCATATTTCCCATGTGGTTTTTATGTTTACTATAAGGGGAGTAGAGCCAGTTAACATTTGGGGAGTTATCTGTTTTCATCTGAGGTGACCAATATGAGGATATGGAATTTTTATACACGTTTTACATATTTGGCATATACATTGTGATTTCACAAGGCCAGTGTTAAAACAGTTCCCATGTCTAATCAAAGAAAACTGCCTACATATTGGTCTGTCATGGTAGAGGGATAAAGGGAGAATTGGTTCCAGTCACAGGTGTAGTTATTGTGTGTACTTTAGGGTTCAAGCACTCATGGCTGTGGTAGAAACAGATGTCCCATAGATATTGCATTTCCACTCCATGTATAACTGTGGAATACACAATCTCAATGTGTATACCTTTATGATTGCAGTTGCAAAAATTGTTTCTTAAGACAAAGTTTTAACCCAGTCAGTTTACTCTGGAGAAGGGCAGAAAGGGTTCACATTCCATTATTTGTTAAGTTACCTGCTGTTCACTTTCATTATTTTTGCTAAACTCATTTTATTTGTATTTAAATGGTTTAGGCAACCTAAGAACAAATGTATAAGTAAAGATGTAGTAAAAATGAATTGTTTGATATTCATAAAGTCACTGTATATCAAGCACAGGAGTAAAACAAAAAAATCATGTATTTAACTTTTTTTAGGTTTTTTACTTTTGTGATTTGTTTCATACTTGCCTAACATGCATGTGCTGTAAAAATAGTAAACAGGGAAATAACTTGAGATGATGGGTAGCTTTGCTTAATGTCTTATGAAATTTTCATGAACAATCCAAGCATAATTGTTAAGAACATGTGTATTAAGTTGATGTAAATGGAATAAAAGTTTTGTGAATGGACTTTTTAACTAAAAAAAAAAAAAGAAATGTTAATGCCCATTGAGTTACAAATTGTCCGTGTACCCCTGGTAAATTACCTGAATTTGGAATTGCAAGAGATAATGCCTTTTCTTTTCAGGATACATGGCCATTTAGATTTGTAAGGCCAAATCTGGAGGGAATAGTGTAATGGCAATGAAATTAGGATCTATTGCTGTTTTTGTTTCAGTGAAAGTGTCTCTGGTTGAATAATGTGATTGGGTAGGATCTTTCCCATCCATTGATGGGCCTGCGCATTGTGGGAAACTTGATTATGGGAGTTGTTTTGTAGGAACTTCCCAAATACCTTTTGTTTTTTGTATTGAGGCACTGGACCAGAGAGCTATACCCTCTGGCTCTGAAAAGTGTATAAATATTCTGAGGGTGAGGTGTCACTTTGGAGGGTTAGTATTTGGAAGAAGATCTGTGTGCCAACTGAGACTCTGGGAAGCTGCTAAAGTAGCCTTCCCCTCCCCAAACCCCCCTGGCTTTTTGAAAACCCAGATGTTAGTACTTCCCTTTCTGGTAAAGATGTATGTGTGTTAGTGATCAGACAATTTGGAAGCACTCTCTATTGATTTCTTTTTTGATTACTCTGAAAATTTGACTTTGATTTTCTCTGATACTTGTGCTGGATTAAAGTGATTATTAACCCCTTGAAAGTTGCTTTGCTTTCATGAATGAAGATCTAAGAACCTGTTATAAGACCCCAAGTATGTTGGGGTGCTTACTCATACAAATATCTGGGAGTCTACCTGTCAAAACAAACTTAGTGACTATATGAACACAATTACAAAACACTTTTCACACAAATAAAGTCAGATTCAAATAAGTAGAAAAATACCAGTTGCTAATGTAATATAAATGACAATACCACCTAAAGTAATTTACTCAATCAGTGCCATACCAATTAAACTACCAATATTTTTTTTTTGCTACAGCTACTAAAAATAATATCATAATTCACCTGAAAGAACAAAAAGTCCAGAATATCAGAGGAATCAATGAAAAGGAATGTTGAGGAATTTGGCTTAGCCCTACTAGAAATAAAATTGTATTATAAAACAGTAATCATCAAAACTACTTGGTACTGGCTAAGAAATACAGAGGTGTACCAGTGGAATAAGTTAGGTACTCAAGACACAGTAGTCAATGAGTATAGCAATCTACTATTTGATAAACCCAAGAACCTCAGCTTCTGGAGTAAGAACTCACTGTCTGACTAAAACTGATGGAAAAATTGAATGACAGTGTGGTGGAAACTGGACATATCGACCAATGCATGGCACCTTACATGAGAATAAAGTTCAAATGTATTCATGATCCAGGTAAAATGGCTGATACTGTATACAAATTTGGGGGAGCAAAGAATAGTGTATTTGTCAGATTTGTGGAGAATGGAGAAATTGATAACCAAACAAGAGACAGAGAATATTATGAACTGCAAACTCAAAGTAACCAAGATAAGGAGGGAACCAGAAAACTGGGAAGGAATTGTTGCAACTACCACCTGTGATAAAAGTCTCATTTCTAAAATATATAGAGAACTGAGTAAAATTTACAAGAATATAATTTATTCCACAATTGATAAGTTATCAAAGGATATATATGAACAGGCAGTTTTCAGAGAAAGAAATTAAAGCTATGTATACTCATACAAAAAATGCTCTAAAATCACTATTGATTAGAGAGATTCAAATCAAAATAACTCTAAAGTACCCCATTACACCCATCAGTTTGGCTTACATGACAAAACAGGAAGATGATAAATGAATGAGATGAGGAGACTGTGAAGACTTTTCGTAATGAAAAATTATGGGGAATATTGTATTTTCTAAATAAAATTTCTTTTCCATAGGACCTCTCTCCATGGTTACCTAAGTTTCAGGCATTCAGAGCCTGTGGAGAGTAACTTGGCCCCCTGCCAGTGCTGTAAACTGTAGCAGAAGCTTGGAATTTACTCAGATTTCCCTTTTGTTTGTTATACTGTTGCCACATCAGCACTGCCAGCTCCCACTTCTCCCCCTCCCCTCCTTTCAACTTCAATTAAAGAAAAGCCACATCAGCAATTAAGTTAGGTAATAGAGGAGGAATCGTGCTGGGATAGGTGAATATTTCCTAGGGTTTTTCTAGGTTTTCACTCTTAGACTGTAAGCCTGCCTCCCAGGCAATGCAGAGGTGGGGAGTGGGGAGGTGAGATTCTCTGGATTAGGGTATAAGATTGTGCTCTGATTTCTGTAAGTTGCCTCCTTCCATCAGATTAGCCCCTTCCTAGTAGAGGGACAGCCCTTTCTTCGGAGAATTGTAATAAATCATTTTCTGTTCTTATCAAGAAGCCTCTTTGTTTATTTAAAATTTTGAGTAAGAGTCTTTCATCCCATACAGTTTTGGTCCATTGGCCGGGAACGTCCTCTAGTGGCAACTCCTTCCCATTTCGATCTGGAGCAGGTACCTGTGAGGGAATTTTCTCTGATAGTCCCTGAGCTTAGTGAGAAGGATTCCTGCCCTGGGGGAAACCCAGAGAAAAAGAGGAGCTTGGAGGAACATAAATTGAATATAAAAGTTAAACACTCCAGATAAGTGAAACCAAATTCCAGCTTCCCAATGGATGATACAGTCAGGAAAGATGTACATGTACAGCCCAGAGGTAAGCACGCAGGGGTCTGTAGGTTTAATCGGGTTTGTCTGACTCAGGGAGCTTTGGCAAGGACTTCCATGTAAATTTACGGGACTTAAAACACCAGTGCAAGGACGCTGGTTGAGCCAGTTGTCCAGGGCTCTTGTGAGTGGGGCGACCCCTCCTGGACATATTTGGAAAGGTTTTTTTTTAAGATACAGAAAAAGCCCTGGTGAGGGACTTAGTAAATTTGTACTGGAAAAAGAGCAGTCTAAACCCATTACTTCAGAAAAAAAATTGATTGATCCTGATGTACCAGTAAATAGCCCCTTGGGGAATAGACTTCAGAATTGGAATGAATTACCAAAATATGAGGTAAAAAGGTAAACAAACAAAAAAAAAGACAAGATTTTTTTTAATCTGGGGTGGGGCAGATTTAGGAGTAATAAATATGGCCGAAATACGCGTCTTCAGAAGACTGAGTATGACAAAAACTTGAATTTGTATGTAAATGCTAAAAACATTTAATTCAAAGGAAGTTACTTATGCTACTCTGTGGATTCCAGAAGCCCAGTAGATGATATTAAAAGGGAAAAAGGGGGGAGGAAGAGGAGAAAGAATGCAAGCTACATCCTTGGGATCCCCTCTTCTCACTTCCTCCTCCTTACATACCCTATCTTGCAGCAGGCTTGGTGGCTCCACTTTCCTCCCCATCTGAATCGAAAGAAAGAGGGGAGGAAGACTTCTGTAGTTGTAGTGAACTATATAGTCCTCTTTTTAAAGAATTGGGATAAAATTTTAAAGATCAGGAAAATTTACCCTTGCAGACAAAATCAAAAGTATTCCACTGGGTTACTTCTTTTAATAGAGGTCCTGTCAGCTCAAGGATGCTTGATTTATATCAATGCTCCTCTCAGTGCAGTTGAGAAGAGAAATTTTAAGAAGGAAACTAAAGCCTTAATGGCAGATTCACAGAGCTTATCAGAGCAATTAGATCAGTTTTTGGGGATTATATAGAGATATAGACAGATATAGATATAGATAGATAGATAGATAGATAGATAGATAGATACATACATACATACATAGAAAGATAGATACATAGATAGATACATAGATAGATATACTTGAAGTGAATTAATGAATATCTAAAATATCCTATTCTCTCAAGAAGAAAAGGGCATGATAAGAAGAGCTGCTATGGTAGAATGGGAACACTGGCACCCACTTGCAGCCAGGATGGTGCCAGCTGATCAAGAATGCTCTACTCAGGAGACCTGGTGGAACCATAATAATGAAGTCCATAGAATCTATATGTAGGACTAGAGAGAGTTAATTGTAACTTGCATTAACAATGCTGTACCAATGTGAAAAGGAAGATTTATAGCATTTTGCAGAGTATTTGCAGAGTGGCGCTATTAGTTACATTGTGAAGTTCAATGAAATGGTTAGGTTTTGGAGGAATGGTCTGTCTTTGGAATCTGTGCTCCCTTATCTCCCATCCCACTTAAGAATATCCTTAGAGTAATTAGGAAACCAATAGACAAAGTTGTGGAAGGTTATTGGATTTAAAAATTGCTTTCTGTGATTTGTAATTATTATTAAATTATTTAGGCCCTTTTCCCTGGGCAAGGAGGTTTTTTGTTTTTTTTTTAATTATCTGGGAAAGTCTTTCCTCCTCAGATATGGGAGTGGCAGGCAATTCTCTGTCTTACCTCAAGGAGGATCAAAAGTTGATATTAGCAGAGTAAAAGACAGGCAGTCTGCAGTGAAAAGTTCAGTTTTGATGTAATGAGATCTAAAAGTTAAATTTGTACTTTATGTTTAAGTAAATATAATTCATACCAAAAGACTATGTGTGTAAAAATTGCAAGTACACTCTCAAATTTTAATGAGACATTATTCGGAAGCATTAACTCTGCCCATGTGCTTAGACTATGTGGACAAAGGGAAAGTCATGCCACCCCCCCCATATGATTTAAAGGTTCAAGTGAGACTGAAAGGGCTGAGAGTGGAAGGGGAGATGGAGATGGAAGAGGGCTCCTCATCTCTTTAAGGGAGCAGAGTGAAAAGAAGAGGAGGGTAAAATGTTTTTATAAATTCAAGTTTGATATGATTTTAAGTCAAAATCTGTCCTGAAGGAGTAACAGCCAGCATCTGAGAATACTTTTCCTATCAGTATCAAGAAAAAAGATATTATCATTTGTCATTTAGAAATTGCATTGTTAAGCAAATTATTGGTTTGTGATTTTCAAGTCTGTTCCAGCTAAGGATGTATTAAGTAGATTAAAAATTTCATTTCTATTGTTAAGAAAGAAGTTTTAACTAAAATTGGTTTTTGCTATGAATGAAGCATTTACAAAATATGTCAAAGGAAGCTTATGGCCAAATGTGAAAAGACCTTGGGTTTTAGGTCTTCTAATTTTGATATTTATGTTCATGACAGTTGTGTGATAAATTGTAAATTGTTCCTTAAAAAAGGAAGATACTTGTATTATAAAATCTTTTATATGATTTTTGAAAAGTTTACCTATCGAATTTATATCTTAGCTAATGTGTTATAAGAAGGGAAAACAGGAATTGTATGGTAGCTCTTGGGAAAACTTTAAGAAAGCCTCCTAGCCCCATCCCTCCCTTTCATTGGGAAGTCCAGTGGTCACAGAAGGACTTCTTAAGATCTAATCTAATTTGGAGATACTCAGAGGAGAGATGTTAACTATTCCTTATTGTGAAGGAAAGGAGCGACCCCAGCCCCTCGCAGGGATCCGTCTCGCTCTTCACATTGTTAAAGTTGTAATTTCTATGGGAAATATAAGCTGTGTATGGAATTCCTAAACTAGGAATTTGTATTGGTGATACATAATCTCTAGTGATTGATTTTCAGGACAAATTTAAAAAGGGAGTCATAGTAAGACAATTGTGTTCTCAGTATGGGATGAAATCCTTCTGACTCAGTTTCCCCATTGTGTTCCTTTGACAGAAGGATTGAGGAAGGAGTCCAAGGTGGTCCCACGAAGCTTAAGTGTTCCCAGCATGGCCTGCATGGGAGTGGCCAGTAATTTGGAGATTTGAATTAACAGGGCATAGTGATATGCCTCTATGGGCCTTTAGAGAATCAGTATACATGGCACAAGGTGAGGTTTTCCAGGGTCCTTTTAGACAAATGAGACTAAAACACTATGGGGACAATGGACAAAGGTATTAATTGGGGATAAGGGTTTTTATATATTACAAAATGATGTGATAGAAATTAGTATTAAAAGAATTGACTGAATTAATTACTAAGACTAAATTAGAGACATTTTTAGTTTGAGGAAAAGAATTTTAGCCTCAGTTTCTTAGGGGCAGTTTATCTTGGATAAAATTTAGCATTGATGGAAAGGTTGAGGTTTTAATGGCAAATTTAATTTTATGATTGTTGTTTAACCAGGAACTACAACATGTATGAAAAGGCATGGAAGCTATTTAAGACTTCCTTCCAAAGGTGTTCCTTAACCAATGTGAAATTACAGTCATATCTGAAGCCTGATTATTGGAACTTGCTCTTCTAAGGTTTTATGGGACTATTAACTGACTGTTCTTTTGAATTTAATACCAGGTATGGATAGCAAGAAAAGTGGTTTGGGTCTCTGATCCATGATGTCGATTAAGCATATGAGATGCTGGTATGAACTGGAAAAGGTGATCTCATGGTAACGTGGGGAGAACAGCTATTCAGCCTGGCTTGAGGTGGGATTTTCCTGACTCAATTTCCCCAGTGACACTTGGCAGACTTTAAACCTGGCTGAATGCCAGTTAATAATCTGCTCCTGCCTAGAACTGATATGAAGTTAGGGTGATATTGTTTCCCTGCAATGTCCCTATTCTTAGTGGCAATTTCCTACAGTCAAAAGTTTTGTAAGCATAATATCAGAAATTACAGTTTGCTGGTAAGGGAACATAAGAGGGTAAGTCTAAAATTAAGATGTGGAGACCATTAGGTTAATAAAGCTTGTGAGGTTATAAGGCATAAATATGACAATTGGTCAAAGTTCCAATTTCGATTTTGTAAGAGGGATAAGTGTATAAAGCTTAAGAATGGTCATCTAAAATGACATTAAGCTCAGTTTTGTAGGAGAAGGGACATCTGGATTTCTACAAGAAGACAAATGGAAGAAGATGTAGAGATGCTGTCCTGAAGATGGCCTAAAGGAGCATTTAAATCAGAAAACTGCATCAGATGACATCCTTCCCCAGATGAGGTGGAACTTGTGAATGGATAATTCATTGATCCACATTTGTATTTTAAATCTCTCTAGCTGTACTTATAACAAAGGGACTGCACCCCCTTTCTACTTTGCCAATGCGCTGACCAACTTTGCTCCCTTCCTATATTCATATAAAGGGGGACAGATGAAGGGAGGAATGTATAGGGGAAAGAATGTGAGGATTGGATTTAATTTTACAGATTGCCCATATTTTTGTCCAAACTAGGTCTTTTCCTTTAATCCAGGAGGGATAAGAAGGAGTGGTATGAGATTATAAAAAGTGAAGGAGATCACTTAACAGATAATCTATATTAGTAGTAATGTGAATTCTTCAGATGACAGGAAAAAGGAGGGATTGAATGAGATGAGGAGATTATGAAAACTTTTCATAATAAAAAAATATGGGGAATATTGTATTTTCTAAACGAAAAGCTTTTCCATAAGGCCTCTCTCCCTCTATGCCGGAGTTTGATGTATCTAGGACCTGTGAACAGTCAGTTGGCCCCCCTTTCTTCTCTCTTTGTGATAGTGCTGTGAACTGTAGCTGAAACTTGGAAGTTACTCAGATCTCCCCTTTGTTTGTTATACTGTTGCCACATCAGCACCATCAGCTGCCCCTTGTCTTCATCCCCCCACTCCTTTCTACTTCAGTTATAGAAGAGCCACATCAGCAGTTAAGTTAGGTAACAGAGGAGGAAGTGTGCTGGGATAGGTGAGCATTTCCCAGAGTTTGTCTAGTTTTTCATGCTTAGAATGTAAGCCTGCCTCCCAACCAATCGAAAGGTGGGATTCTCTGCATTAGAGTATAAGATTGTTCTCTGATTTCTGTAAATTGCCTCCTTCCATCAGATTAGCCCCTTCCTGGTGGAGGGATGCCCCTTTCTTGGGAGAATTGTAATAAATCATTTTCTGTTCTTATTGAGAAGTCTCTTTGTTTATTTATAATTTTAAGTAAGGATCTTTTATCCCATACATAAATGTTGAAGAGATTGTGGTAGATTTGAAACACTAGTACATTTTTGGTGAACCTCTGAGCTAATCCAAACATTCTGGAGACCAATTGGTATTATGACCAAAGGGCTACAAAAATGTGTATACCGTCAGACCCGATAATATTGCTTCATAGACTGTATACCAAGGAGGACATAAAAATGGGAAAGTTTCCCATATGTACAAAAATATAGTAGCTGTCTTTGTGGTCACTAAGAACTGGAAATCAAGGGGATGCTTATCAGTTTGGGAGTGGTTAAGCAAGTTGTGGTACATGAATATAATGGAATACTATTATGTTATAAGAAATGATGAGCAATAATACTACAGGGAGACCTGGAAAGACTTATATTAACTTGTACTGCATGAAAAGAGCAAAACCAGGAGAACATTGTACACAGTAATGTATGGGATAAAAGACCCTTACTCAAAATTTTGAATAAACAAAGAGGTTTCTCAATAACAATAGAAAATGATTTATTACAATTCTTGAGAGAAAGTGGCATGCCTCCATAAGGGCAGGGCTATTCTGATGGAAGGAGGTAACTTACAGAAACCAGAGCACAATCTTATATCCTAATGCAGAGAATTCCACCTCCCCACTATCCCATCTCTTCATTGGCTGGCAGGCGGGCTTGCAATCTAAGCATGAAAAACTAGAAAAACCCCAGGAAATTTTCACCTATTGGAACACAATTACCTAATGAACTGCTGATGTGGTCATAGGGGAGGGAGAGAGAAGTGTAGCTTGTGCTGTCGATATGGCAAGAGTATAACAACCAAGAGGGGAGATTTGAGTAACTTTCAAGTTTCAGATACAGTGCACAATACTTTCACAAAGAAAGAGAGGAGGAGTAAAAAGGGGTGCAGGGGAAACTGACTGTCCATAGGCCTGGGATACCTGAAACTCAGGTATCCAGGGAGAGATGGCACCTTATACAAAAGAAATTTTATTTAGAAAATACAATATTCCCCATAGTCTTCACAGTCTCCTCATTTCACTCCATCCCTCCTCTTTTCTATCATTCGAAGACTTTTCACACCACTACTAATATAGACTATCTGTTAAGTGGTCTCTTTCACTTTTTATACTCTCATTCTTCTCCTTCATGCTTTTATCTATATTGAAAGGAGAAGACAAAGTTTGGACTAGAACATGGGAAATCTTTAAAATTAAATTCAATCCTCACATTCTTTCCTCTATACATTCTTCCCTTCATCTGTCCCCCCTTGATATGAGGATAAAAAGGGAACAAAGTTAGCCAACACACTGACCAAGTAGAAGGGGGGCAGTCCTCTTGTTATAAGTACAGATACAGAGATATAAAATATAAAGCTAGATCCATTCAGAGGTTCCATGTCATCTCGGGAGGGACATCATCTGATGTAGTTTTCTTATTTAGATGCCCCTTCAAGTCATCTTCAGCACAACATCTCTACATCTTCTTCCCTTTATCTTCTTGTAGAAATCCAAATGTGCTTACTCCTACAAAGCTGACCTTAATACTATTTTAGATAATCATTCTTAAGCTCTATACACTTCTCACTCTTACAAAATCAAAATTGGGACTTTGGTCAATTGTCATATTTAAGAAATCCATATTAGAACTCAGTATTTGCATCTTACATTCGGATAATACTTCTTTTAAAGCATTTACAATATAGGCCATAAAACATTTTTTCTTTTAACTATCTGAGACAAAATAATAATGACTATGCATGCTAACCTCACAATCCTTATTAACCTGGTGGTCTCCACACTATGACTAGGAATTAAAAGACCCTAACTTATTCTTGTTGGTATTAAGTCCTACACCTAATAGCTTAATTTTAGACTTAACCTTGGATGTTCCCCGATGAACAATCTGTAATTTAATAAATCTGTTATCAATTTTACAAAAATTTTGACCATAGGAAATTGCCACTAAGAGTAGGGACATTGCAAGGAAATAATAATTCCCTAACTTCATGACAACTCCAGGCAGGAGCAGATTATCAACTGGCATTCAGCCAGGTTTGAAGTCTGCCAGATGTCAGTGGGGAAATTGAGTCAGGAGAATCCTATTTCAACCCTGGCTGAACAGCTGGTCTCCCAATCTCACCATGAGATCACCTTTTCCAGTTCATACCAGCATCTCACAGGCTTACTGCCATCTTGCATCAGAGATTTAAACCACTTTTCTTGCTATCCATACCTGGATTTAGACTCAGAAGAGCTGTCAGTTAATAGTCCCATAAAATCTTAGAAGAGCAAGTTCCAATAATCAGGTTTCAATATGATTATAATTTCACATTGGCTAAGGAATACCTTTTGAAGCAAGTCTTAAATGTCTTTCAAGCCTTTCTATACATGTTCTAGTTCCCAATTAAACAACAATCATAAAATCAAATTTACCATCAAAACCTCAAGTTTTCCATCAATGCCAAGCTTTACCAGAGATTATCTGCCTCTAAGAAACTTCCCTAAACTAAAGATTTCTCTGATTTAGTCTCAAAAATTAATTCAGTCAATTGTTTTAATAACTGCTTTTACATCACTTTGTAACATGTAAAATCCTTATCCCATATTGAGACCTTTGTCCTTCGTCCCCAACGAATTTTAGTCCCATTTTTCTAGATGGGTCTTGGAAAACCTCACCTTGTGCCACGTGTGCTGACTCTCTAGAGGCCCATAGAGGCATGTTACTAATCACTGTGCCCTATTAATTCAATTCTCTAGGTTGCTGGCAAATCCCATCAAGACCATGGTGGGAATCCCTAAACTGCCTGGGACCACCCTGGGCTCCATCGTCAATACCTTGGTCGATAAAGGAAGACAATGGAGCAACTAAGCCAGAAGGATTCCATCCCAGGCTGAGGACACAATTGTCCCCTGAGGCTTGTTGATTAAATAATAGATTTCACTAAAAAAAAAAAAATTACTAGGACTCATATCTTAAATTTTAAATTTTTCCTAAAAGCCAATCACTAAAAATTATCACCTCAACAAATTTCTAATTTAGGAATTTCATAAACAGTTTACACTTTACATAGAGATTAAAACTTTAACAAAGTGAAGGGCAACACCTCTTGGGAGCTCATTTTAGACTCTTAGATCTTAGAGGTCCCTAGATAGGGCTGGGGCCACTTCTGTCCTTCACAATAAGAAATAGTTAACATTTCTCCTCTGTGCATCTGCAGTTAAAATTAGATCTTAAGAAGTCCTTCTGTAATGACTGGACTTCCATAGGAAAGGGAGATGAGGTCAGGTGGCTTTCCCCAGAGCTTCTTTTCCTATATCATAAACCAATCAAAATACCTTTTCCTCTAAAATCAAATATAAAATGCTGTGCTGTCAATTTAAATCCTTTCAAAATATGGTCCCTTTCTACTCTTACAATGTTTTTACAATTTGCTTTTCTCCTCATACATTCATCCAGTTACACTACACTTTTTGCTTTTTGTTTGATCACAGTAAGTAATTTCATGTCTTTGTACCATTTTTATTAATTTTCTTGTATGACTGGGATTTCTCAACTCTTCTTGGCTTCCTTGAAGACTAAGTTCACAACCTGCCTTCTAGAGAATGGCTTTGCTGCCCCTCACACAATGTTAGTGCTTTCATATTGAAATGAATTTCCATTTACACTGTATATTTTATATAAACATTGTATATGTATGTGTGTGTTGTTTTATCAGTAAGAATGACGTTTTTGAGGGTAACTATCATATTTTAATTTATTTTGGTACCCCTCAATATTCAACAAATTATCTTACATATAGTTATTATTTTATGAATATTAATTAATACATGAATTACTCAATTCATTATAAAATATATCTACTTACTTTCACACAATTTGTAGTTACCAAAATATTAATTTCAAGTAGAAGTACACTGAAAGAATAATCTTTCTTATTTGACTTAGAATAATTATAATAAACTCAAAAGACTTTGAATATATAAGGAATATTAACCTTGAGAATGAGGACTTAAAAATCCTTGGTTGAAAATATCAAAGCTGAAAAACCTAAGTTTTTCAATAAAAAGAAAAGGAGTCAACAAGAGTGTTCCTGAAAGGGAAAAGATACAAGAATACATGCACACACACCTATACATATATGTACATATGTACATATATAGTAAATTTTGGGTATTTATGTTCTTATCTAATTGTGCTGTCTTTTAAAAATGTTTTCAATCCATAGCATTTCTCATTAAAAAGGCATACATATGACTATACATGCAATATACATGTGTTCAAATGAACCTGCTCATATAAATTTATCCACATTCAAGAAAATATATGTAAGTATATGTGTATTTGTGTAGATGCATCCCCATTAAGTAACACAAAAGTTCAAAAATATAAAATATTTTAAAAAAGAGAAACACTTTCAATAAGAACTATAAACTATTACATATTTGGGAACTAATATACACGTACACTTTCTCCTATAGAAAGGGAAATGGACAACTATTGAAAAGTACTGGATGAAACAAAGTAAGTCTAACAATTATAGTTAATTCAAGCTTCATGGAAGGGTTAGATTAATGTACACACAAAAATACTCCTCCCCAACTCATGCTACACATTACATTAAATTCCATTAAAATTTTCTTGAATCTACATATTCATAGCAGGTAGAGAGACAAATATTGAGATAAATAGTTAGATATAAATAGACAATGGATTTTATATGCATAAAGGTTTATGTGGGTATGTGTGTGCATACACGCACACACACACACACACACACATAAACACAAACACCATTTATTTATTTGCCTAGTGCTGCTTCCCATTAAGACCTGACAATCTCATTGAGGAGAAAAGCACAGGAAGACATAAGTGGTGATAGAAACTAGTTGTCAAGTAAAGAGAGTGATGAACTTGGGGCCAAGAAGATCTCAGTGAAAACATAACCTCAGATACTTAATAGCTACATGACCCTTTGAAATTCACTTAATCTCTACCTGTCTCAGGTCTGTTATCTGTGAAATGAGGAATATAATGACCCTATCTTACAGGGCTATTATGAAGGTAAAATGAGATTATACATGCATAGCACTTTGCAAAGTTAAAATACTATATTGATGGAATCAGTTGTTAGATAGTGGCATAAAGACCCACTCATCTTGAAATACATCTACTCCTTTGTAAAGGAAAGATTGCAGTTACTGGATTATTCCATGTGCTGTATGATTAAATAAACTGGTAAAATCAAAATATATTACCAAAATTTTACTTGCAAATGAAATAATTTGCAATCAAGACTATTTAGCATTTAGAAATTTTTAGCAGTGTGAAGTCTGAAAGTGAGAAAAGCTAGAATTCACATTCTGGTCTCAAAAAAAGCAAGTGTGTGTCCTTCAGAAAATCACTTGGCTAATTCTCAGTCTTGTTTTCTCATTAGTAAGATTCATGTGGTGAACTTGATGAACTGTAAGATCTCTTCAATTCTACATCTCATGCCGATTGAACGTCTTGGTACTTGGTCATTACATCAACTGTCATGGAGAAAGGCACTGATGCTTTTTAGAACATTTGCTTTCTTCTATTGAACAAGTTTCTGTTCCAAACTTTCTTCATGGCATTTTTCATTTCTGAATTCTTCAAAGTGTAGACTAAAGGATTACACATGGGAGCAATGACTGTGTAAAAAAGAGCCAAAACTTTATCCTCCTGGAAAGTGGTGGGTGGTCTAACGTAAATGAAAATGGCAGGCCCAAAGAACAGAACCACAACAGTGATATGGGAACCACAAGTGGAAAGAGCTTTCTGGCGACTTTCAGAAGAATGTGCCCGAAGTGTATATAATATCAGAACATATGAAGTGATGAGGACCATGAAAACCACCAATGCCATCATCCCTGAATTGGCTGTTACTAAAAGACCAATCCTTTGCGTATCAATGCAGGCAAGTTTCAGCAATGGATACATGTCACAGAAATAGTGATTGATCTCATTGGGGCCACAGAAGGGTAAGAGAACAGCAAGTATCAATTGTGCAAATGAATGCAGAAAGCCCCCACCACAAGCAGCCAAGACCAGTGCATTGCATGTGTTCCTTCTCATGATAGTCATGTAGTGCAGAGGTTTGCAAATCGCCACATATCGGTCATAGGCCATCCCTGTGAGTAGGAAGACCTCCACTGCTGCAAAGAAATGCATTGTAAAGAGCTGGATCATGCAATTAGTATAGGAAATACTTTTCTTTTTAGCCAGCAAATCACTGATGAGTTTAGGGGTCACTGTGGAAGTGTAGCAAACATCCACAAAGGACAAGTAAGTTAAGAAGAAGTACATGGGTTGTTCAATGAGCTGGCTACATGTAATAGAGATCATAACAATGAAATTTCCTGTCAGAAGAGCCATATAACAAAATAAGAAAATTGCAAAGCAGAGAATCTGAACCTGATTATTCTGAGAAAGACCCAAGAGAATAAATTCAGTGACATTGTTCTTATTGTTCATCATGGTTTTTTTTTAACATTAGAAGGTGACCAGTAGATATCTGAAAGAAAAAAAAACAACAATAAAGCAACATGAGAAATGCTATATTAGTCATGAATCAGTTACCTTATGGTGGAAAAATTCAGAAATAGAACACTGATGTCTACAGAGTTTGTAATTTGTGAAGGGCATTTAGGAGCTTAATGAAATAGTTTTTAAATAGATTTTAATAGATTTTTGATGATTCCACTCATAAACTCTGAAAATGTCGGACTTGGAAAGAATGGCTGATATCAAATCCAGACCACAACTGAGGAAGAATCAGTTAGATTCTCAAGTGGCTTCTTAGTTACCTCTTAGATACCTCCTGTGACAGGAAACATGCAATCTTCTGAGTCAGATCAAGTCAGTTCTTAGAAGTATTGATAATATTAAAATGTCATAAAATTGATCAGCATAAATTATTTAGGTGATAGCAAATTGAGGTTAAAAGGGTATTGGTCAAATAGTGAAGACTGAAGTTTCTTGTTCTTTGTTTTTTAGATATACCCAATGCAGAAATTTGCTTCACTTCACTTTATGCATTTGTAATTCATTTTGTATTTTTATTTTTTTATCGAGATTATATAGGGTATGTTAGAGTAAGAGAATGTGAATCCAAAAATACAATAAATTCAAGTTGAAGAAAGTAAAAAAAATATCACTAATTCTTGCTTTACACACCCCTTAGATCAGTCAAGGAAGAGGTTGTATATATAAATATATGAATATGAACATATGCATTTATATGCAGATATGTAATTTCTATCTCAAAATCTTATTTTTTTTCCTTAAGGTAAATGAGAATGTTATCCAAGGGGACAACACATTTGATTTCCACATCTGCAATGTGATGAAAACAAAATCTGCTGTAATTACCTCAACTGGTTATTCTGACTCTCAAATAAAGCAATAGCTGAATCACAGATGTCAATTATATTTTCATTTCACCGAATATTTCAGTTGGCCAGACTTTGTCAAGTTCATGCTCTTTATGAGTAAGAATCACTCCTATTTCTCTGACCAATGTCTATGCAGCCCATTCTTAAGGATGGTCAATGACAAGGAGCTCACCATCTTAAGAAACATATGAAATTTAGTATTACACAAATTTATAGTTATTTGAGTTACATGCAATAAAAAAGTAAAACCAAGTGACTGTGTATTATAATTTCTATGTCAGATGTTTCTTTTGTCTTTGTTCAATTTCATAATTTTGGTCACATTCGAAGGAGGTAGTGAAAAAAAGTATAAACAAGGCTGTTGCCTATAAGTCAGAAATGTGGCATATTCTGTACAGAGTGGAAGTGGTGTACAACTAACAGAATATAAAACAGGGGAAAAGGTAAGACCAAAAATTTTGTCGTTAATGTCTAACGCTAAAGTCTTCACTACCATTTGTATGGTATAAATTCTACCTTTGCTGTAGTCTACTCTGGGCAACTAGTTTGTACAGTGGACAGAGTGCCAGTTTAGAATTCAGGAATACTGATCTTGAGTTCTCATCTGGCCTCAGACACCTACTAGTAGTATGACCCCAAAAAAGTCATTTAACCATGTTTACTTCAGTTCCCTAATTTTTAAAATGAACTGGAGGACACAATGACAAATCATACCAGGTTCTTTGCCAGAAAACTCCAAATAAAGTGATGAAGTTTTGGACATGACTGAAATGGATAAATAATTTGCTCCACTTGAGGCTATTTTAAGGAATATTTGTATAAGTTTGTGGTTTTTTTAAAGTTTTATTTATTCCTTTATTTAAGGATTTATCTATTTATTTTGTTTTTATTTTTCATCAGGATGGCAAGTCCCTCCACTTTCATGATGTGCCTTTGTCTGCCTGGCAAGTCGTTTATCTTATAAGTACTTGATGACTGATTTCACAGACTGAGAGAATATTCTTATCTAAAAGTTTGCTGCATTAGTGAAATCATCAGTCCAGTCTCTCACTCTCTCTCTCTCTCTCTCTTTCTCTTTCTGTTTGTGTGTGTGTGTCTGTGTCTGTCTCTCACTTTCTCTGTGTCATAACATATATATATACACACATATACATAAATACATAATATACAAATATACATATATACACAAATACATATGTACATACACACACATATATGCATAGATATATATTAATATAGAGAAGAAGCACTCATTAAACCTCTTCTCTAAATTTTATTGTTATTCATAAAGGCATTATTTATATTTAACATGTAGTCAACTTTGGATTGGAGAATAAATCATTTTCAAAGTTGGGTGGAACCTTCACTGATCTCCTAAACCAGTTTGTACATACATATATATATATATATATATATATATATAAATGTCTACAATATACTTAACAAGGTGTCTTCTAGCTTTTACTTAATGAGTTTGCTCAAGGGAGAATTCATTTCTTCCCAAAATAAGCCATTTCATTTTTATACAGTTCCAATTTTTAGTATGTAATTATTTTCTTCCTGACAAAATGTCTAGCTGTGCTTCTTTGCAATTGCCCCCTCATTACTCTTAATTCTGTGATTTGAGTCTAAACAAAATCAGTTTAATCTCTTCCAGTGAATGCCCTTTTAAACACTTAAAAACTGTTATGATTGAACCTTGTAGTTTCTAATTCTCCTACCTAGAAATCCCTACAAATAATATTCCACTCTAAAATTCTTCCTGTGTAATGAAGTTCACCTTTCTTAATTCATAGTTTCAAATAGCCCAAAAATGTACTAATCATCAGTGGGATTAAATGGGGACAATTACAACTTTATTTTCACTAACTAAATTGACAACTATAATTTTTGTCAATTATAAATGTAAGCAAATATATATGACAGGGATTTGGGATTAATAGGTTTTCTGACAACAAAATTGGTTCTGGACAAAAAAGGTTAAGTACTTCTGGAATAGTTAAAATTCCTCATTTTATAGAAGAAAGGGTAGAACCTGAAGGAAATGAAAATTTTGCCAAATTTATATAGGGAGTGGAGGATGCTTTGTGTCCTAACTTACTGGTTAGTGTTCTTTTCTGTGGATTAAACTTAATTGTTGAATGATAGGTTATGATCTTCCTAGCAATCCTTAAAAGACACCTACCTGAACCTTTATGACATAATGAAATGGGCATTATATAGAGAGCTTAAATACTACTATTAGAAGACTAATTCTGTTATTTGCTTCATGTATAGCATTTTGAAATTTGTTTAACATATTTGAGTCTCAATTTACTGATCTAAAAGTAGGTAACTGTATCAACCATTCTTCAGAGTACATTGAAGTTCTAAATCCTTCTGCTTTAATAATGACTACATTCATCTCTACCCCAAAAAGAAATCATACTGCATTCCATTAATGAAAATTGTTGTACCAATTTACAATCAATCAATGAAGTTCACTGTTGTGGGAAAGAAAAAGAAAATGTAGGAAAGAAAAATAGAACAAAGGTTATATTTGAAAACTTACATGTCTCATAACCATCCAACATATCTTTCGGGTATGATTTCCTAGGAAGTAACTCAGCACAATCTCAACCACTAATCTCATTCATCAGCTCTTTACAACATACCTTTAAAATATGCAAAACTGTATTTCTTTATATTGGCCAACCAATCTAAGAAGAAAGGTCACATTGTATCAAATTTTTACTGGAGTCAAACATCCCAAACTCTGAACTCATTGAGTGTTTGTGCCAGTTACTAATGTTCTCAAATGCCATTGCTTCTTGCCCATCAGTATATCAGCTGGACCAGCAACAAAGAGGAGTTTTTAGTTTGCCTGCTACCCTGCACTCTTTTCAAGATTTATATAGAGTAAGACATATGGAATAATCATTCCTGAAATGAACAAATCTATAATCTGAAAGCAATTGGGGAATTTGGGAATTGGTCTCCCAACAGTCTTAGTTAGAGCATGGTGGTAGTGGGAACATTTATTTCAAATTTAAATCTTCTAAATATGATTTTGTATCACTTTAAAATTTTTTTTTATTTCATTGATTTTCAGTGTTCTACAATCACTACCATACAACTTACATTTCCCTCTCCCTCCCCGCTACCTTGCACCTAACTCCCCAAGACAGCATACAATGTTATATACACACATACATACCTATGTAATACGTACTCAGTATAGTCCTGCTGTGTAGAAAAATTAAAATGAATGGGAGAAATC
Organism: Bettongia penicillata ogilbyi; assembly: GCA_023548195.1. Classification (NCBI taxonomy): domain Eukaryota; kingdom Metazoa; phylum Chordata; class Mammalia; order Diprotodontia; family Potoroidae; genus Bettongia; species Bettongia penicillata. The sequence continues at coordinate 1,543,457 of JAJHZJ010000280.1, forward strand.
ATATCAGAAACAAAAATACAAAGTACAAGAGAAAATGATTTGTTACATTCTATGATTGAATTCCATATTAATTTCTCTGGAAGGGGAAGGCATTTTACTTTAAAAGAACATTGGGGATTTTTTTTAAGTGTTTGCATTGCAATGAATTTCCAAGTCTACTTGAAAATCTATCCTACACTATGATCACAAATGTCCAAAATGTTCGCTTGATTCTGCTTCTTTCACTAAGCATCATATCAGATAAATTTTTCCAGGCCTCTTTGAAGTCTTCCTGGAAATCATTTCTAATAGCGCAATAGTATGCCATTAGTTTCTTTTACTATAATTTATTCAGTCATTCCCCAAATAATGGGCATGCCCTTGATTTTCAGTTTTGGTCACCACAAAAATTGGTGTTACAAATATTTTTGTACATGTGAGATCCAGTAGCATTGTCATGATCTCTTGAGGATACAGTCCTAGAAGTGATATTGTTGGGTCAAATGGTATGCATATTTTTGTAGCCGTTTATGCATAGTTCCAAATTTCTTTGCAGAATGGTGGGATAAGCTCACAACTCCACCATCAATGAATTCATGTTCCAATTCTCCCACATCCCCTCCAACATTTATCATCTTATTGTTCTGTCATATTTGTCAATCTGATAGGTGTGATGTGGTACCCCTGAGTTGTTTTGATTTGCATTTCTCTAATCAGTAGTGATATAGAGCATTTTGTCACATGATGATAGATATCTTTAATTTCTTCCTCTGAAAACTTGCCTTATCATACCCTTTGACCATTTATCAATTGGGGAATGACTTGTATTTTTGTACATTTGACTCAGATCTCATATTTTAGAAATGAGAACTTTCTCACAGAAAATACTGCAAAATTTTTTCCAGTTTTCTGCATCCCTTGGAATCTTGGTTGCAAGGAGTGCGGTTGTGCAAAAACTATTCAGTATAATGTAATTGATCAGTTTATCTGAATCTCAGTCCCCAGTGCTCTCTTGGTGGAACAGGAGGCCAAGTGGTTTTGGATAGGAAACTCTCCTACTCACTGATTCTGGACACATAAATTTTTTGTTGCTCCCAGACCAGGGTAAAGACTTGATTGTGCCACCTTGGAGGAACTGAGATCTTACAGATACCCAGAGTATACCCTACTCTTGACAAAGGATACAAAATTCAAGTAACTGCTTGGGAAAATGCCCAAAAAAGGTAAAACATAAAACTATAGAAGGTTACTTTCTTGGTGAACAGATATCTTCCCCAATCCTTTCAGATGAGGAAGAACAATGCTTACCATCAGGGAAAGACATAAAAGTCAAGGGTTCTCTATCCCACACATCCAAAATAGATATTCAATGATCTCAGGCCATGGAAGAGCTCAAAAAGTATTTTGAAAACCAAATAAGAGAGATGGAGGAAAAATTAAGAAGAGAAATTAGAGAGATGCAAAAAAAGCATGAAAAGTGAGTCAACACCTTGATAAAAGAGACTCCAAAAAGGCTGAATTAAAGAATAACTTTAAAAATAGCCCAACTCAATTGGCAAAAGAGGTTCAAAAAGCCAATGAGGAGAAGAATGCTTTAAAAAGCAGAATTAGTCAAATGGAAAAGAAAGTTCAAAAGATCACTGAAGAATAAAGGTCTTTGAAAATTAGAGTGGAATAGATGGGGATTACTGACTTCACGAGAAACCAAGAAATCACAAAACAAAACCACAAGAATGAAAAAAATGGAAGATAATCTGAAATACGTCATTGGAAAAACAACTGACCTGGAAAATAGGTTCAGGAGATGCAATTTAAAAATTATGTGACTACCTGAAAGCTATGATCAAAAAAAAGAGCCTTGCCTCATCTTTCATGAAATTGTCAAGGAGAGCTGCCCTGATATTCTAGATGCAGAAAGCAAAATAAATATTGAAAGAATCCACCTATCACCTCCTGAAGGAGATCCAAAAAGAGAAATTCTTAGGAACATTGTAGACAAATTTGAGAGTTACCAGGTCAAGGAGAAAATATTGGAAGCAGCTAGAAAGAAACAGCTTGAGTATTGTGGAAATACAATCAATAAAAGAAACGATGCAGCTTCTATATTAATGGATCAAAGGGCATGGAATATGATATACTAGAAATCAAAGGAACTAGGACTGAAATCAAGCATCACCTAACCAATAAAACTGAGTATAATAATTCAGGAAAAAAAATTGTCTTTCAATAATATAGATGAATTTCAAGCATTCTTGATGAAAATCCAGAGCTGAAAAGAAAATTTGACTTCCCAAATCAGGAATCAACAGAAGTATGAAAAGGTAAACAGGAAAGAGAAATCATAAAGGACTTACTAAAGTTGAACTGTTTACATTCCTACATGGAAAGACAATATTTGTAACTCTTGAAATTTTTTTCATTATCTGGGTTGTTGGTGGGATTATACACACACGCACACACACACAAACCCGAGAGAGAGAGAGAGAGAGAGAGAGAGAGAGAGAGAGAGAGAGAGAGAGAGAGAGAGAGAGAGAGAGAGAGAGAGAAGACGGTGAGTTGAGTAGAAAAGGATCCTATCAAAAGAAATAAAATTGAGGAAAGAGAGAGGAATATATTTGGAAGAGAAAGGGAGCAATGGAATCGGGCAAATTATCTTTCAAAAAGGAGGCAGGAAAAAGACTTTTAAATGGAGGGAAAAAGGGGGGAGGTGAGTGGGAAAACGTGAAACTTACTCTCATCACATCTGACTCAAGGAAGGAATAAAATGCACATTCATTTTGCTATGAAAACCTATCTTACACTATAGGAAAGTGAGGGAGAAGGGAATACGCATGGTGGGGGGGGAAGGTGAAGGGTTAGGGCAATGGTAAGAGGGAGTAATTAGAAGTGAACACTGGTGGGGAGAGACAAGGTCAAAAGAGAGAACAGAAGAAATGGGGGGCAGGATAGGATGGAGAGAAATGCAGCCTTATACCACATGACTGTTAGGGAAGTCTTTTGCAAAACAACACATATATAGCCCATAATGAATTGCTTGACTTCCCAGTGGGGATGGGTGGGGAGGGAGGATAGAACAGAAGGTGGAATTCAAAGTTTTAAGAACAACTGTTTAGTGTTGTTCTTGAATACACCTGGAAAATAAGAAATACAGGTAATGGGATACAGAAATATATCTTGCCCTAAAGGACAAAAGAGAAGATGAGGATAAGGGAAGGAAAGGATTTTACAAGGGAGGGCAGATTGGTGGTAGGGGTAATTACAGTGGTTGACATTTTGTGGTGGGGGAAGGGGAGAGATGGGGAGAAAATTTGAGACTCCAAGTTTTGTGGAAATGAGTGTTGAAAATGTAAAATGAATAAAGAAATCAAAAAAGAAAAAGAATATAGCAATCAGTCATGAGAATAGTACATTATGATCAGGTAGCGTATATATGGGGAATGCAGGACTGGTATATTATTAAGAAAAGCATTGGTACTATTGATAAAATCCACAAAAAACCTAACAGAAGCTACATGATTATCTCAATAGCAGCAGGAGATGCTTTTGAGAAAATAAAACACCCATTCTTACTGAAAACACTGGAGACCATAGGAATAAATGGAGCCTTCCATGAAATAATAAGCAGTATCTACTTATAATCATCAGCAAGAATTATATGCAATGGGGATAAGCTACTTATATTTCCAATAAGATCAGGGGTGAAACACAGATGTCCATTTTCACTACTGTTATTCCTTGTTGTATTACAAGTTATAGTTTTAGCAATAACAGAAAAAAATAAATTGAAGAAATTAGAATAGACAAACGTGAAACTAAGTTATCACTCTTCACAGATGATATTATGTGGAGAATCTTAGCGAATCAAATAAAAAATTACATGAAAGAATTAGCAACTTTGGCAAACTTGCAGGTTGCATAAAGAGTCACATGCATCATCTGTACTTCTCTATATTACCAACAAAGCCCAACAACAAGAGATTGAAATAGAAATCTCGTTTACAGCAATGATAGACACTATAAAATATCATAACAGTAATCAACTTTGGATCTTTTCCTTTTTGTTTTACTAAAAGTGCCTCTGAATGATTAATATTATTGGGGATAATTGATGAATATTATTGATTGATTTATATTATTGGGGAGGACCTTTCCCACCCATTGATGCGACTGCCCATTGTGTGAACCTAGAGTAGGGGAGCTGTTTTGTAGAAGGGTTCCAAGTACTTTTTTTTCTATTAAAGCCCTGGGTCAGAGGGTTATGCCCTCTGCCTCTAAGAAGTATATTAATACTCTGAGTGTGAGGTTTTACCTTGGGGGCCTAGTTTTTGGAAGAAGTTCTGTGTTGCAGAAGAGACCCTGGGAAGTCGATAAAGACCCCTCCCCACCTTCACCCCTATCCTCAGCTTTTTGAGAACCCAGATTTTGGTGCTTCACTCTCTGGTAAAGACATATGTATGTATATTAGTAGTGGTCAGGCACTTGAGAAGCACTGTCAATTTTATTTATTTTTCTGAAATTTTAACTTTGATTTTCTCTGATGTCTCTGCTTGATTAAAGTGATCTTTAACTTGTTGAAGGTTGCTTTCATTTTATGAATGCAGGTCTAAGAACCTGTTGTAGTAGACTGTCCTGTGCATGTTGGGGTACTTACTAATACAATATGGCATTGTAAAATAGGATATGCATAAATTAAAAGGAAAGCATGGGAACTGGGATAGCTATCTCTTGTGTCATCGTTTGGGTGGCTATGATTGTGTTATGCCCTAGGAGGAGGGGGTAGCAAGAGCCAAGGCTCAAGTGGATTAGTATGGTTCTGGAGTGTACTGGAGGAGTGAAGTCTTCCAAGTGTATTGTGTTCATAAACCAGATCAGAGCTGTGAGAATTTGAAATGGATCTCTGGAATCCCACTGAAGGGTGGCAGGCTGAACTACCAAGCAGAAGTTAAGAACAGCCGGTATGCCAACCTTGGTGATGGCCAGGGAATAGGACATGTGTCAAATGACCCAGTAGACTGAGGTGAAATGAGTGGGACAGCAGAGCAGTAGAACTGCTTTCACACAGACAAAAGAGGGAGTTAGGAGAAGTTGAGGCCTGTTGGAGGAGGAGGAACCCAGGAGCTAGGAGTTCATTCACGGTGCAAGATTGTGACTGCTCAATAATTCCTTGTGTGTGATTTTTGGAGCATTACCCTGAGACAGTTTGGGACCTAAGGGTGGATTTGCCTATGGGAGATGGGGGGAAAGTGCCATGTAACCCCAAGGACCCCCACCCTGATGGCTTTGTTGCACAGCCACCCCTAAGGACTTGGGTGTGTGGCCTGGAGCATTGTCATTGGAGCACACACTTGAGAGTGCAGGGTGGGGAGGACATACCCATACTCCCAAGAGGACTTTGCTTGATCATTTTTGCATGGGATTGAAGAAGGAGCTGGTTGTTCTCTTCTCCAAGAATAATGTTATGTTAGGCCTATACCTTTGTGTGTGTTTGTTTAAAGCCATATGGCCACCGTAGCAATAAGTTGCTATGTTATGTACTCTGAAAACATGAATTATGTTGTATTGACTAAATAAATTGTAATGCCTATTGAGTTACAAGTTGCCAATGTACCCCTGGTAAATCACCTGAATTTGGAATTGTATGGTATAGTGCCTTTTCTTTCCTCAGAATACATGGCCATTCAGATTTGTAAGGCCAAGGATCCTGGAGGATATAAAGAATGGCAATCAAATTAGTATCTGTTGCTGTTTTTGTTTTACTGAAACTGCCTCTGATTGAAAAATGTGATTGGGGAGAATCATTCCCATCCATTGACTGGCCTGCCCATTGTGGGAAGCTGAATAATGGGAGTTGTTTTGTAGGAGGATCCCAAATATCTTTTGTTTTTTCTAATGAGCCTGAGAGTTATGCCTTCTGGGTCTGAAAAGGGTACAAATACTCTGAGGGTGAAGTTTACTTTGGGGACTCAATTTTTGGAAGAAGATCTGTGTTCCAGTTGAGACTCTGGGAAGCTACTAAAGCAACCCGCCCACCCCTTCCCCAGGAGCCCCTGACTTTTTGAAAACCCAGATGTTGGTGCTTGCCTCTCTGGTAAAAATGTATGTATATATGTTATTGGTCAGACAGTTTAGAAGTGCTGTCTGTTGATTTATTTCTTGATTTCTCTGGAAATTTAACTTTGATTTTTTCTGACACCTGAGCTGGACTAACGTGATTATTAACCCTTAGAAAGTTGTTTTACTTTCATGAATGCATATCTAAGAACCTGTTGTTGTAGGCCCCACTGTGTATTTTGGGATTCTTAATGATACAAATATCTGGGAGTCTCTCTTCCAAAAGAAACCCATGGACTATATGAACACAATTACAAAACACTTTTCAAACAAATAAAGTCATATGTAAATGAATGGAAAAACATCAGTTGCTCAAAGATAGGCCAAGCAAATATTATAAAAATGACAATGCCACCTAAAAAAAAATTACTCAATCAGTGCCACAGCAATTAACCTACCAGATATTTTTTTTTTCTAGAGGTAGAACAAAATAGTAATGAAAATTCATCTGGAAGAACAAAAGTCCAAAATGTCAGGGGAATCAATGAAAAGAAATGTGTGGGAAGTTGACTTACACCTACCAGATCTCAAATGGTATCATACAACAGGAATCATCACAACTATTTGGTACTGGCTAAGAAATACAGGGGTATACCAGTGAAATAGTTGAGTACTCAAGAGACAGTAGTCAATGACTATAGCAACTTACTGGTTGATAAACCCAAGAGCCCCAGGTTTAAGAATAGGAACTCAATTTTTGATTAAAACTGCCAGGAAGATTGAATAACTGTGGTAGAACCTGGGAATATAGACCAATGCCTGGTAACATAAACAAGAATAAAGTGGAAATGGATACATGACATCGGTATGCAGGCTAATACCACAAACAAATAAGGGGAGCAAGGAATAGTGTATTTGCCAGATTTGTGGAGAATGGAGACACTGATGACAAAAGAAGAGATAGAAAACATTATGAAGTCAAACCTCAATGTAAGCAAGATAAGGAGGGAACCAGAAAACTGGGAAAGAGTTGTTGCAACTACTGCCTGTTATAAAGGTTTCATTTCTTTCTTTTCTTTTTTTTGACATTGTATGCAGTAACAGCAATACTATCAACGGTGAAAGATTTTATTACTCTGATGAAAACTGACAGTTCCAGGGACAGTCAAAATAATTCCAGAATTCAAAAAAGGCTATCCATCTTCAGAAATGTGAACTCTGCCGATTGATGTATATTTTATTATTATTTATTTTTAACACAGTTTATAACAGATAAAGTAGTTCCAGCTTTTGATCAGGTGATGCTTCTTTTTAAAGCATTTACAATATGGACCACAAAAGAATTTTTCATCAATTCACTGAGACATAAATAATATTTATGTTGCTATCTTCCCAAGCTCTTGACTTAATTGTCTCCACAGTATTATTAAGAATTGAAGGACCCAAACTTATTGTTGTTGGTCTAAAGTCCTATGCTGAATAGCTTAATTCTAGACAACCTCAGATGTTCCCCTACCCAAAATCTATAATTGAGTGGATATGGTAATAAGCTTACAAACCTTTTGACTATAGGAAATTGTCACCAATAGTATGGACATTGCAAGGATACAATACCTTCACAACTTCATGTCAATTCCAGGGAGGATTAGATTTTCCACTTGGATTCAGTCAGCCTTAAAGTCTGCCAGGTGTCAGTGAGGAAATTGAGTGAGGAGAATGGCACCTCCGCCCACGCTGAACAGCTGCTCTCCCACCCTTCCCTTGAGATCACGTATGCAGCTTATACCAGCATCTCCACTTGTCACCTCCTCTCCTATTTTCCTGTGGTGTATATAAATTTTCATATCAAATTCAGTGACTACATATTCCCTTCTTCAGCCACACGTTGGAACAGTAGCTTTATTTTTCCCCCTCTGCCCTTCTCCCTTATCTCCTGTATTGAATAAGATTTTTCTTATCTCTTTTATGAGTTATAGCCTGCCCCATTCAATTACTCACTTTCTCTTCCCAGAATTTTCCTCCTTCACCCCTTAAGTTTTATTTTATTTTATTTGTGTGTGTGTGTGTGTGTGTGTGTGTGTGTGGATATCATCTCTTCTGATATGACATACCCTGTACTCTCTATATGTGTGTGTGTATGTGTGTGTGTGTGTGTGTGTGCGTGTACAATCTCTCTAGCTACCCACATATTGAGAAACATTTCAAGAGTTAAAAGTATTTTCTTTCCATGAAGTGATGTAAAAAATTCAGCTTTAGTGAGTCTTTTATGACTTTTTTTTTCTGTTTACCTTTTCATGTTTCTCTTCATTCTTGTCATGGGAAGTCAAATTTTTAAATACAGATTTGTTTTTTTCCTCAACATGAAATCTTCAAATTCGATTATATCCCTGATTGACCATTTTTCCTTGGAAACATTATATTCAGACCTGTTGGGTACATGATTCTTGGCTTCAATACCAGTTCCTTTGACTCCTGAAATATCCCACTCCAAGCCCTTCAGGCCCTTAATGTTGAAGTTGCCAGATCCTGTGTTTTCCTGATTGTATTTCCACAGTACTCAAATTGTTTTTTTCTAGCTGCTTGCAATATTTTTTCCTTGATCTGGGAACTCTGAAATTTGGCCACAAAATTCCTAGGAGTTTCTCTGTTCAGGTTTCTTTCAGGAGGTGATTGATGAATTCTTTCAATATGCATTTTGCCCTCTGATTCTATAAAATCAAGGTAGTTTTCCTTGATAATTTCGTGAAAGATAATGTCTAGACTCTTTTTCTGATCATGGCTTTCAGGTAGTCCAATAATTTTTAAATTATTTCTTCTGGATCCATTTCCCCGGTCAGTTGTTTGTCCAATGAGTTGTTTCACATTATTTTCTATTTTTTCAAATTTCTGGTTTTGTTTACTAACTTCTTGGTTTAACTCATAGGCATTCATTTCCCTGAACTCAATTCTCTCTTTCAACAAATCATTTTGTTCAATGAGTTTTTTAACCTTCTCCATTTCACTGATTCCACTTTTTAAAACCTCCTTGTCCTTGTTGGTGTTTTATAACTGTTTTTCCAATTGAAGTAGCCTCTTTTTAAAGCTATCATTTTCCTCAGCATTTTTTTGGATCTCCTTTAGTAAGCTGCTAGATTGTTTCTTAAGGTCTTCTATTGCCTGAGCAAATTTTAAGTTCCCTTTGGAAGCAGAAGTCTTGACTTCTTCTGTCAATATGCCTTGTTCTTCCTCATCTGAAAGGATGGGGGGAGACACTTGTTCATCAGAATGTAAGCTTCTATACTCTTATTTTTTCCCTTTTTGGGCATTTTCCCAGCCAGTTACTTGACTTCTGAGTTTTCTCTCCACCTCATTTCTAAAATATATAGAGAACTAAGTCAAATTTGTAAGAATATAATTCATTCCATAATTGATAAGTTGTCAAAGGATAGGAACAGGCAGTTTGTAGAGGAAGAAATTAAAGCTATGCATAATCATATAAAAAAGCCCCTAAATCACTCTTGATGAGAGAGATTCAAATAAAAACAACTCTGAGGTACCACATCACACCTACAAAAATGTGTTTCCTCTTTGACCCAAAAATATTGCTTCTTGGCCTGTATTCCAAAGAGATCATAAAAACGAGAAAGGGTCATATATGTACAAAAAATGTAGTAGCTCTCTTTGTGGCCAATAAGAACTGGAAATTACTGGGATGTCTATCAACTGGAGAAGGTCTGAACAAGTTGTGGTATATGAATAGAATGTTCATATTCTATTCATATTCTAACAGTCTAGCAACTGTTTTGCTAGAAGAATTGAAGAACAGGAATTCTGCAGAGAGGATTGGAAGGACTTATATTAACTTATGCTCAAAGGAAGTAGCAGTAGCAGGAGAACATTGTACATAGTAACAATCACAATTTGTGAGGAATTTTTCTAGCAGACCTAGACCTTCACGGCATTGCAAGGACCTAAAATATTTCTGGTGGACTCCTGAGGCAAAATGCCATCCACCTCTAGAAAAATAAGGTAGTGGAATAAAGCACAATAAAGAATAAAGTTCTCCTGTGTTATGTTTGCTTTGTTTGGGTCTTTCTTTTGATGTAGATCATCTATTTCAACTCTTCTTTGCAACATGACTAGTGTGTAAATGTTCTAAATAAAAATGCATGTGTAGAACCCATGTAAAATTGCACACTGTCTTGGGGAGGAAAGGGGTAGGGAGAGGGAGAAAATCTAAGACTTGTGAAAGTGATTCCAGAAAATTGAAAACAAATAAATTGAAAAAGGAAACCATTGCTCTAATAAATAAAACTAAGAGTTGTTTTTATGACAAACCTAATGAAATTGATAAACCTTTGGTTAATTTGCTTTCAGAAAAGAAAGAAGAAAGCCAAATTACTAACATGAAAAGTTAAAAGTATGAAATCGCTTCCCAGGAGGAAATTGAAACAATAACTGGAAACTACTTTGCCAAACCTATGCCCATAAATTAGACAATCTAAATTAGGTGGATGAATATTAATAAAAAATATATAAGCTGCCCAGATTAACTAAAGAGGAAGTGCAATACTGAAATAAACCCATCTCAGAAAAATAAATTGACCAAGCCATCAATAATCTCCCTTGAAAAATGTTTCCAGGGCTACATGGATATATAAGCAAATTCTATCAAACATTTAATTAACAGTTATTTCCAAACTGTATAGACTGTTATAGAAAATTGGCAAAGAATAAGTCCTACTAAATTCCTTTCATGATACAATTCACATTTTTTCTTGGAATATTTGGATATAGTAACATTGGATTTGTTGTCTTCTTCTGGTTTTATGTTTCGACCTTCCTCATCACAAATGATGAGGAAACCATTGATGAGATATCTCTTCACTGAGAAAGCAAGAATTTATAATCTGTTTCTCCTCACCGTCCCCCCACCCTCTGCATTTGCTCATTTCCCCAATCACTTTATTTTTGAGATCTTTGCTAAGTGGAGGGTTGCAGAAGCAGCCTCTGCTTCAGCAGTGGCTGCCACCCCCTTGGGGTTGTGTCCTGGGCTGGGGCTGGATTTGAACTGAGGCTGGGACTGGAACACTCAACCCTCTCAGTCAGGTGAGAGATCCTTCCAACTAACCTTCCAAGGTGTCTTTGGAATATGTAAGAAGAGAAATCAGGATACTGAAGCAGCTATCACCATCTCAGTCCCCTAAGGCTTATTCCATCTCCATCCATGTGGGAACAGCCCATGTTGAACAGTGTTCTACACCCAGCCTGTTGGAGTAGGCACTACCCATTGAACTTCCAGAATGCATTGTCGTGGAAATTTGCTTTAATCTGTCATTCTGTGGCTTCTGTTGCTCTAGAATTGGTTCAGAGTCATTTTTGACAGATTGTTTGAGAGATGGGGTAGGGAGAGATTTCTTGCACATCCCTACATCCACTCAGCCATCTTGGCCCTACCCACAGGAGCACATTATCTTTTACCACAAAATTCCTGTCTTCCAAGATGGATGGTTATTTCTCAGTGACCAAGACACAGGAACTTAATTCCTCATTGACATTCATCCACATATATAGCCTTTTTCTACTTCTTATCACTTCTACCTACTGAAATAAGACAATAAAATACTAAGCACAGTGCCTGATAATAAGTCAATGAATAATTATTTTTTGTTTCCTTCCCTTATCTTATAAGGTTCCCCACATCTATAATCCCCTTACCACAAATATTTTTGCCTGCCTGTTCTCTCATCATTGTCTCTGAACTATCACAATATCTTTGTAGTTGGTCTCTCTGCCTCAAGTCTCTCAATAGTCTCATTAATTAAGAAGAAAAAATATTTTTTCCTATAGCACAGGTCTTCCTGTATCATACACCAATCAAAATACCTGTTCCTCTAAAATCAAATACAAAATACTGTGCTGTCAATTTATAACCTTCCAAAATGTGGTCCCTTTCTGCTCTTGCAAAGTTTTTAAAATTTGCTTTTCTCCTCATACATTCACCCAGTTTCACTAGACTTTTTGCTTTTTGTTTAATCACAGTAAGTAATTTCATGTCTTTATACTATTTTTATTCATTTTCTTGTATGACTGGGATTTCCCAACTCTTCTTGGCTTCCTTGAGGACTAAATTCACAATCTGCCTTGTAGAGAAAAGCTTTCCTGACCCTCACACAATGTTAGTGCATTCATATTGAAATGAATTGCCATTTCCATTGTGTGTTTTATGTAAACATTATGTATGTATGTATGTGTTGTTTTATCAATAAGAATGACCTTTCTGAAGTTCGGTATCATTTTAATTTTTTTTCTTACCCCTCAATGTTTAACAGGTTATATTATATATAGTTATTATTTTATAAAGGTTAGTCAATACATGAATTATTCAATTCATTGTAAAATGTATCTACTTTCACACAATTAGTAGTTACAAAAATGTTAGTTATAAACAGAAGTACACTGAAAGAATAATCTTTCTTATTTGATGTAGAATAAATAATTATAGTAATATCAAAAGATTTTGAATATATTAGGAATATTAACCTTGAGAATGAGGAGTTAAAGATCCTTAGCTGAAAAAACCATAAGATCAAAGCCTAAAAATCAAATATTATCAGTAGAAAAAATAAGAGTCAAGAAGAGTATTGAAAGGTAAAAGATACTATGCACATATGTACATATATCGTAAATTTTGTGTATTTATGTTCATGTCTAATTGTGTTGTCTTTTAAAAATGTTTTCTATCCTTACTATTTCTCATTCAAAAGGCATACATATGAATATGCATGCAATATACATATGTACATATGAACCTGCTCATATACATATATCCACATTCAAGTAAATATATGTATATATGTATGTAGATGAATTCCAGCTAAATAATAAAAATGTTCAGAAATATAAAATATTTTAAAAAGAAACTCACTTTACGGTAAGAACTATAAACTATTACATATTTGGAACCTGACACACATACATTTACTCCTAAAGGAAAATAATTGGATAACTATTGAAAAGTAATGGATGAAACAAAGTAAGACTAATAGCTATAGTTAATTCAAGCTTCATGCAAGGGTTAGATGAAGGTACACACAAAAATGCTCCTCCCCAAGCCATGCTACATATTACATTAAATTCCTGAATTAAAATTTCCTTGAATCTACATATTCATAGTAGGTAGAGAGACAAATATTGAGATAAATAGATAAGTATAGGCAAAGGATTGTATATGCATATAGGTTTATGTGTGTATGTGTATGTATACACATGCACACACGCACACACACATACACTGTTTATTTATTTGCCTAGTGCTGTTTCCCATTAAGAGCTGACAATCTCAGTGAGGAGAAAAGCCCAGGAAGACATAAGTGGTGACAAAAGCTACTTGTCAATTAAAGAGAGTGATGAACTTGGGGCCAAGAAGATGAGTTAAAACAGAACCTCAGATACTTAATAGCTATATGACCTTTTGAAATTCACTTAATCTCCTTCTGTTTCAGGCCTGTTATGTGTGAAATGAGGAATATAATGACACCTATTTAACAGGGCTATTGTAAGGGTAAAATGAGATTATGTATACATAGCACTTTGAGAAGTTAAATCACTGTATTAATGGAATCAGTTATTAGATAGTGACATAAAGACCCACTCATCTTGAAATATATCTGCTCCTTTAAAAATGAAGAATTCCAGTTACTGGATTGTTCCGTGTGCTGTATGATTAAATATACTGGTTAAATCAAAATAAAATGAAATGACTTACACTCAGGATTATTTAGTGTTTGGAAAGGTTTAGCAGTGTGAAATCTGAAAGTGACAAAAACTAGAATTCACTTTCTGATCTCAAAAAAAACAAGTGTATGTCCTTCAGAAAGTCACTTGACTAATTCTCAGTCTTGTTTTCTCATTAGTAAGATTCATGTGGTGAACTTGATGAACTCTAAGATCTCTTCAATTCTACATCTTATGCCAAATATATATATAAGAGTAGCCTCTGCTAAACTTCTTCTTAATGACTTGGTACTTGGACATTACATCAGCAATCATGGAGAAAGGCTCTGATGCTTTCTAGAATATTTGTTTTATTCTATTGAACAAGTTTATGTTCAAAACTTTCTTTATGGCATATTTCATTTCTGAATTCTTCAAAGTGTAAACCAAAGGATTACACATGGGAGCAATGATTGTGTAAAAAAGAGCCAAAACTTTATCCTCCTGGAATGTGGTGGCTGGTCTAAGGTAAATGGAAATGGCAGGCACAAATAACAGGACTACAACAGTGATATGGGAACCACAAGTGGAAAGAGCTTTCTGGTGACTTTCAGAAGAATGTGCCCGAAGAGTATATAAGATCAGAGCATATGAAGTAAGAATAACAATGAAAACCACCAATGCCACCATCCCTGAACTGGCTATTACTAAAAGACCAATCCTTTGAGTATCTATGCAGGCAAGTTCCAGCAATGGATATATGTCACAGAAATAGTGATTGATCTCATTGGGGCCACAGAAGGGTAAGAGAACAGCAAGGATCAATATTGGAAATGAATGCAGAAAGCCTCCACCACAAGCAGCCAAGACCAGTGTATTGCACCTGTCCCTTCTCATGATAGTCATGTAGTGTAGAGGTTTGCAAATGGCCACATATCGGTCATAGGCCATCCCTGTGAGTAGGAAGACCTCCAATCCTCCAAAGAAATGCATAGTGAAGAGTTGGATGAGGCAATTAGTATAGGAAATAGACTTCTTTTCAGCCAGCATATCGCCAATGAGTTTAGGGATCACTGTGGAAGTGTAGCAAACATCCACAAAGGACAAGTAAGTCAAGAAGAAGTACATGGGTTGTTCAATGAGCTGGCTACATGTGATAGATATCATGACAATGAAATTTCCCATCAGAATAGCCATGTAACAAAATAAGAAAATTGGAAAGCAGAGAATCTGAACCTGATTACTCTGAGAAAGACCCAAGAGAATAAATTCAGTAACATTACTCTTATTGTTCATCATGTTGTTGTTGTTGTTGTTGTTGTTTTTAATATTGGAAGGTGACCAGTAGATATCTGAAAAAACAAACAAAAAAAACAAAGCAACATGAGAGATGTTCTATCAGTCCTGTATCACTTATCTTATGAGGGAAATGTTCAGAAATAGAACACTGATGTCAACCGAGTTTGTAATTTGATGTATCACTTAAGCATTCTTTGTGAAGGGCTTTTAGAAGATTAATGAAATAGCATTGATTTTTGACGATTCGACTCATAAACTCTGAAAATGTCAGACTTGGAAAGAATGGCTGATATGAAATCCAGAACACAACTGAGCAAGAATCAGTTAGATTCTCAAGTGGCTTCTTAGTTGCCTCTTAGATACCTCCTGTGGCAGGAAATATGCAACATTCTGAATCAGATCAAGTCAGTTCTTAGAAGTATTGATAATATTAAAATGTCATATAATTGATCAGCATAAATTGTTTATATGTGATAGCAAAGTGCTGTTAAAATGGTACTGGTCTAATACTGAAGACTTAAGTTTCTTGTTCTTCATTTTTTAGACATAACCAAAGCAGAAATTTGCTTCAATTCACTTTATACATTTGTAATTCATTTTGTGGTTTTATTTTTTTATCAAGATTGTACAGGGGATGTTAGAGTAAGAGAATGTGAATCCAAAAATGCAATAAACTCAAGTTGAAGAAATTACAGCAAAATCATTAATTCTTACTTTACACAGCCCTTAGATCAGTCAAGGAAGAGGTGCTATATATATATGAATGTGGACATATGCCTTTAAATGCATATGTGTAATTTCTATCTAGAACCCTTATTTTTTTTTCGTTAAGGTGAATGAGAATGTTATCCAAGGGGCCAACACATCTGTTTTCCACATCTGCAAAGTGACCAAAACAAGATCTGCTGTAACTACCTCAACTGGTCATTCTGAGTCTCAAATAAAACAATACCTGAATCACAGATGTCAATTTTTTTTTTCATTTCACATCATATTTCAGTTGGCAACACTTTGTCAAGTTCATGCTCTTTATGAGTAAAAATCATTCCTATATCTCTGCTCAATGCTTATCCAGCCCATTGTTAAAGATGTCCAATGAGAAGGAGCTCACCACCTTCAGAAACATATCAAATTCAGTATTATACAAATTTATATTTATTTGAGTTATATGCAATTAAAGAGTAAAACCAAGTGACTGAGTAGTGTAATTGCTATTTTGGATGTTTCTTTGGTGTTTTTATATGCTCAATTTCATAATTTTGGTCATATCCAAAGGAGACAGTAAAAAAATGTATAAACAAGGCTGCTGCCTATGAGTCAGAAATGTGGCATATTCTGTACACAGTGGACGTGAGGTGGAACTAGCAGAATATAAAAGAGGGGGAAAAGGTTAGATCAACAATTTGGCGGTTAATGTCTATGGCTAAAGTATTCACTGTCCTTTGTATGATGTAAATTCTACCTTTTTTATAGTCTACTGTGGGCAGCTAGTTGGTACAGTGGACAGAGTGCCAGTCCAGAACTCAGGAAGACTCATCTGTCTTGGTTCTCATCTGTCTACTAGTAGTATAACCACGGGAAAGTCATTTAACCATGATTACATTAGTTCCCCAATTTTTAAAATGAATTGGAAGATGCAATAACAAATCATTCCAGTATGTTTGTCAATAAAACTCCTCATGGAGTGATGAAGATGTGGACATGACCGAAATGAGTGAATAATTTACTCCACTTGAGTCTATTTTAAGGAATATTTTTATAAGTATGTGTTGTTTTTAAAAGTTTTATTTATTCCTTTATTTACTGATTTATCTATTTATTTTGCTTTTATTTTTCATCAGAATGTCAAGTACCTCCCCTTTTACGATGTGGCTTTGTCTGCCTGGTAAGTCATTTATCGTATCAGTACTTGATGATCGATTTCAGAGATTGAGAGAATATACTTATCTGACACTTTGATGGATTAGTAAAATCATAGGTGTAGTCTCCCTCCCTCCCTCTCTTTCTCTCTCTCTCTCTCTCTTTCTCTCTCTCTCTCTCTGTCTCTATCTATCTCTTTCTACCTTTCTCTTCGTCCATATATATATATATATACATATATATATATACACACATATACATACATAATATACAAATGTACACATACACATCCATATATACATGTACATAAATTCACATGTACATACACATGCAAACACACACACATATATCTTTATGGGGAGAGAGAAGAAGCACTCTTTAAACCTCTAAATTTTATTGTTATTCATAAAAGTATTATTTATATTTAACATGTGGTCTACTTTGGATTGGTGAATAACCCATTTTCAGAATTGGTAGGAAACTTCACCGATCTCCTAAACCAGGTTGTGTGTGTGTGTATATATATATATATATATATATATATATATATATATATATATATATATATATATATATATATATATATAATTCTCTACAACATATTTGACAAGTTGTCTTCTAGCTTTTACTTAGTGGGTTTGCTTAAGGGAGATCTCATTTATTCCCAAAATAATCCATTCCATTTTTATACATTTCCAATTTTTAGGATGTAATTACTTTCCTCCCGACATAATGTTTAGCCTTGATTCTTTGCAATTATCCCCTCATTACTCTTAATTCTGTGATTTGAGTCTAAACAAAATCAGTTTAATCTCTTCCAGGGAATGCCCTTTTAAACACTTAAAAACTGTTATGATGGAACCTTGTAGTTTCTAATTCTCCTACCTAGAAATTCCTACAAATAATCTTACACTTTAAAATTCTTCCTTTGCAATGAAGTTCACCTTTCTTAACTCATAGTTTAGTATTGCCCAAACTATACTTTTCTTCAGTGAGATTAGATGGGGAAAATTACAACTTTATTTCCTTTAACTAAGTTGACAACTATAATTTTTGTCAGTTATAAATGTAAGCAAATATAAATGGTGGGGATTTGGGATTAATAGGTTTTCTGACAACAAAATTGGTTCTGAACAAAAAAGGTTAAGCACTTCTGCAATTGACAAAATTCATCATTTTATAGAAGAAAGTGTAGAACCTGAAGGAAATGACATTTTTTTCAAATTTATATAAGGAGTAGATGATACTTTGGGACCTAACTTGTTGGTTAGTGTTCTTTTCTGTCTATTAAACTAAATCATTGAATGATAGATTATCATCTTCTTAGCAATCCTTAAAATATGCCTAACTGAGTCTTTATGACATGCTGAAATGAGCATTATATATAGAGCTTAAATCCTACTATTAGAAGACTAATTCTGTTATTTGCTTCATGTAGAGCATTTTGAATTTTGTTTAACATATTTGAGTCTCAATTTACTAAAAGGAGGTAATTGAATCAACCATTCTTCAGGGTACACTCAAATTTCCACTTTAACAATGACTATGTTCATCTCTACCCCCAAAAAGAAATCATATTGCATTCCATTGATGAAAATTTTTATACCAATTTACAGTCAGGCAATGAAGTTCACTGTTGTGGGAAAGAAAAAGAACATGTAGGAAAGAAAAATAGAAAAAAAGGTTATATTTCATAACTTACATTTCCCATAACCATCTAACATATCTTTCAGTTGTGATTTCCTACGAAATAACTCAGCACAATCTCAACCATTAATCTCATTGATCAATTCTTTACAGTGTACCTTTCAAATACAGAAAACTGTATTTCTTTCTGTTGGCCAGCCAGTCTAAGAAGGAAGATCATACTGTATCAAAGTGTTACTGGAGTCAAATATCCCAAACTCTGAAGTCATTGAATGTTTGTGCCAGTTACTAATATTCTCAAATGCCATTGCTTCTTGCCCATCAGTATATCAGCTGGACCAGCAGCAAAGAGAAGTTTTTAGTTTGCCTGCTACCCTGCACTCTTTTCAAGATTTATATAGAGTAAGACGTATGGAATAATTATTTCTGAAATGAACAAATCTGTAATCTGAAAGCATTTGGGGAATTAGCCTCCCAACAGTCTTAGTTAGGTCATGGTGGTAGTGGGAACATTTATTTCAAATTTAAATTTTCTAAATATCATTTTGTTTCATTTTTAATTTTTTATTAACTTCATTTATCTTGATGTTCTACAATCATTCCATACAACTTACATTTTCACTTTCCCTCCCCCCTCCCTTCCACTTGACTCTCCAAGACAGCATACCTTGTTATATACCCACATACATTGTGATAAAACACATATTCAGTATAGTCCTGCTGTGCAGAAGAATTAAAATGAATGGGAGAAATCATATCAGAAACCAAAATACAAGAGAAAATGATCTGTTACATTCTATGATTAAATTCCATATTTCTTTCTCTGGAAGTGGAAGGCATTTTACCTTAAAAGAGCACTGGGGACTTTTTTAAAGTGTTTACATTGCAATGAAGTTCCAAGTCTACCACAAAAAAACTCTCCCACACTGTGGTCACAAATGTCCAAAAAGTTCTCTTGATTCTGCTTCTTTCACTAAGCATTAGATCAGTTAAATTTTTCCAGGCCTCTTTGAAGTCTTTCTGTTCATTATTTCTTATAGCACAATAGCATGCCATTAGTTTCCTATACCAGAATTTATTCAGTCATTCCCCAAATAATGGGCATCCCCTTGATTTTCAAATTTGATCACCACAAAAATTGGTGTTACAAATATTTTTGTACATGTGAGACCCAGTAGCATTGTCATGATCTCTTGAGGATACAGTCCTAGAAGTGATATTGATGGGTCAAATGGTATGCATATTTTTGTAGCCGTTTATGCATAGTTCCAAATTTCTTTGCAGAATGGTGGGATAAGCTCACGACTCCACCATCAATTAATTCGTTTTCCAACTCCCCCCCATCCTCCCCAACATTTATCATCTTCTTGTTCTGTCATGTTTGCCAATCTGGTAGGTGTGATGTGGTACCTCAGAACTGTTTTGATCTGCATCTCTCTAATCAGTAGTGATTTAGAGCTTTTTGTCATGTGACCATAAATATCTTTAATTTCTTCCTCTGAAAATTGCCTTATCATATCCTTTACCATTTATCTAGTGGGGAATGACTTGTATTTATGTACATTTGACTCAGGTCCCTATATATTTTAGAAATGAGGCCTTTCTCACATAAAATACCTGCACATTTTTTTCCCCAGTTTTCTGCATCCCTTGGTATCTTGGTTATAAGGAGAGTGGTTCTGGAAAAAGTTTTCAGTTTAATGTAATCAAAAGTATACATTTTTAGGGGCAGAGCCAAGATGGCAGAGCAGAAAGGTGCACATACAGTAGCTCTTCACCCACAGCACATAAGATACATATAAACAAAGACTTTCAACGAATTCTGGAGCAGTAGAAGCCACAGAACATTATAGTGAAGGGGATTTCCAGCTCAGGGTGACCTGAACGACTGACAGGAAAGGTCTCTCACACCAGATGTGGAACAGAGCCCAGCCCAGACTTGGCCACACAGCATGGCTCTGGGAGGAGGACACAAGTGGGCTACAGGGGCAAATTCCCCCCCAGCTACAACAGTGGTTTACAGTTCCCTAAACCCACAAGGGCCAAAGGTCAGTGAGAGTGTTTTTTCAGTTGGTCAACCGGAGTGCAGGGTTTTCCCATAGCTCAGGCGTCAGGAGGCAACAGTTCCCACAGTAGCATGATTCCTTTGTTGGATAGTCAAATTCCTGGGGAAAGTGAGCAGCTCTTCTTTACCTCAGCCTTATGTGATGGCTCTGCCCCACTGAAAGCCCCTGGAGGAATTGAGCGGTTTATCTGAAAATCAGTCCCCAGTGCTGATTTGGTGGAAGAGGGGCCCAGGTGGTTTTGGACAGGAAACTCTCCTACTCACTGATTCTGGACACATAAATTTTTTCTTGCTCCCAGTCCACTTGATTATGTCACCTTGGAGGAACTGAGATCTTACAGATCCCCAGTGTATACCCTACTCTTCACAAAGGATTCAAAATTCTAGTAACGTTTCAGGGAAATGCCCCAAAAAGGGGAAAAATGAGACTATGGAAGGCTACTTTCTTGGTGAGCAGATATCTTCTCCAATACTTTCAGATGAGGAAGAACAATGCTTACAATCATTGAAAGACAGAAAAGTCAAGGCCTCTCTATCCCAAACATCCAAAATAAATAGCCAATGATCTCAGGCTATGGAAGAGTTCCAAAAGTATTTGAAAATCAAATAAGAAAGATGGAGGAAAAGTTGGGAACAGAAATAAGAGAGCTGGAAGAAAACCCTGGAAAGCGAGTCAACACCTTGGTAAAACAGACTCCAAAAATGCTGAATAAAACAATAACTGTAAAAATAGGGTAACTCGACTGTCAAAAGAGTTTGAAGAAGCTAATGAGGAGAAGATTGTTTTAAAAAGCAGAATTACTGGAAAGAAAAAAATTATAACAATTGCCTCACTGAATAAAAGAGTCCTTTAAAAATTAGAATGGAATAGGTGAAGTTTAATGATTTTATGAGAAATCAAGAAATCACAAAACAAACCCAAAAGAAAGAAAAAATGGAAGATAATGTGCAATATCTCATTGGAAAAACAACTGACCTGGAAAATAGATTCAGGAGAGAAAACTAAAAATTTATGTGACTACCTGAAAGCTATGATGAAAAAAAAAGTCTAGGCATCATCTTTCATGAAATTACCAAGCAGAGCTGCCCTGATAGTCTAGAAGAAGAAGGCAAAATAAATATTGAAAGAATCCACCCATCACCTCCTGAAGGAAATCCAAAAAGAGAAACTCTTAGGAACATTTTAGAGAAACTCAAGAGTTCCCAGGTCGAGAAAATATTGGAAGCAGCTAGAAAGAAACAATTTGAGTATTGTGGAAATACAATCAATATAACAAAAGTTCTATCATTTATTACATTAATGGATCAAAGGGCATGGAATATGATATTCTAGAAGTCAAAGGAACTAGGACTAACACCAAGAATCACCTAACCAGTAAAACACAGTATAATACTTCAGAGGAAAAGTAGTCTTTCAATGATAAAGATGACCTTCAAGCCTTCTTCATCAAAATACCAGAGGTGAAAAGAACATTTGCCTTCCTAAATTAAGAATGAACAGAAGTATGAAAAGGTAAACAGGAAAGAGAAATCATAAAGGACTTACTAACGTTAAACTCTTTACATTCTTACAAGAAAAGACAGTATCTGTAACTCTTTAAATTTTTTTCACTATCTGGGTAGTTGGTGGGATTACACACAGACAAACATGCACACACATATATACATATACATATATGTATGTATATGTAGATATATCCATATATCCATACCTACCTATCTTTCTATATGTGTGTGTGTGTATGTGTGTGTGTGTGTGTGTGTGTGTGTGTGTGTGTGTGTGTGTGTATATATATATATATATATATATATAAAGAGAGAGAGAGAGAGAGAGAGAGAGAGAGAGAGAGAGAGAGAGAGAGAGAGAGGGAGGGAGGGAGAGAGAGAGAGAGAGATAGGGCACAAGGTGAATTGAACAGTAAAGGATCCTATCAAACAATAAAATTAAGGAGTTAGAGTAGAATATGTTAGGAGGAGAAAGGGAGCAAAGAAATCAGGGAAATTATCTTTCATAAAGGAGGAAATAAAAGACTTTTCACTGGAGGGAAAGAGAGGAGAGGTGAGTGGGAAAATGTGAAACGTACTCTCATCACATCTAACTCAAGGAAGGAATAAAATGCACACTCATTTTGCTATGAAAACCTATCTTGCAGTACAAGAAAGTAAGGGAGAAAGGGAAAGTCATAGTGTGGGGGACGACGAAGTGGTTAGGGCAATGTGAAGAGGGAGTAATTAGAAGTCAACATTCTTGGGGAGGGACAAGGTGAAAAGAGAGAATAGAAGAAATGGGGGGAAGGATAGGATGGAGAAAAATACAGCCTTACACCACATGACTATTAGGTAAGTCATTTGCAAAACAACACATATATAGCCCATAATGAATTGTTTGACTTCCCAGTGGGGATGGGTGGGGAGGGAGGATAGAACAGAAGGTGGAATTCAAAGTTTTAAGAACAACTGTTTAGTGTTGTTCTTGAATACACCTGGAAAATAAGAAATACAGGTAATGGGATACAGAAATATATCTCTCCCTAAAGGACAAAAGAGAAGATGAGGACAAGGAAAGGGAAGGATTTTAGAAGGGAAGGCAGATTGGTGGTAGGGGTAATTACAGTGGTCGACATTTTGTGGTGGGGGAAGGGGAGAGATGGGGAGAAAATTTGAGACTCCAAGTTTTGTGGAAATGAGTATTGAAAATGTAAAATGAATAAAAAAATCAAAAAAGAAAAAGAATATAGCAATCAATCATGAAAATAGTACATTATGATCAGGTAGCTTATATATGGGGAATGCAGGGCTGGTTCATTATTAAGAAAAGCATTGGTACTATTGATAAAATCCACAAAAAACCTAACAGAAGCTATATGATTATCTCAATAGCAGCAGGAGATGCTTTTGAGAAAATAAAACACCCATTCTTACTGAAAACACTGGAGACTATAGGAATAAATGGAGCCTTCCATGAAATAATAAGCAGTATCTACTTATAATCATCAGCAAGAATTATATGCAATGGGGATAAGCTACTTATATTTCCAATAAGATCAGGGGTGAAACACAGATCTCCATTTTCACTACTGTTATTCCTTGTTGTATTACAAGTTATGGTTTTAACAATAATAGAAAAAATGGAAGGAAATAGAATAGATAAAGATGAAATAAAGTTATCACTCTTCACGGATGATATTATGGTATATGTGGAGAATCTTAGAGAATCAAACAAAAAACTCCATGAAAGAATTAGCAACTTTGGCAAACTTGCAGGTTGCATAAAAAAGCCACATACATCTTCTATGCTTCTATATATTACCAACAAGCCCAACAACAAGAGATTGAAATAGAAATCTCCTTTAAAGCAATGATGGACACTATAAAATATCATAATGGTAATCAAGTTTGTGTCTTCTGTTTTTTTTTTTGTTTGTTTGTTTTACTAAAGATGCCTCTGATTGATTAATATTATTGGGGAGGATCTTTCCCACTCATTGATGCGACTGTCCATTGTGTGAACCTAGATTAGAGGAACTGTTTTGTAGAAGGGTCCCAATTGCATTTTTCATTTCTATTGAGACAATGGATCACAGGGCTATGCCCTCTGGCTCTGAGAAGTACATTAATACTGTGAGTGTGAGATTTTACCTTGGGGGCCTAGCTTTTGGAAAAAGTTCTGTGTTGTAGATGAGACACTAGGAAGTTGATAAAGAACCCTCCCCACCTTCACCCCTATCCCCAACTTTTTGAGAACCCAGATATTGGTGCTTCCCTCTCTGGTAAAGACATATGTATGTATGTTAGTAGTGGTCAGGCACTTGGGAAGCACTGTCAATTTTATTTATTTTTCTGAAATTTTAACTTTGATTTTCTCTGATGTCTCTGCTTGATTAAAGTGATCTTTAACCTGTTGAAAGTTGCTTTGATTTTATGAATGCAGGTCTAAGAACCTGTTGTAGTAGGCTGTGCTGTGCATGTTGGGGTACTTACTAATACAATATGGCATTGTAAGATAGGATATACATAAATTAAAAGGAAAGCATGGGAACTGGGATAGCTATCTCTTGTGTCATCGTTTGGGTGGCTATGATTTTTTTATGCCCTGGGAGGAGGGGGTAGCAAGAGGCAAGGCTCAAGTGGATTAGTCTGGCTCTGGAGTGTACTGGAGGAGTGAAGTCTTCCAAGTGTATTGTGTTCATAAACCAGATCAGAGCTGTGAGAATTTGAAATGGATCTCTGGAATCCCACTGAAGGGTGGCAGGCTGAACTACCAAGCAGAAGCTAAGAACAGCCAGTATGCCAACCTTGGTGACAGCCAGGGAACAGGGCATGAGAACTTCCTGTGAAATGACCCAGCAGACTGAGGTGAAATGAGTGGAACAGTAGAGCATTAGAACTGCTTTCATAGAGACAAAAGAGGGAGTTGGGAGAAGTTGAGTCCTGCTGGAGAAGGAGGAACCTAGGAGCTAGGAGTTCATTCATAGTGCCAGATTGGGACTGCTCAGTAATTCTTTGTGTGTAATTTTTGGAGCATTCCCCTGAGACAGTTTGGGACCTAGGGTTGGATTTGCCTATGGTAGATGAGGGGGAAGTGCCATGTAACCCTGACCACCACCTTGATGGCCTTGTTGCACAGCCACACCTAAGGACTTGGAATTGTGGCTTGGAGCATTTACTCATTCAGTGCCAAAGCAATTAAACTGCCAGATACTATTTTTTCTAGAGTTAGAACAAAATAATAATCAAAATTCATCTGGAAGAACAAAAGTTCAGAATATCAGGGGAATCAATGAAAAGAAATGCTTGGGAAGTTGACTTACACCTACCAGATCTCAAATGATATTATAAAATAGTAATCATCACAGCTGCTTGGTAGAGGCCAAGAAATACAGGGCTATACCAGTGGAATAGTTAGGTACTCAAGAGACAATAGTCAATGATTATAGCAACTTACTCTTTGATAAACCCAAGAACCCCAGTTTCGAGAATAAGAGCTCACTTTTTCACTAAAACTACCAGGAAAATTGAATAACTGTGGGAGAACCAAGACTATAGACCAATGCCTGGTAACATAAACGAGAATAAAGTGGACATGGATACATGATACAGGTATACAGGCTGATACCATAAACCAATAAGAGAAGCAAGGAACAGTGTATTTGTCAGATTTGTGGAGAATGACACCATTGATGAAAAAAGAAGAGTAAGATAATATCAGGAAGTGAAAACTCAATGTAAACAAGATAAGGAGGGAACCAGAAAACTATGAAAGAGGTATGGCAACTACTGCCTGTGAAAAAGGTCTCATTTCTTTTTTTTTTCCATGAAAACTGACAATTCCAGTGAGAGTCAAAATAAATCTAAAGGATTATGATAAAAAAAAGCTATCCATCTTCAGAAAGATGAACTCTGTAGATTGATGGACATTTTTTAATTATTTATTTTTAACACAGTTTATAACAGATAAAGCAATTCAAACTTTTGGTCAGGTGATACTTCTTTTTAAAGCATTTACAATATGGACCACAAAAGAATTTTTTTTAAACTTCAACCAACTGAGACAGAAATAATATTTATGTTGCTAACTTCACAAGCTCTTGACCTCATTGTCTCCATGGTATTACTAAGAATTGAAGGACCCTAACTTATTGTTATTGGTCTAAAGTCCTGTTCCTGATAGCTTAATTTTAGAAAACCTCAGATGTTCCCATACCCACAATGTATAATTGAGTAGATGTGGTATTAAGTTTACAAACCTTTTGACAATAGGAAATTGCCACCAATAGTATGGATATTGCAGGGATACAATACCTCCCCAACTTCCTGTGAATTCCAGACATAATTAGACTGTCCACTATGTTCAAGTTCCTTTAAGGAGGTGATTGATGAATTCTTTCAATATCTATTTTGCCCCCTGGTTCTAAAATATCAGGGCAGTTTTCCTTGATAATTTCATGGAAGATAATGTCTAGGTTCTTTTTCTGATCATGGCTTTCAGGTAGTCCAATAATTTTTAAATTATTTCTCCTGGGTCTATTTCCCAGGTCAGTTGTTTTTCCAATGAGTTGTTTCACATTATCTTCTATTTTTTCCAAATTTTTTTTTTTTTACTAACTTCTTGGTTTAACTCATAGTCATTCATTTCCCTGAACTCAATTCTCTCTTTCAACAAATCTTTTTGTTTTGTGAGTTTTTGAACCTTCTCCTCCATTTGACTACTTCTGCTTTTTTAAAACATCCTTGCCCTCATCTGCTTTTTATACTTGTTTTTCCAATTCAGGTAGCCTCTTTTTAAAACTGTTATTTTCCTCAGCATTTTTTTGGATCCCCTTTAGTAAGCTGCCAGCTTGTTTTTTTAAGATCATCTATTGCCTGAGCACATTTTAAGTTCCCTTTGGAGGCAGAGGTCTTGACTTCCTCCGACAATATGCCTTGTTCTTCTTCACCTGAAAGGATGGGGGGAGACATCTGTTCCCCAAGAAAGTTATTTTTTATAGTCTTATTTTTTCCCTTTTTGGGCATTGTCCCAGCCAGTTACTTGACTTCTGAGTTTCCTCTCCACCTCATTTCTAAAATATATAGAGAAGCGAGTCAAATTTGTAAGAATATAATTCATTCCACAATTGATAAGGTGTCAAAGGATAGGAACAGGCACTCTTCAGAGGAAGAAATTAAAGCCATGCATAATCATATAAAAAAGCCTCTAAATCACTATTAGTGAGAGAGATTTAAACAAAAACAACTCTGAAGTACCACATCACACCTATCAGATTGGCCAATGTGATAAAACAGGAAGATGATAAATGTTGAAGTAGATGTGAAAGAGTTGGAACACTAACTGATTGTTGGTGAAGCTGCGAGCTAATCCAGCCATTTGGGAGAGCAATTTGGTACTATGCCCAAAGGGCAACAAAAATGTGCTTCCTCTTAGACCCAACAATATTGCTTCTTGGCCTGTATTCCAAAGAGATCATAAAAATGAGAAAAGGTTCTATATGTAAAAAAATGTAGTAGCTCTCTTTGTGGCCAGTAAGAACTGGAAATCACTGGGATGTCTATCAACTGGGGAAGGTCTGAACAAGTTGTGGTATATGAATGTAAAGGAACACTGTTTTGCTAGAAGAAATGATGAAGAGGAATTATGTAAAGAGGCTTGGAAGGACTTATATTAACTGATGCTGAATGGAAGTAGCAGAAGCAGGAGAACATTGTACACAGTAAGAATCACAATCTGTGAGGAATTTTTCTAGTAGACCTAGACCTTCACAGTAATGATAGTACCTAAAATATTCCTGGTGGATTCCCGAGGCAAAATGCCATCCACCTCTAGAAAATTAGGGTGGTTGAAGAAAGGACAATATGTTCTCCTCTGCTATGTCTGATCTTTTTTGGGTTTTTCTTTTGATGTCTTCCATTCATTTCAACTCTTCTATGCAACATGACTAATGTGAAAATGTGCTTAATTACAGTGTATGTGTAGAACCCATGTAAAATTGCACACCATCTTGGGGAGGAAAGGGATAGAGAGAGGAAGAAAAACTAAGACTTGTGTAAGTGATTGTAGAAAAGTGAAAACAAATAAATAAAAAAGGAAAAAGGAAACCATTGATCTAACAAATAAAAGAGTTGTTTTTATGACAAAACTAATGAAATTGATAAACTTTTGGTCAATTCGTTTTCAGAAAAGAAAGAAGAAAGGCAAATTACTAACATAAAAAGTTAAAAGTGTGAAATCACGAAAGGCCAGATTAGAGAGAAGCTGACCCGAGCAGGCTTTAGGGACGGAAGCTCCAGCAGCTGGGAAAGTCCCTCCGCCCACAGAATCTACAGGTCAGTGAGAGAGAAGGCTAGGCTGGACAAGAGGGGGAGAAGAGTGTCTCCGTGACTCGAGCCCCCTTGGGAGGAAGTGGCGGCAGCAGAGATGGGGGCAGGAAGTGGCTGAGGCAGAGGCGTGGGCGGCAGCGGAGGAAGTAGCAGTGGCGGCCCCGGGACTCCCCCAGAAGCAGGCAGGATCTTTATTACTGAAAGTCTCTGCATAAACAACCTGAGGGAGCTGAGCCTGGGAGACGGCCCTGCCCCACCCTGCTCCACTACTAAAGGCCTCTACATAAAGGCCCTGAGGGAACTGAGCCTGGGAGGCGACCCGCCCCCCCCCCGCTCCATTCCTGAAGGTCTCTGCATAAAGCCCCTGAGGAAGCCGAGCCTGGGAGGAGGCCCTGCCCCCACCCCAGCACCAGAACTAAAGCTCATTGATTAGCAGCTGGCGGGCAGCATGGAAAGCCCATTTGAATCTCAGAGCCCAAGCACTAGCTGGGCGGATCTAGGTGGGGGTGGACTGGAATCTCAGAAGTCAAGTAACTGGCTGGGAAAATGCCTAGAAAAGGGAAGAAAAATAAGACTATAGAGAGTTTTTTCCAACAAATGCAAATGATCCCAACATTTGGATATGATGATGAGGACGTATTCTTGCCATCAGGGAAAGACGTGGAGGGCAGGGCCTTGGTACCCCAGACACCTCAGGGGGATGTCAGGTGGGCTCAGGCCTTGGAAGATCTCAAAAAGGATTTTGAAAAGCAAGTTAGACAGGTGGAGGAAAAACTGGGAAGAGAAATGAGAGAGATGCAAGAAAAGTATGAAAAACGGGTCAATACCTTGGTTAAGGAGACCCAAAAAAATGCTGAAGAAAATAACACCTTGAAGAATAGGCTCACTCAATTGGCAAAAGAGGTTCAAAAAGCCAATGAGGAGAAGAATGCTTTCAAAAGCAAAATTATCCAACTGGAAAAAGAGGCTCAAAATCTCGCTGAATTTAATAATTCTCTCAAAATTAGAATGGAACAGATGGAGTCTAATGACTTTACGAGAAACAAAGAAATCATCAAACAAAAACAAAAGAATGAAAAAATGGAAGATAATGTGAAATATCTCATGGGAAAAACAACTGACCTGGAAAATAGATCCAGGAGAGACAATTTAAAAATTATGGGACTTCCTGAAAGCCATGATTAAAAAAAGAGCCTAGACATCATCTTCCATGAAATTATCCAGGAAAACTGCCCTGACATTCTAGAACCAGAGGGCAAAATAAGTATTGAAAGAATCCATCGATCACCACCTGAAAGAGATCCAAAAAGAGAAACTCCTAGGAACATTGTGACCAAATTCCAGAACTCCCAGCTCAAGGAGAAAATCTTGCAAGCAGCTAGAAAGAAACAATTCCAGTATTGTGGAAATACAATCAGGATAACTCAAGATCTAGCAGCTTCTACAT
Organism: Bettongia penicillata ogilbyi; assembly: GCA_023548195.1. Taxonomy (NCBI): domain Eukaryota; kingdom Metazoa; phylum Chordata; class Mammalia; order Diprotodontia; family Potoroidae; genus Bettongia; species Bettongia penicillata. Next base: position 1,573,315 of record JAJHZJ010000280.1, read on the forward strand.
TAAGGGATCGAAGGGCATGGAATAGGATATTCCAGAAGTCAAAGGAACTAGGACTCAAACCAAGAATCACCTACCCAGCTAAACTGAGTATAATACTTCAGGGGAAAATATAGTCTTTCAATGAAACAGAGGACTTTCAATCATTCTTGATGAAAAGACCAGAGCTGAAAAGAAAATTTGACTTCCAAACACAAGAATGAGAAGAAGCATGAAAAAGTAAACAGCAAAGGGAAGTCTTAAGGGACTTACCAGAAGAGAACTGTTTACATTCCTACATGGAAAGACAATATTTGTAACTCTTAAAGCTTTTCAGTATCTGGGTAGTTGGTGGGAACACACACACATGTACACACATGCATGAGCACACACATACACACATGCACACACATACAGAGGCAGAGAGCACAGAGTGAATTGAATAGGATGGGACCATAGCTTAAAAGAAATTAAGGTAAATGGTGAGAGAGAAATGTAGTGGGAGGAAAGAGGGTGAAATGGAATGGGATAATTATAAGTCATTTAAGAGGCAAGTAGGAGACTTTTTAGTGGAGGGAAAAAGAGGAGAGCTGAGAAAAAAACAATTAGTTTACCCTCATCACATTTGACTAAAGGAAGGAATAAAATGCACATTCATTTTGGTATGAAAACCTATCTTACAGTATAGGAAAGTGGGGGAGAAGGAGATAAGCAAGGGGGGGGGATGATGGAAGGGAGGGTAAAGGGAGGAGGGAGCAATTTGAAGTCAGCACTCTGGGAGGGACAGGATCAAAAGACAGAAGAGAAACAATGAGGGGCAGGTTAGGATGGAAGGTAATTTAATTAGTATTACACAACACGACTATCAGGGAAGTCATTTGCAAAATTACACAGATATGGCCTATATTGCATTGCCTACCTTCCCAAAGGTAATGGGTGGGGAGGGAGGGATGGGGAGAATTTGGAACTCAAAGTTTTAGGAACAACTGTTTAGTATTACTGTTGCTACTAGGAAAGAAGACATACAGTTAATGAGGAATAGAAAGTCATCTGGCCCTACAGGAGAAAAGAGAAGATGGAGACAAGAGAAGGGAGGGATGGTAGAAGAGAGGGCAGATTGGAGATAGGGAAAATTAGATGCTTGGGGTATTGGGGTGGGGGGAGGGGAGAAAAGGGGAGAAAATTTGGAACCCAAAATTTTGTGAAAATGAATGTAAAAAGTTAAATAAATAAATAATTTTTTTTAAAAAAAAAGTGTGAAATCACCTCCTAGGAGGAAATTAAAACAATAACTGGAAAATAATTTGCCAAATTTATGCCCATAAATTTGCCATTCTAAATTAGATGGATGAATATTAATGAAAAAAACATAAATTGCCCAGATTAACTGAAGAGGAAGTGCAATACTGAAATAAACCCATCTCAGAAAGATAAAATGAACCAGCCATCAATGATCTTCCTTGGAAAATGTCTCCAGGACTAGATGGATATATAAAGAAATTCTATCAAACATTTAATTAACAGTTAATTCCAAACTCTATAGACCATTTTAGAAAATTGGCAAAGAATGAATCCTACCAAATTCTTTTTATGATAAAACTCACATTTTTTCTTGGAAGATTTGGCTACAGTATCATTGGATTTGTTGTCTTCTTCTGGTTTTATGTTTTGACCTTCCTCATCACCAATGATGAGGAAACCAATGATGAGATATCCCTTCACTGAGAAAGCAAGAATTTATAATCTGTTTCTCCTCACTGTCCCCCCACCCTCTGCATTTGTTCATTTCCCCAATCACTTTACTTTTGAGATCTTTGCTAAGTGGAGGGTTGCAGAAGCAGCCTCTGTTTCAGCAGTGGCTGCCACCACCTTGGGGTTGTGTCCTGGACTGGAGGTGGATTTGAACTGCGGCTGGGACTGGAACACTCAACCCTCTCAGTCAGGTGAGAGATCCTTCGAACTAACCTTCTAAAATGTCTTTGGAATATGCAAGAAGAGAAAGCAGTATACTGAGGCAGCTATCACCATCTCAGTCCATTAAGGGTTATTCCATCTCCATCCATGTGGGAACAGCCCATGTTAAACAGTGCTCTACACCCAGCCTGTTGGAGTAAGCACTACCCATTGACCTTCCAGAATGCATTATCTTGGAAATCTGCTTCAATCTGTCATTCTGTGGCTTCTGTTGCTCTAGAATTTGTTTAGCGTCATTTTGGCAGGTTATTTGAGAGACGTGGTAGGGAGAGATTTCTTGCACATCCCTACATCTACTCAGCCATCTTGGCCCCACCCACAGGAGCATATTGTCTTTTACCACAAAATTCCTGTCTTCCAAGATGGATGGTTATTTCTCAGTGACTAAGACACAGGAACTTAATTCCTCATTGACATTCATCCACATATACAGCCTTTTTCTACTTCTTATCACTTCTACCTACTGAAATAAAACAATAAAATACTAAGCACAGTGCCTGATAATAAGGCAATGAATAATTATTTTTTGTTTCCTTCCCTTATCTTATAAGCTTCTCCACATCTATAATCCCCTTACCACAAATATTGTTGCCTGCCTGTTCCCTCATCATTGTTTCTGAACTATCACAATATCTTTGTAGTTGGTCTCTCTGCCTCAAGTCTCTCAATAGTCTCATCAATTAAGAAAAAAAAATTCCTAAAGCACAGGTCTTCCTATATCATACACCAATCAAAATACCTGTTCCTCTGAAATCAAATATGAAATACTCTGCTATCAATTTAAAACCTGTCAGCATATGGCCCCTTTCTAGTCTAACAGTGTTTTTACAATTTGCTTTTCTCCTCATACATTCACGCAGTTTCACCTGACTTTTTGCTTTTTGTTTAATCACAGCAAGCAATTTCATGTCTTTAAACCATTTTTATTCATTTTCCTGTATAACTGGGATTTCCCAAGTCTTCTTGACTTCCCGGAAGACTAAGTTAACAACCTGCCTTCTAGAGATAGGCTTTACTGCCCCTCACACATTTTAAGTGCTTTCATATTAAAATGAATTTCCGTTTCCAGTGTATATTTTATATAAACATTATGTATGCATGTGTGTGTTCTTTTGTCAATAAGAATGATGTTTTCGAAGGTGGGTATCATTTTAATTTGTCTTTGTTATTCCTCAATGTTTAACAGTTTATCTTATATATAATTATTATTTTATAAAGATTAATTAACACATGAATTATTCAATTCGTTATAAAATGTATCCACTTTCACACGATTTGTAACTCAAAAATATTAGTTTTAAACAGAGTACAATGAAAGAATAATCTTTCTTATTTGACATAGAATAAATAATTATAGCCATGTCAAAAAATTTGGATATATTAGGAATATTAATCTTGAAAATGAAGAGTTAAAAATCCTTAGATGAAAACAACATAATATCAAAGGTGAAAAATCAAAGTTTTTCATAAAAGGAATAGGAGTCAACAAGAGTATTCTTGAAATGGAAATGATACAAGAATTCATACACACACACCTATACATGTATGCATATATGTACATATATATAAAATTTGGGGTATTTATGTTCTTGTCTAATTGTGCTGTCCTTAAAATGTTTTCTATCCTTAATATTTCTCATTAAAAAGGTGTACATGTGAATAGGCATGCAATATACATATGTTTATATGAACCTGCTTATATACATAAATCCATATTCAAGTAAATATATATATATGTATGTATGTGTATGTAAATGCATTCCCATTAAATAATAAAATAATTCAAAAACATAAAATATTTTAAAAAGAAATCCACTTTACAGTAAGAATTAGAAACTATTACATATTTGGGAACTGATACACACATAGACTTTCTCCTAAAGAAAATTAAGTGGACAACTATTGAAAAGTATAACTATAGTTAATTCAAGCTTCAGGCAAGGGTTAGATTAATGTACACACAAAAATACTCCTCCCCAAGTCATGCTACATATTGCATTAAATTCCATTAAAATTTTCTTGAATCTACATATTCATAGTGGGTAGATAGAAAAATATTGAGATACATATTCAGATAACAGTAGGCAATGGATTTTATATGCATATAGGTTTATGTGTGCATGTGCATTTATACACACATACACACACACATACATACACACACATCATTTATTTATTTGCCCAATGCTGCTTCCCATTAAGAGCTGACAATCTCAGAGAGGAGAAAAGCACAGGAAGACATAAGTGGTGATAGAAGCTACTTGTCAAGTAAAGAGAGTGATGAATTTGGGGGGAAAGATCTGAGTTAAAAACATAACCTCAGATACTTAATAGCTACAAGACCTTTTGCAATTCACTTAATCTCCTTCTGTCTCAGGTCTGTTATCTGTGAAATGAGGAATATAATGACATCTGTTTGACAGGGCTATTGTAAGGGTAAAGTGAGATTATGTATATATAGCACTTTGAGAAGTTAAATCACTATATTAATGGAATCAGTTATTAGATAGTGACATAAAGACCCTCTCATCTTGAAATATATCTGCTCCTTTAAAAATGAAGGATTCCAGTTACCGGATTATTCCATGTGCTGTATGATTAAATATACCGGTAAAATCAAAATAAACAAACAAGGCTTTACTAGCAAATGAAATGACTTGCACTCAGAATTATTTAGCATTTGGAAAGGTTTAGCAGTGTGAAATCTGAAAGTGAGAAAACCAGAATTCATTTTCTCATCTCAAAAAACCAAATATATGTCCTTCAGAAAATATCTTGACTAATTCTCAGTCTTGCTTTCTCATTAGTAAGATTCATGTGGTGAATTTGATGAATTCTAAGGTCTCTTCAATTCTACATCTTATGCTGAAAATTTATGTATGTATGTATATATGTGTGTATATATATACATGTGTATGTATGTAGGTATGTATATTTGTGAGCCACAGAGTAGCCTCTGCTACACTTCTGCTGAATGACTTGGTACTTGGTCATTACATCAACAGTCATGGAGAAAGGTGCTGATGCTTTCTAGAACATTTGTTTTCTTCTATTGAACAAGTTTCTGTTTCAAACTTTCTTTATGGCATTTTTCATTTCTGAATTCTTCAAAGTGTAGACCAAAGGATTACACATGGGAGTAATGATTGTGTAAAAAAAGAGTCAAAACTTTATCCTGCTGGAATGTGGTGGCTGGTCTAAGGTAAATGAAAATGACAGGCCCAAAGAACAGGACAACAACAGCGAAATGGGATCCACAAGTGGAATGAGCTTTCTGGCAACTTTCAGAAGAATGTGCCCGAAGAGTATATAAGATCAGAGCATATGAAGTAAGAATAACAATGAAAACCACCAATGCCACCATCCCTGAACTGGCTATTACTAAAAGACCAGTCCTTTGAGTATCTATGCAGGCTAGTTCCAGCAATGAATATATGTCACAGAAATAGTGATTGATCTCATTGGGACCACAGAATGGTAAGAGAACAGCAAGGATCAATATTGGAAATGAATGCAGAAAGCCTCCACCACAAGCAGCCAAGACCAGTGTATTGCACCTGTCCCTTCTCATGATAGTCATGTAGTGTAGAGGTTTGCAAATGGTCACATATCGGTCATAGGCCATCCCTGTGAGTAGGAAGACCTCCAACTCCCCCAAAGAAATTCATAGTGAAGAGTTGGATGAGGCAATTAGTATAGGAAATAGACTTCTTTTCAGCCAGCATATCGCCAATGTGTTTAGGGATCACTGTGGAAGTGTAGCAAACATCCACAAAGGACAAGTAAGTCAAGAAGAAGTACATGGGTTGTTCAATGAGCTGGCTACATGTGATAGAGATCGTGACAATAAAATTTCCCATCAGAATAGTCATGTAACAAAATAAGAAAATTGAAAAGCAGAAAATCTGAACCTGATTATTCTGAGAAAAACCCAAGAGAATAAATTAAGTGACATTAGTCTTATTGTTCATGTTGTTGTTTTTTTAAATATTGAAAGGTGACCAGTAGATATCTGAAAAAAAAAAAAAAAAGACAAAGCAACATGGAAAAGGCTCTCTCAGTCATGTATCAGTACCTTGGGGGTAAATATTCACAAGTATAACATTGATGTCTACAGAGTTTGTAATTTGATGTTATCACTTGAGCATTCTTTGTGAAGGGCATTTAGGAGTTTAATGAAATAGCACTGATTTTTGACGATTCAGCTCATAAACTCTGAAAATGTCAGACTTGGAAAGAATGGCTGATACCAAATCCAGACCACAACTGAGCAAGAATCAGTTAGAGTCTCAAGTGGCTTCTTAGTTGCCTCTTAGATACCTCCTGTGGCAGGAAACATGCAACCTTCTGAGTCAGATCAACTCAGTTTTTGAAGTATCGATAATACTCGAATGTCATAAAATTGATCAGCATAAATTATTTATATGTGATAGGAAACTGAGGTTTAACAGGTACTGATGTAATACTGAAGACTTGAGTTTCTTCTTTGTTTTTTAGACATAACCAAAGCAGAAATTTGCCTCACTTCACTTTATACATTTGTGATTCATTTTGTGTTTTTTTTTATCAAGATTGTACAGGGGATGTTAGAGTAAGAGAATGTGAATCCAACAATATAATTAACTCAAGTTGAAGAAAGTAGAATAAAATCACTAATTCTTACTTTACACAGCCATTACATCATTTCAAGGAAGAGGTGTTATATGTGTGTATGAATATGAACGTACGCATTTTGATGCATATATATAATTTCTATCTTGAATCCTTATTTTTTTTCCATTAAGGTGAATGAGAATGTTATCCAAGGGGACAACTCATGTGTTTCCACATTTGCAAAATGACCAAAACAAGACCTGCTGTAACTACTTCTACTGGTCATTCACAGTATCAAATAGAACAATAGCTGGATCACAGAGGTCAATTTTTTTTTTTCATTTCACATCATATTTCAGTTGGCAACACTTTGTCAAGTTCATGCTCTTTATGAGTAAAAATCACTTTTATATCTCTGCTCAATACGTATCCAGCCCATTCTTAAAGATGTTCAATGATAAGGAGCTCACCACCTTCAGAAACATATCAAATTCAGTATGATGCAAATTTATAAGTATTTGAGTTATGTGCAATTAAATAGTAAAACCAAGTGACTGAGTACTGTAATTGCTATTTTCGATGTTTCTTTTGTGTTTATATATGTTCAATTTCATAATTTTAGTCACATCCAAAAGAGAGAGTAAAAAAATATATAAACAAGCTGCTGCCTATGAGTCAGAAATGTGGTATATTTTGTATAGAGTGGAAGTGGCGTGCAACTAACAGAATAGAAAACAGTTGAAAAGGTAAGATCAAAAATCTGGTGGTTAATGTCTAAGGTTAAAGTATTCACTATCATTTGTATGATGTAAATTCTACCTTTTCTCTAGTCTACTGTGGGCAGCTAGTTGGAACAGTGGACAGAGTGCCAGTCCAGAAGTCAGGAAGACTCATCTTTCTGAGTTCTCATCTGGTCTCAGACACCTACTAGTAATATGATCATAGTAAAGTCATTTAACCATGTTTACTTCAGTTCCCTAAATTTTACAGTGAACTGAAAGATGCAATGACAAATCATTCCGGTATTTTTGCCAGAAAAGCTCCTCAGGGAGTGATGAAAATTTGGACATGACTGAAATGAGTGAATAATTTACTCCACTTGAGTCTATTTTAAGCAATATTTGTATAAGTTTTTGATCTTTTCAAAAGTTTTATTTATTCCTTTATTTAATGATTTATCTATTTACTTTGTTTTTATTTTTCATCAGGATGTCCAGTTCCTCCACTTTCACGATGTGTCTTTATCTGCCTGGTAAGTCATTTATCGTATCAATACTCGATGATCGTTTTCATAGATTGAGAGAATATGCTTATCTGACGGTTTGCTGGATTAGTGAAATCATAGGTGTAGTCTCTCTCTCTCTCTGTCTCTCACTTTCTCTGTGTCTATACATACATACACACATACACATACATACATACATAACATATAAATAAACACATACACATTCATATACATATGTACACAAATGCACATGTACGTACACACACATATACTCACATACTATATATATACATATGTATATATGCATATATTTATATATCTTTATGGGGAGAGAGAATTAAACCTGTTCTCTTAACTGTATGGTTATTTATAAAGGCATTATTTATATTTAACATGTAGCCAGCTTTGGATTGGAAAATAAGCCATTTTCAGAATTGGTTGGAACCTTTACTGATCTTCTACACCAGGCTGTATATATATAAAAAAATAAATCTCTACAACATACTTGGCAAGTTTTCTTCTAGCTTTTACTTAATGGGTTTGCTCAAGGGAGAACTCATTAATTTCCAAAATCATCCATTCCATTTTTCTACATTTCCAGTTTTTAGGATGTAATTATTTTCCTCCTGACATAACGTGTAGCTTTGTTTCTTTGCAGTTGTCCCCACATTACTCTTAATTCTGTGATTTGAGTCTAAACAAAATCAGTGTAATCTCTTCCAGTGAATGGTCTTTTAAACACTTAAAAACAGTTATGATTGAACCTTGTAGTTTCTACTTCTCCTACCTAGAAATCCCTACAAGTAATTTTGCACTTTAAAAATTTTTTCTCTGAAATGAAGTTCACCTTTCTTAATTCATAGTTTAGTATTGCACAAAATGTATTAGTCTTCAGTGGGATTAGTTGGGTAAAATTACAACTTTATTTTCTCTAACTAAATTGACAACTATAATTGTCTTCAGTAATACATGTAAGCAAATGTAGATGGTGGGGATTTGGGATTAATAGGTTTTCTGACAACAAAATTGGTTCCGGACAAAGAAGGTTAAGCACTTCTGCAATGGACAAAATTCATCATTTTATAGAAGAAAGGGTGGAACCTGAAGGAAATGACATTTTTTTTCAAATTTATATAGGGAGTGGATGATACTTTGGGTTCTAACATGCTGGTTAATGTTCTTTTCTGTCCATTAAACCAAATCATTGAATGATAGGTTATTATCTTCCTAGAAATCCTTAAAATATACCTACCTGAGTCTTTATGACATGCTGAAATGGGCATTATACATAGAGCTTAAATCCTACTATTAGAAGACTAATTCTGTTATTTGCTTCATGTGTAGCATTCTGAAATTTGTATAACATATTTGCATCTCAATCTACTAACCTAAAAGGAGGTAATTGTATCAACCATTCTTTAGGGTACATTCAAGTTCTAAATCCTTACACTTTAACAATGGCTACGTTCATCTCTCCCCCCAAAATGAAATCATATTGCATTCCATTGATGAAAATTGTTGTACCAATTTACAGTCAAGCAATGAAGTTCACTGTTGTGGGAAAGAAAAAGAACATGTAGGAAAGAAAAATGGATAAAAGTTTATATTTGATAACTTGCATGTCTCATAACCATCTAACATATCTTTCAGTTGTGATTTCCTACGAAATAATTTAGCACAATTTCAACCATCAATCCAATTCTTTACAGTGTACCTTTCAAATACGGAAAAATTTATCTCTTTCTATTGGCCAGGCAATCTAAGAAGAAAGGTCACATTGTATCAAAGTGTTACTGAAGTCAAATATCCCAAACTCTGAAGTTATCAAGTGTTTGTGCCAGATACTAATGTTCTCAAATATCATTGCTTCTTGCCCATCAGTATGTCAGCTGGACCAGCAACAAAGAGGAGTTTCTAGTTTGCCTGCTACCCTGTACTCTTATCAGGTTTTATATAGAGAGAGGTCGTATGGAGTAATTATTCTTGAAATGAGCAAATCTGTGATCTGAAAGCGTTTGGGGAATCAGGGAATTGGTGTCCCAACATTTTTAGTTAGGTCATGGTGGTAGTGGGAACATTTATTTCAAATTTAAATCTTCTAAATATCATTTTGTTTCATTTTTAATTTTTTAATTAATTTTATTTATTTCCATGTTCTACAATCACTACCATACAAATTAGATTTTCCCTCTCCCTCCCCTCTACCTTCCCCCTAACTCCCCAAGATAGCATACAATGTTATATATACACATGCATTTCTATAAAATACATATTCAATATAGCCCTGCTGTGCAGAAGAATTAAAATTAATGGGAGAAATCATATCAGAAACCAAAATACAAAATACAAGAGAAAATGATCTCTTACATTCTGTGATTAAATTCCATATCTCTTTCTCTGGAAGTGGAAGGCATTTTACCTTAAAAGAGCACTGGGGATTTTTTTTAAGTGTTTACATTGCAATGAAGTTCCAAGTCTACTAGAAAAAAACTCTCCCACACTATGGTCACAAATGTCCAAAATGTTTTCTTGATTCTGCGTCTTTCACACAGCATCAGATCAGATAAGTTCTTCCAGGCCTCTTTGAAATCTTCCTGTTCATTATTTCTTATAGCACAATATCATGCCATTACTTTCCTATACCACAGTTTTTTATTCATTTCCCAAATAATGGGCATCCCCTTGATTTTCAGTTTTTTTCACCACAAAGTTTGGTGTTACAAATATTTTTGTACATGTGAGACCCAGTCCCATTGTCATGATCTCTTGGGAGTACAGTCCTAGAAGAGATATTGCTGGGTCAAATGGTATGCATATTTTTGTAGCCGTTTATGCATAGTTTCAAATTGCTTTGCAGAATGGTGGGATAAGCTCACAACTCCACTATCAATGAATTCGTTTTCCAACTCTCCCACATCCTCTCCAACATTTATCATCTCCTTGTTCTGTCATGTTTGCCAATCTGATAGGTGTGATGTGCTACCTCAGATCTGTTTTGATCTGCATCTCTCTAATCAGGAGTGATTTAGAGCATTTCATCATGTGACTATAGATATCCTTAATTTTTTCTTTTGAAAACTGCCTTATCATATCCTTTGATCATTTATCAATTGGGGAATTACCTACATTTTTGTACATTTGACTCAGGTCTCTGTATGTTTTAGAAATGAGACCTTTCTCACTGAAAAGAGCTGAAAAATTTTTTTCCAGTTTTCTGCATCCCTCAGAATCTTGGTTGCAAGGAGAGTTTTTGTGGAAAAACGTTTCAGTTTAATGTAATGAAAATTATACATTTTTAGGGGCAGAGTGAAGATGGCAGAGCAGAAAGGTGCACATGCAGTAGCTCTTCACCCACAGCCCATAGAATACATATAAACAAAGACTCTCAACAAATTCTGGAGCAGCAGAAGCCACAGAATGTCTTAGTGGAGGGGATTTTCAGCTCAGGGTGACCTGAACGAGTGACAGGAAAGGTCTCTCACACCAGATGTGGAACAGAGCCCAGCCCAGATTTGGCCACACAGCATGACTCTGGGAGGAGGACACAAGCAGGCTTCAGGGGCACAATCCCCACCAGCGACAGCGGTGGTTTACAGATCCCTAAACCCACAAGTGCCAAAGGTCAATGAGAGGGTTTTTTCAGGTGGTCAAGGGGGTAGGGTTTTCCCATAGCTCAGGAGTCGGGAGGCAGCAGTTCTTGCAGTAGCATGATTCCTTTGTTGGATAGCCAAATTCTAGGGGAAACTGAGGAGCTGTTCCTTATCTGAGCCCTGTGTTATGGCTCTGCCCCACTTAAAACCACTGGGGGAACTGATCAGTTTATCTGAATCTCAGTCCCCAGTGTTGGCTTGGTGGAACAGGAGGCCAGGTGGTTTTGGAGAGGAAACTCTACTACTCACTGATTCTGGACACAAAAGTTTTTGTTGCTCCCAGACCAGGGTATATACTTGATTGTGGCACGTTGGAGGAACTGAGATCTTACAGATCCCTAGAGTATACCCTACTCTTGACGAAGGACCCAAAAGTCAAGTAACTGGTGGGGAAAATGTTCAAAAAAAGGTAAAATAAAAAATTGCTAAGCACAGTCCCTGAATATAAGACAATTAATAAAACTTTTTATTTCCTTTTGTTATGCTGTAACATTTCTCACATGTGTGTTTTCCTCAGCACCACTATTTCTGCCTATCTGTTCCTCCTCATTGTTTCTGAACTATCACAGTATCTTTGTAGTCCATCTCTCTGCTTCAAGTGTCTCTGCACTCTCATTTTCTAAGATACAAAAATATTTTTGCTAAAGCACAGATTTTCTCATATCATACACCCCTCAAAATTCTTGCTAGCTCTAATATCAAATATAAAATATTAGGCTGTCCATTTAAAACCTTTGAAAATATGGTCCCTTTGTACCCTTAAAATGTTTTCACAATAGGCTTTCTTCCCCATACTCTATGATCCAGTTACACCTGACTTTTTTGCTTTTTATTTAATCACAGCAAATAATTTTATGTCTTCATACCGTTTATGTTCATTTTCTTGTATGACTGGAATTTTCCACCTCTTCCTGGCTTCCTTGAAGAGTAAGCTCACAAAATGCCTTCTAGAGAAAGGCTTTGCTGTGCCTCACACAATGTTACTGCCTTCATGTCGAAATGAATTTCCACATACACTGTGTATTTTATGTAAACATTATGTATGTATGTGTGTGTTGTTTTATCCACAAGAATGATGTTTTTAAAGGTGAGTATCATGTTTGAATTTATTTTTGGCCCTCCCAGTGCTTAAGAGAGTATTTTATATATAGTTAATATTTAATAAAGATTTAATTAGTGAATTTTTCAATTCATTATAAAATGTATCTACTTTCACACAATTTGTAGTTACAAAAATATTTGTTATACACCTAAGTACACTGAAAGAATAAACTTTCTTCTTTGACATACAATTGATAAGTAAAGTAATATCAAAAGGTTTTGAATGTATTAGGAATATTAACCATGAGGATGAAGAGTTAAAATCCTGAGTTGAAAATGACATTGTATCATAGCTAGAAGATCAAAGTTTTCAACAGGAAGAATAGAAGACAATAAGAGTATTCCTGAAAGGGAAAAATCATGAGAATACATACACACACATACATACACATACATACTTATATAACTAAATGTGTACATTTATGTTCTTATTCTAATTGTGCTATCTTCTAAAATGTTTTCTGTACTTAATATTTCTCATTAAAAAGGCATACATATGAATATGTGTGCAATGTATGTATGTTCATATAAATCTATTCTCATATATATACATATACATCTATCTATCTATTTATCTATCTATCTATATCCACATACAGGTAGATATATGTATGTTTTCATGTAGATGCATTCCCATTAAATAATGAAAGAGTTCATAAATAAAAAAAACATTTTAAAAAGCAATCCATTTTACAATAAGAACTATCAGTTATTACATATCTGAGAACTGATACATGTCCACACTTTCTCCTAAAGAAAGAGTAAAGGGCAACTATTAAAAACAATGGATGAAAGAAAGGAAAACTAATAGCCATAGCTAATTCAAGCTTCATGGAAAGGTCAGATTTATCTAGGCACAAAAATACTCCTCCTCAAACCATGCTAAATATTACATTCAATTCCAATAAACTTTTCTTGACTTTACATATTCATAGTAGATAGATAGAGAAGTATTGAGATACACAGTTAGATATGAATAGATAATGGATTGTATATGTATATATATATATATATATATATGTGTGTGTGTGTGTGTGTGTGTGTGTGTGTATGTGTGTGCCTGCATGCACACACACCCCATTTATATATTTGACTAGTGTTGCTTCCCATTAACAGCTGACAATCTCAGTGAGGAGAAAAGCACAAGAAGATATAAATACTGATACTAGGCAGTTGTCAAGTGAATAGAGTGATAAATCCAAGGCCAAGAAGATCTGAGTTAAAATATAATCTCAGATACTTAATAGCTATGTGACACATGGCAATTCACTTAATCTCTTTCTGTCTAAGGTCCTTTATCTGTGAAATGAGGATTATAATGACACCTATTTTGCAGGGTTGTTGTGAGGGTAAAATGAGATTATGTGTGAATAGCATATTGCAAAGTCACATTCCTATGTAAATGGAATCAATTATTAGATAGTGACATAAAGACTCACTCATCTTGAAATGTATCTACCTCTTTAAAAAGGAAGGATTCCAGTTACTCGATTATACCACTTGCTGTATGATTAAATAAACTGGTAAAGTCAAAATACACAAACAAAACTTTACTGCCAAATAAAATCACTTGCAATTAACATTATTCAGCATTTGGAAAGGCTTAGCAATATGAAGTCTGAAAGTGAGAAAACTAGAATTCACTTTCTGGTCTCATAAAAACCAACTATATGTCCTTGAGAAAGTCACTTGGCTAATCCTCACTCTTGTTTCTCATTAGTAAGATTAATGTGATGGACTCGAACTCTAAGATCTCTTCCACTATACATCTCATGCCAATACATATATGTGTGTGTGCATGTGTGTATGTATATATATATATATATGTATACACACACACACACACACATATATATATATGTACACCCTAACCCTAACCCTAAATGCCACAGAGAGCCTCTAGTACAACTCTGCTGAATGACTTGTACTTAGTCATTACATCAACAGCTATTGAGAAAGGCACAGATATCTTTTAGAATATTTGTTTTCTTCCATTGTATAAGTTGCTGTTCCACACTTTCTTCGAGGCATTTTTCATTTCGGAATTCTTCAAAGTGTAGACCAAAGGATTGCACATGGGAGCAATGATTGTGTAAAAGAGAGCCAAAATTTTATCCTCCTGGAACGTGGTGACTGGTCTTATATAAGTGAAAAGTAAAGACCCAAAGAACAGAACAACAACAGTGATATGGGAACCTCAAGTAGAAAGAGCTTTTTGACAGATGTCAAAAGAATGTAACCGAAGAGTACATAAGATCACAGCATATGAAGCCATAAAAATCATGAAAACCACCAATGCAATCATCCCTGAAGTAACTATAACTAAAAGACAAAAATGAGTATCAATGCAGGCAAGTTTCAGCAATGGACACATGTCACAGAAATAGTGATCGGGGCCACACAAGGGAAAGAGAATAGCAAGGATCAACTGTGCAAATGAATGCAGAAAGCCCCCACCACAAGCAGTCAAGACCAGGACATTGCACCTTTCCCTTCTCATGATAGCCATATAGTGTAGAGTTGTGGAAATGACCACATGTGAGTAATAAGTCATCCCTGTGAGTAGGAAGACCTCCACCCCTCCAAGAAATGCACAGTGAAAAGCTGGATCGGGAAATTAGTATAGGAAATACTCTGCTTTTTAGCCAGGAAATCACTGATGAGTTTAGGGGTCTCTGTAGAAGTGTAGCAAACATCCATAAAGAACAAGTACATCAGGAAGAAGTACATGGGTTGTTCAATGAGCTGGCTATATGTGATAGACATCATGACAATGAAATTGCCCATCAGAATAGCCATATAAGAAAATAGAAAAAAAATTACAGAGCAGAGAATCTGAACCTGATTATTCTGAGAAAGACCCAAGAGAATAAATTCAGCGACATTACTCTTATTGTTCATCATGTTGTTTTTAACATTAAATGGTGACCAGTGGATATCTGAAAGAAATAGCACAAAGCAACGTGAGAAATGCTGTATCAGTCGCGTGTCAGTTACCTTATGGGGGAAATATTCACAAATAGAACATTGATGTTTACAGAATTCGTAATTTTATGTATCACTTAAGCATTCTATGTGAAAGGCACTTAGGAGCTTAATGAAATAGCGCTGGTTTTTGTTGATTCAATTCATAAACTCTTTGAATGTCAGAGTTGGAAGGGGAGGTTGATATCAAATCCAGACCACAACTGAGGAAGAATCAGTTATATTCTCAAGTGGCTTCTTAGTTACCTCTTAGATACCTCATGTGGCTGGAAACATGCAACCTTCTGAGGCAGATCAAGTCAGTTCTTAGAAGTACTGATAATATTTAAATGTCACAAAATTGATCAGAAAAAATTATTTATATGTGATAAAAAACTACTGTTTGTTTTTTAGACAAAGCAGGAATTTGTTTCACTTCACTTTATATATTTGTAATTCATTTTGTGTTTTTATTTTCTCAATAAGGATTGAATATGGGAGAGTAGAGTAAGAGAAGGCAGATCCAAAAATATAATAAATTCAGGATGAAGAAATAAAAGAAAACCATTAAATTTTTGTTTTACCTATCCCTTAAATCAGTCAAGCAAGAGGTGTTATATATAATGTATACATATGCATTTAAATGTATATATGTAATTTCCTGTCTCTAACATTTATTTTTTTTCGGTTCAGGTAAATGAGAATGTCATACAAAGGGACAACACATCTGTTTCCACATCTTCAAAGTGAAGAAAACAAGACCTGCTATACCTACCTCAACTGGTCATTCTGAGTCTCAAATAAAATAGTAGGTGAATCACCTACTTCATTTCACAATATATTTCAGTTGGTAAGACTTTATCAAATTTATACTCTTTAGGAGTAAGAATTATTCCTATGTCTGTAATCAATGCTTATCCAGTCCATTCTTAAAGATGTCCAATGGCAAGGACCTCACCATCTTCAGAAACATATCAAATTCAGTGTTACGCAAGTTAATTGTTATGATAGTTATGTGAAATGAAGGAGTAAAACCAATTGACTAAGTGTTATAATTGCTATTTTGGATGTTTCTTTGGTATTTATGCATGTTCAAATTCATAATTTTGCTCATATCCAAAGGAGACAGAAAAAAATAAAAGTATAAACAAGGCTGCTGTGCATGAATCAGAAATGTAGCATATTCTGTACAGAGTAGAAGTAGGGGTACAATTAACAGAATATAAAACAGGAGAATAAGATGAAAAATTTAGTAGTTAATGTCTAAGTCTAAAGGTTTCACTATCATATATATGACATATATTCTACCTTTGCTCTAGTCTACTGTGGGCAGCTAGTTGGTACAGTGGACAGAGTGTCAGTTCAGAAGTCAGGAAGACAAATCTTCCTGAGTTCTAATCTGGCCTCAGAAACCTACCAGTTGTAGGATCCCAGGGATGTCATTTAACCATGTTTGCTTCAGTTTCATAATTTGTAAAATGACCTGGAAGAGGCAATGACAAATCACTCCAGTATCTTTGCTAGGAAAACTCCAGATGGAGTGATGAAGAGTTGTACATGACTGAAATGAATGAACAACAGTTTACTCCACTTTAGTCTATCTTAAAGAATGTCTGTGTTCTTTTTAAAAGTTTTATTTATTCCTTTATTTCTTGATTTGTCTATTTATTTTGTTTTCATTTTTGATTAGGATAGAAATCCCTCCTCCTTCATGCTGTGACTTTATCTGCTTGGCAAGTCATTTACGCTATAAATACTTGGTGGTCAATTTCATGGACTGAGAGAATATTCTTATCTGAGAGTTTGCTACAGTAGTGAAATCATAGGTCTAGTCTCTCTCTCTCTCTCTCTCTCTCTCTCTCTCTCTCTCTCTTCTCTTTCTCTCCATATATGTGTGTATGTACACATATATACGCATGAAATATACATATATAACACACATACATATACTTATATACATAAAACACTTGTATATGCATATATATATATGCATATGTATACATCTAGATATATCCTTATGGAGAGATAGAGGAAGCATTTATGAAACCTCTTCTGCCAATTTTTATGTTCATTCATAAAACCATTATACATGTTTATCATGTAGTAAACTTTGGATTGGAGAATAAGCCATTTTTCAGAGTTGGTTGGAACCCTCACTGATCTCCTAAACCAGGTGGAATATAAAAAAAAATTAAACTCTACAACATACTTGACAACTTTTCTTCTAGTTTTTACTTAATGGATTTGCTTAAGAGAGAACTCATTTCTTTCAAAAATAATCCATTTTTATACAGTTGTGTTTATTAGGAAGTAATTATTTTCCTCACGACATAAAATATAGGTTTGCTTCTTTGAAATTGCGCCCTCATTACTCTTAATTCTGTGATTTGAGTTCAAACAAAGTGAATTTAATCTCTTCCAGGGAAGGCATATTAAATACTTGAAAATACATAACTAAAAATGTTATGATTGATCCTTGTAGTTTCTGCTTCTCCTATCTTGAAATTCCTTCAGGGAATTTTGTATTTTTAATTTTCTTCCTATGCAATGAAGTTCACCTTTATTAATTCATAGATTCAGATAGTCCAAAATGTATTAAACTTCAGTGGGATTAGATGGAGACAAATGTAACTTTATTTTCACTAACATAAAGGGCAATTATTATTTGCTTCAATTTTTTAATTTCAAAATATAAATTTATTTATTTAACATTTTACATTCATTTTCACAAAATTTGGGGTTCCAAATTTTGTCCCCATTTATCCCCTCCCCCACCCCAATACAACGAGCATTCTAATTTTCCCTTTCACCAATCTGCCCTCTCTTCTATCATGCCTCCCTTCTCTTGTCCCCATCTTCTCTTTTGTCCTGTGGGGCCAGATGACTTTCTATTCCCCATTACCTGTATTTATTATTTCCTAGGAGCAACAACAATACTAAACAGTTGTTCCTAAAACTTTGAGTTCCAAATTCTCCCCATCCCTCCCTCCCCACCCGTTCCCTTTGGGAAGGCAGGCAATTCAATATAGGCCATATCTGTGTAGTTTTGCAAATGACTTCGATAACAGTCGTGCTGTGTAAGACTAACTGTATTTCCCTCCATCCTATTCTGCCCCCCATTGTTTCAATTCTGTCTTTTGATCCTGTCCCTCCCCAAGAATGTTGACTTCAAATTGCTCCCTTCTCCCATTGCCCTCCCTTCTATCATCCCTCCCTTCCTGCTTATCTCCTTCTCTCCCACTTTCCTGTACTGTAAGATAGGTTTTCATACCAAAATGAGTGTGCATTTTACTCCTTCCTTTAGTCGAATGTGATGAGGGTAAACTTCATATTTTTTTCTCAACTCTCCTCTTTTTTCCCTCAACTAAAAGGTTTCCTGCTTGCCTCTTCTATGAGACATAATTTACCCCATTCCATTTCACCCTCTCTCCTCCCACTACATTTCTCTCTCACCATTTACCTTAATTTCTTTTAAGATATGGCCCCATCCTATGCAATTAACTCTGTGCTCTCTGTCCCTGTGTGTGCGTGCATGTGTGTATTTGTGTGTGCATCTGTGTGTGGTCCCACCAACTACCCAGATACTGAAAAGTTTTAAGATTTACAAATATTTTCTTTCCATGTAGGAATGTAAACAGTTCACCTTTGGTAAGTACCTTATGACTTCTCTTTGCTGTTTCCTTTTTCATGCTTCTTCTCATTCTTGTGTTTGAAAGTCAAATTTTCTTTTCAGCTCTGGTCTTTTCAACAAAAATGCTTGAAAGTCCTCTGTTTCATTGAAAGGTCATATTTTCCCCTGAAGTATTATACTCAGTTTAGCTGGGTAGGTGATTCTTGGTTTGAGTCCTAGCTCCTTTGACATCTGGAATATCCTATTCCATGCCCTTCTATCCCTTAATGTACAAGCTGCTAGATCTTGTGTTATCCTGACTGTATTTCCACAGTACTGGAACTGTTTCTTTCTAGCTGCTTGCAATATTTTTTCCTTGACCTGGGAATTCTGGAATTTGGCCACAATGTTCCTATGAATTTCTCTTTTTGGATGTCTTTCAGGCGGTGATCAATGGATTCCTTCAATACTTATTTTGCCCTCCTTTTCTAGAATTTCAGGGCAGTTTTCCTTGATAATTTCATGAACGATGATGTCTAGGCTCTTTTTTTTGATCATGGCTTTCAGGTAGTCCCATAATTTTTAAATTGTGTCTCCTGGATCTATTTTCCAGGTTAATTGTCTTTCCAATGAGATATTTCACATTCTCTTCCATTTTTTTCATTCTTTTGGTTTTGTTTTATGATTTCTTGGTTTCTCAGAAAGTCATTAGCCTCCATCTATTCCATTCTAATTTTGAGAGAACTATTTTCTTCAGTGAGCCTTTGAACCTCTTTTTCCATTTGGCTAATTTTGCTTTTGAAAGCATTCTTCTCCTCATTGGCTTTTTGAACCTCTTTTGCCAATCGAGTTAGCCTATATTTCAAGGTGCTATTTTCTTCAGCATTTTTTTGGGTCTCCTTGAGCAAGTTATTGACCCATTTTTCATGCTTTTCTTGCATCTCTCTCATTTCTCTTCCCAGTTTTAACTCCACCTGTCTAACGTGATTTTCAAAATCCTTTTTGAGCTCTTCCATGGCCTGAGCCTACCGGACATCCACCTTGGATGTCTGGGATAGAGAGGCCCTGACCTCCACGTCTTTCCCTGATGGCAAGCATTATACTTCTTCATGAGAAATGAAAGGAGGAAGGAACATCTCTTCTGAACAAAGTAGCTCTCTGTAGTCTTATTTTGCTTCCCTTTTCTGGGCATTTTCCCAGCAAGTTACTTGACTTCTGAGATTCCTGTCCACTCCCGCCTAGATCCGCCCCGCTTTTGCTTGGAGTCTGAGATTCAAATGCTGCTTCCCAGTCTGGGGGCTTTCCGTGGCGGGCGCAGCTGGTACGCAATATGTGCTTAAGTTCTGGTGCTTGGGTGGGGGCAGGGCCGCCTCCCAGGCTTAGTGCCCTCAGGGAGCTAATGCAGAGATCTTAAGTAATGGAGCCCCTGCCTGCTTTGGGGAGTCCCGGGCTGCTGCCGCTGCCTCTCCTGCTGCTTCTGCCGCTGCCTCTGCCACTGCATCTGCCAGCTGCCTCCCAAGGGGACCCAAGTCAAGGAGACACCTCGCTCCCCTCTCGGCTAGCCCAGAAGTCTATCTCACTGACGTTTAGCACCTGTGGGTGGAGGGACCTTCCCGGCCACTGGAGATTCCGTCCCTGAAGACTGCTCGGATCTGCACCTCTGGGGCCATGGCCAGGGCAGCATAGGGGTGGGCTCCGCTTTCCGGGGCAGGATGTATCCCTGGGGTTCAGAGCCCTCTCCAGGGCTCTCTGGAATGAAAATCTCTTCCACTGTGTTTCTGAGCACCTTGCAGTGCTCCAGAATTTGTGGGGAGTTCTTCTTACAGGAAATTTATGGGCTGTAGATTCAGAGCTAGCATACATGAGTCTTTCTACTCCACCATCTTGGCTTCTCCTCCTCCATTTGCTTCAATTTTGATAGTAAGCAAATATATATCATGGCTATATGGCATTAATCAGTTTTCTAACAACAAATGTGGTCCACGATAAAAATGATTAAGTATATCTGCAATAATATGAATTCCTTATTTTATACAAGAAAGGGTAGAATCTGAAGGAAATGACTTTTTTTCAAAATTATAAAGTGAGTAGATGATCCTTAGCATGCTAACTTGCTGGTGAGTGTTCTTTTCTGTCCATTAAACTTAATTATCGAATGCTAGGTTATCATCTTCCTAGGAGTCCTTAAAATATTTCTACCTGAGCCTTTATGACATAATGAAATGGGCATTACATACAGAGCTTAAATACAACTATTAGAAGACTAATTCTGATATTTACTACAAGTAAGGCTTTTGGAAATTTGTTTAGCCTATTTGAGTCTCGATTTACCGATCTTAAAGGAGGTGATTGAATCAAACATTTTTTTATGGCACATTCTAGTTCAAAATCCATCTATTTTAAAAATGACTATCTTCATCTCTATCCAAAAAAAAAATCATATTCCATCCCACTAATGAAAATCATTGCACCAATCTACAATCAAGCAACGAAGTTTGCTATTGTGGGAAAGAAAAAGAAAACGCAGTAAATAAAAATGGAAAAAAAATTTATATTGGAAAACTTGCATGTCTCATAACCATCCAACATATCTTTCAGTTGTGATTTCCTATGCAATTACTCAGGACAACCTCAATAATTAATGTCATTCATCAGTTCTTCACAATGAACTTTTCAAATGAAAAAACTATTTCTATTTGACAACATGTGTAAGAAGGAAGGCCACATTGTGTCAAAGTGTTACTGGAATCAAATCTCCCAACCTCTGAACTAATTGAGTGTTTGTGGGAGTTACTAGTGTCCTCAAATGCCATTGCTTTTTTCCCACCAGTGTGCCAGCTGGACCAGCAACAAAGTGGAGTTTCTAGTTTGCCTGCTATCCTGCACTCTTACCAAGATTTATATAGAGGGAGAATGTAGGGAATAATTATTCATGAAATGTGCAAGTCTCTAATCTGAAAGCATTTGAGGAATTGGGAAATTCTTCTCCCAACAGTCTTAGTTAGGTCGTGGTGCTAGTTGGAACATTTAATTCAAATTTAAATCTTCTAAATATCATTTTATGTTGGTCATTCATAAAGGACACAAACCAGTAATGGAAAATAAATAGAGCATGCTGAAATCAAATGCTCCCTATTTTAATACAGAGGAAACAGAACCTCTGAAATAAAGAAATACGTTCCAAACCACCTAGCAGGACACTGATGAACCACCTAGGAGAACACTAATGTGTTCTAAGTCATGAAGTCTGTTGTTGCTGTTGTTTGTTTGATATTAAGGAATTTGTGGATAATCTCAAAGGAATTTTGAGACTATATCTTTGAATTTCAGATTTGGTGTTCTGTTAAATCCTAAGTATAAAAAATGAAGTTCAGGGTGGAGTCAAGATGGTGGAGTAGAAATACACATGTTTAAGAGCTCCGAACCCACAGCCCATAGAATTAATGTAAAAAGAGTTCCCCATAAGTTCTGGATCACTATAAGGTGTGCAGAAACAGAGTGGAAGAGATTTCGGTTCTAGAGAGCCCTGGAGAGCCGTCCCCAGGGTCTGTCGCGCCCTGGAATGTGGACCCCACCCCAGGGCTGCCCTGCCCGCGGCCCCAGAGAAGCTGACCCGAGCAGGCTTTAGGGACGGAAGCTTTGGCAGCTGGGAAGGTCCCTCCACCCACAGAAGCTACAGGTCAGTGAGTGAGATGGCTGGGCTGGACGAGAGGGGGAGCGGAGTGTCTCCGTGACTCAGGCCCCCTCAGGAGGAAGCGGCGGCAAAGGCGGGGGCAGCAGCGGAGGCAGAGGTGTGGGCGGCGGCAGCGGCCCGGGACTCCCCCAGCAGCAGGCAGAATCTTCATTACTGAAAGTCTCTGCATAAACAACCTGAGGGAGCTGAGCCAGGGAAATGGCCCTGCCCCACCCCGCTCCATTACTGAAGGCCTCTGCATAAAGCCCCTGAGGGAACTGAGCCTGGGAGGCAGGCCCCCTCCACCCCCATCCGCTGCGTTCCTGAAGGTCTCTGCATAAAGCCCCTGAGGGAGCTGAGCCTGGGAGGCGGCCCTGCCCCCACCCCAGCACCAGAACTAAAGATCATATTGATCATATTGAGCTTGGAAAGCCTATTTGAATCTCAGACCCCAAGCACTAGCTGGGTGGATATAGGCGGGGGTGGACAAGAATCTCAGAAGTCAAGTAACTGGCTGGGAAAATGCCTAGAAAAGGGAAGAAAAATAAGACTATAGAGAGTTTTTTCGAACAGATGCAAATGATCCCAACTTTCGGATCTGATGAGGAGGAGGACATATTCTTGCCATCAGGGGAAGATGTGGAGGGCAGGGCCTCAGTACCCCAGACATCCCAGGGGGATGTCGGGTGGGCTCAGGCCTTGGAAGAGCTCAAAAAGGATTTTGAAAAGCAAGTTAGACAGGTGGAGGAAAACTGGGAAGAGAAATGAGAGAGATGCAAGAAAAGCATGAAAAATGGGTCAATACCTTGGTAAAGGAGACCCAAAAAAATGCTGAAGAAAATAACACCTTGAAAAATAGGCTCACTCAATTGGCAAAAGAAGTTCAAAAAGCCAATGAGGAGAAGAATGCTTCCAAAAGCAGAATTAGTCAAATGGAAAAAGAGGTTCAAAAGCTCACTGAAGATAATAGTTCTCTCAAAATTAGAATGGAACAGATGGAGTCTAATGACTTTACGAGAAACCAAGAAATCACCAAACAAAACCAAAACAATGAAAAAATGGAAGATAATGTGAAATATCTCATGGGAAAAACAACTGACCTTGAAAATAGATCCAGGAGAGACAATTTAAAAATTATGGGACTACCTGAAAGTCATAATCAAAAAAAGAGCCTTGATATCATCTTCCATGAAATTATCAAGGAAAACATCCTGACATTCTACAACCAGAGGGCAAAATAAGTATTGAAAGAATCCATCGATCACCACCTGGAAGAGATCCAAAAAGAGAAACTCCTAGGAACATTGTGGCCAAATTCTAGAACTCCCAGGTCAAGGAGAAAATCTTACAAGCAGCTAGAAAGAAACAATTCCAATATTGTGGAAATAAAATCAGGATAACTCAAGATCTAGCAGCTTCTACATTAAGGGATCGAAGGGCGTGGGATAGGATATTCCAGAAGTCAAAGGAACTAGTACTCAAACCAAGAATCACCTACCCAGCAAAACTGAGTATAATACTTCAGGGGAAAATATGGTCTTTCAATGAAACAGAGGACTTTCAATCATTCTTGATGAAAAGACCAGAGCTGAAAAGAAAATTTGACTTTCAAACACAAGAATGAGAAGAAGCATGAAAAAGTAAACAGCAAAGAGAAGTCTTAAGGGACTTACCATAAGTGAACTGTTTACATTCCTACATGGAAAGACAATATCTGTACCTCTTAAAACTTTTCAGTATCTGGGTAGCTGGTGGGTCCATACACACATGTACACGCATGCACGCACACACACGTACACACATGCACACACATACAGAGACAGAGAGCACAGATTGAATTGAATAGGATGGGACCATATCTTAAAAGAAATTAAGGTAAATGGTGAGAGAGAAATGTAGTGGGAGGAAAGAGCGTGAAATGGAATGGGGTAATTATATGTCATTTAAAAGGTAAGTAGGGGACTTTTTAGTGCAGGGAAAAAGAGGAGAGCTGAGAAAAAAACAAAAACAAAAAAAATGAAGTTCATTTGAGGAAAATATTTTAGAATGAAGAGAAAAAATGAATTGCATGCCTTGAACTATAGATTATTGGTGATATATATATATATAAAGACTCTACCAAGAAAGTATTAGATGAATACTTTAATCACCCTGCCTAGGAGGAAGTAGCATCAAGTGCTATATTTACTAGTAGGTTGTAAACACCTGAAGGAAAGGAATGAAGCTAGTTTTGTTTTTGTCCCATCAATGACTGGAACAGAATTTTGTGCAAAGTAAACCTTCAATCATTTCTGACTACAGGAGATGATGCTTTTTGTTCTCCCTAACACACACGAAATAGTTGACAGTACTTTTCTTCCTGCCTGAAGCTTCTGTAACCTCTCATCTTCCCCATCCAATAAACTCTAAGTGTTCTCCGTTATCCACTAAATGAAAACTGCTTGTACCTCTCTTGCAAGAAAAAATATGAGCCGTTTTGAAGATAAGAAGGTGTGGAAGAAAATGACTTCAGGTGTTAAGTACAATTTTTGGTGAAGATAAATAAACGGGAAAAAAAAAGGATAATAGACTTGCTCATCAGAAGTGTTAAATAGTATGTGAACATACTATTATGTTAAATACTATGAACTGTTAAATAGTATGTGAAGCATTATTTTTTATTAAATGTTTTCATCTTGAACATTTATATGCATGCATGTATACGCACACACGTATGTGCTTGTGTGTGCATGTATGTGCATCTTACACAATAACTTCTTCAACCAACATGAACAGTAGAAGGCAAAGAAGAAAAAGCAACAGGTTGACATAGATTTTTTCATGTGATTTATATACTACCATGACCTTCCCTTCAATCAGATTAGGTACTGTCTCATATGATTCCTTTTATTTTCCATTCTTCCCAAGACTCACTTATCGTACCTATTCTTCCATCTATTTGGGTTTGTCTTCCTATTTCTAATTTTCTCTTCTCTCTCCTGGTGAAGGGTTTCCACAGAAATCTGTTGAATTTTGCTACTTTTTAAATTAATTATTATGAGAAAACCATCCAAAACTTATTAGGGTTGTGGAAATGAGTTATATTAATATCCTATTGTTGTAGTATGTTATTTCTCTTTAAAGCATTTAAGATGGCATTGAAGGAAGGACCCCAGTTAGTAGTAGAAATCTTCACAGTGTAAGATATTTTCTAATTCTCTTTTTTATTGTTCCTTTTAATTATCACAAAGGCTTGGAGATATTTTTGGTTGCCAATTTTTAGGGGAAAATGCATTTTAGAGAGAATAAATAACTCTACACAAATCACATCAGAGATTATACAGTAGTTTATGCTAGAGGTCTATTCTTTCTTTTCTGTTTTAAAAATCTTTATTTTCAATCAACAATAATCCATATTTCACAATCTCCTCCATCCCCATCTAGAATAAGAGGGAAAAATATTCCACATAAGTATAGTCAAGCAAAACAAATTTCTGAGTTGGATATACATATCACACACACGTGTGTGTGTGTGTGTGTATACCTACATATATATATATATATATATATATATAATATATATATATACCTACACACATATATATGATATACAAATATACATATATGATTCTGTATGTATATATTCTGTGTGTATGTGTATGCAACTGAAAGTATATAATTTTATCCATATATTTATCCCCAATTTCTCATCACTATGTGTGTAAGCTACTTTCCTCATTAATCCCTCATAATTGTGGCTGGTTATTACCGAGATCATATTCCCTAAGTCTTTTAGCTGAATGTCTTGACAATATTTTTGTCATGACCTTGATTATTCTATGATTCTTTTCACTGCATCACACATCACTTCTTACAAATCATCCTCAGTTTCTTTGTAGTCCTCCCATTCATCATTTCTTATAGGACAATAGTTATCTTCCCATAATTGCTTCTTCATTCATTTCATAATTTCTGGTCCTACCTTCGGATTACTAATTCAAAAGAACTACTAATATTTTTGTATATTCTTAGAGTTGATTTTTCTTAAGACTATTTACTTTCTTAATCTCTCTTCATTCTAATTTATTTTTCATTTCTGTCCTTTCACTTCTCCCTTACTTATTGAGAGAAGTGATTTTTTGTTTCTGGACTCAGCTGTAGGTTTATGTTCTTGCTGCCTTTGTCTGGTTTAGATGACAGTGATATTTATGTGCCACTTGCATTCATTTCCACATCTACTTTGTTTGGAGAGATAATTCTTGTGAACTCTGATTATGGGACATAAATTTACATAACCTGCCTTTCTCTTCTCCTCCCCAGAATATTTTTGCCCCCTCACTTTCCGTTCCTCTCTTAGGAACATCAAAACTACCAGGCTTTCTGTTGAATTTGAATATCTATGACACGCAATGACGATCGAGTTCATAGGGGAAAAACATTTCCACATATTTCAATGTAAGTAGTTTATACTTCAGTACCTTATCATTTTTGTTCATATATAACTTGTGACTCAACTCCTATGGTTCCATGCAACTCTAGGAATGCTTGGAAGTCTTCTATTTCATTAGAGTAACATTGTTCCCTGTAGGTGTGCATTCACTATTGTCTGGCCAAATTATTTTTAATGGTAAGTCTATATTATTTGCCTTTGGAATATAATATCCTAAGATTTCTATTCCATTATTTTGATGGGTAAAATGTTTTCTGTGATCCTGACTTTTTTTTTTTTTACTTTCTTTTTACTTTTCTTTTTTTAATTCTTTTTGGATGATTCCAGTATGCTTGCCCCTCTCTAAAAGCTCTGAATTGAGCCTGAATGTTGTTAAGCATCTTCATATGGGGATTTCCTAAAGGAGGTGAACATTAGATCAATTTTTATTACTGTATGTGAACTCAGGTCTGAAAAGTGAAAACTCAGTGCTCTAAACACTGCCTTATCTACCTGCCTCTTTGCCTACTTTCTTTCTGATGAAAGTTATCAGAAAATACTACCATATGCTTTCTCCTTTCATGTATTTCTAGCTAATACTGAGTTCACATGCAATTTCAGGTATTTTTACAAGTTTTATAACTATTGAGAATTTACTCAATCTATGTCTGCCTCCATTTTCTCTAATTTTGTTATATCTTTTTTTCTTTTCATTCTAGGTTTTTTTTTGTTTTTTGTTTTAGTCAATATTTGGGGAAGGTTACTACTTACTTGTATTCTGATAAATTTGATTTAATTCTCTATGCATTTGAAAAATTAAACCTTCATTTTTTATTAGTGATTTATTTATTTTCAATTTTCTATAATCAATAATGTAAGTTTTAGATTTTTGCCGCCTCACTCCCCACTCCCTCCCCAAGATGGCATGCACTGGTATATTATATCCATACATAATTATTAAGCATGTTGCCACATTAGTCATGTTGCATAGAGGAATTAAAATAAATGGGGGAAACCATCAAAAAAAACCAAACAAAATATTCAGAAGGAACCAGTGATCACAGCTGACTATAGATGCAGAGAGAGAAAGAGAGACAGAGAGAGAGACAGATAGAAAGATAGATAGATATACAGAGAGAGACAGAGACAGAGAGAGAGAGACAGAGAAAAGGAGACACAGAACATGAAGTGAATACGAAATACTTTATAAAATCCTTTTTTGGCTTTCGAAGTCTTTCATAAAGTTTCTCTTTCCTATTTATTTCCTTACTTTCTTCCACATATTCTTTGAAATAATGTTTCTGGCTTCTTTACTGTTTCTTGAACAGTGCACTTTATTTTTAATGTCTGGGCATATTTCATGACTGTCTACTATTCTGGGAATATTCCTTTCCTTATATCTCCTTCTCAAGCCTCAGCTAAAATCTCACCTGTAAGAAGTCTTTCCTATTCCTCCGTTATTTTAGCGTGTTCACCCTGATATTATCTTCCATTTGCTGATGATATGTCTAATATGTATATTTTCTATTGCCAGACCCGTTAGACCATAAACACCTTGAGAGCAAGATCTGTTTTTTAATTAAATATATACCTAGTGCTTAGCACAGTACTTGTCACAAAATGACTATGCAATACATGCTCTTTTATGTGATATGTTTACTATGTGTCAGGCAAGGTGCTAAATGATGAAAATTCCCATTCAAGCAAACAATATAGTCATATCCCAAAGAGCTTACATTCTAATGGGGAAGGATACCATGTAATGAAGAGGATTCATGGTATTGAGATGACCAGAAAAGGATGTGGGGGACATCTTTCATAAAGAGAAGAGGAAAGATTACCTATGTCAAGTTTCCCAAAATTTGAGTGCCAATTTTCATTGGGAGGTTGGGAGAAAAAAGGATAAGAAAGAGGACTGAGAAAAGAAAATTGGTTTTTAGCAATAAACATATCAGTGGTGACCTTGGAGAGGGCACCATGAATTAAGATATGCGGTACTATTTACATCCATTTCTAAGAGAAAACAAAATGGGATTTTCCTTTTGTCTTTGGAATTCAGTTTCCTAAGTTAAGACCAAATTGTGACATCTGAAGGGCCATTTACAGCTCTGCTGAGTCACATGGTTGTGAAATCTTCTGGTTCTAAGCCTGTTATTGGAAAACTATAAGTGGTGGGATATTGGTGTTTTGCTTTGTGGATTTTACTTATTAGAAGGACATTTTCATTCCCTGGATTGGACTCTTAGTAGCCATTTGTTAAGAGCGTCCTAACTTCTCAGATGCTGTTACAGGTGCTTCTTCGTCTGCTGGTGCATTTTCATGGTTGCATTACTTTGTCAGACAGTTGCAGCTCCATCTGTTGGTCTTTGTACTGATTTCTCTGTTTGCATTTTCTCAGTTTGTATTTTCTCCACGTTCATGGTGTTGACATTTTCCCTGAACTAGTGAATTATTTATGTATGTTTAATTAAAGAAGGGTTGTTAACTCCTTTGAGTCTGTCTTTACTTTATAAAGTAGATCAAAGAATCTGCGCTACCAGGCAATCCTGGCTGTGCTAGGGTGCTTGCTAATACACCATTACATCAAAAAGAATTAGCAACGAAAAGTGAGAACCTGAAAAAGTGAAAACAGCCACCACCATCACCACTACCAATACCCAATTTCACCCTAGACAACATACAAAAGGAAATGCAGGATTGTGGCTTTATGAGCTATCATAATTCACTGAGTTTTAATTAATTTTATTTTTAAATACTTTCATAGATAGATACATTTTTATAAAAATTATACCTCCATCTTTTCCTTTTCTTTATCTTTCAGAACACTTGTTCAAAAAAATAGAAGAAAAAGAAAGAAGAGGACAATTTTAATAACAAAGTCACAGAAAAACATCTGACATTGTAGGCAACATTTGGCATTCAAGGATGCTAAATATGATAAAGGAGGAAGAGGACAGTGTCTCTTTATATCTTTAAATGGGATCGAAACCTGTTCTTTCTAATTTTACAACACTCAGTTTCAAATCTTGTAGTTTAGTGTTCCATTCATATTGTAATTCCTTCCATATAGATTATTATAATAATCATTGTGCACACTATTTTCCTGCTGTTACTGTTGCTGGTGCTGCTTTGTTGTTATTGGGAGGAGGAGGTGGAAGGTAAGGTGGCGTAGGAGGAGGGAGAACAAGAGAAGGAAAAGGAGGAAGCTTTGGTGAAAATGACACATTTCAATAAAAAAATGCCATTTTAACAATTACTGACTGCAGGTATAAAAATGAATGCTATTTCCTTGATTTATGTCTATTGCCTCATGGTAGATTTCCCTTGAGAAGGAAAGATAATGAAACATTCTGGCATAACTTGGTTTGAATATGTTGGCACTTTCCCATAAGCAACATAATGAGCCTCCCTGGGAAACATTGCCTAATAGGGCATGGTAAAGAACAAGGTGTGATGTGACCAGCCACATGAGGAGTGGAAACTGTTTCATGAGGAAATACTTTCAGGCTTTATAGTCACTCTGTCTCTATCTGTTCCTCCTTCGGTATCCATAGAAACCTTTTCAAAGTAGTAGGATGATAGACTGTATTCCCGAATTAAACTTTTGAATAGATAACAATTTTCTTTCTAAAAAATCTACCAGAGATTTACTGGGGGCAGAGCCAAGATGGCAGTGTAAAAAGACTCATCTGTAGAAGCTCTCCCACATAGTCCATAAAATACCTGTAAAAATGACTCAAAACAAATTCTAGAGCAGCAGAAGCCACAAAACAACAGAGTAAAGAGATTCCCAGCTTAAGACAGCCTGGAAGGTCAACAGGAAAGGCCTATCATACTGGGTGTGGAGTGGAGCATGGGCTGTGTGGCACAGCAGGGAAAGGACCTGGAACAGGCTTCAGGGAGTGAGCAGAAGCAGCATTTCCCACATTACTCCACCCACAAACACCACAGACCATTTCAAAAGTCAATGGGAAAGCTTTTTCTTCTGGGTGAAATGGGAATATGGTCTAGCCCCTTCAGAAGCAACCACTATAGGTGAAGCATCCATTTGAGAGACCTCTGCCTAAAGCCCTTGGGGGAATTGAGCAGATTATATGAATCTCAGCCCTGAGCCAGGACCTGGGGCAAGTAGGAGGACAGACTTGGTGGAGATGGAGTTGGTAGTGGAGAGGGAATTCTGCTCACAGATCCTAGGCAGAAATATTTTTGGTTGCTTCCAGATTAGTGCATAGAGTGCACTAGAGAGGAGTGAACATCTCGCCTTTGATTGTGCCACTTTGGAGGAACTAAAAATTTACAGGTTCTCAGAGTATACCCTCCTCTTGACAAAGCACTCAAAAGGCAAGTAACTAACTGGGGGGCAGGATAGAATGGAGACAAATACATTTAGTCTTACACAACATGACTATTATGGAAGTATTTTCAAAACTACACATACAAAGCTGATATTTTATTGCTTGCCTTCTCAGTGGGGAGGGAAGAAGGGAGAGATTTTGGAAGTCAAGGTTTTAGGAATGAATGTTGAGAATTGTTTTGGAATACAACTGGGAAATAAGAAATACAGGTAATGTGGTATAGAAATCAATCTTGCCCTACAAGAAAAGGGAGAAGATGGGGATAAGGGAAGAGAGGGGTGTGATAGAAGGGAGTACATATTGAGGGAATGGATAATCAGCATGCTAGACATCATGGGGTTGGGGAGGGGAGAGATGGGGAGAAAATTTGGAACTCAAAGTTTTGTGGATATGAAGATTGAAAACTAAAAATAAAATAAATAAACATAAAAATAGGAATCTATGATCCTTAAATTTCCTTCTGACTCATTTTGCTTTTTTTAAGATGATTTGTAAATCTCAATATGCTGTACCCATATGCATTACTGAGGTCAGAAAAATTTATAGAAGGGCACTCTTAAAGTCATGCTGAAGATCTGCATTATGAATTATGAGACACATGTCATCACCATTGATAAGATATTCATTTATATATAGGTAGCCATGGGTGACATAGGAGACACTGGCATAGAACTTCCTAGTTCTGTATGCCTTCAGTAATGCACATACTGTGCTCCTTGACCAAAGCAAACTTTTGATAGCTCAAAAGAAGTATGAAAGGGGAGAATTCAGATACATCTTGACTCCAAATATTCATATGGACTATTTGTGCCTGAACTGTGGTAGAGTCTTTTTACCTTGTCTTCTCAGCCATAAATAAGCACTCTTACCCTTGACCCAAACATATTGGCATCATTTTGATCTCTTTCAAGTAGGAAGAAAACCAAGAAACGCTCTGTATGTAATTTCTGCCATATAATGTAGTTATCATACATCTGCAAAAATGTTATATGTTTTTTTTTAAGAGTTCTGTTTCAATAACTTGACATCTGTGGTGTAAGATAGTCATTAAAAGCACTGCACCCAATTATTATCACATCTGCGATTGTCACTTTTAGAAAAAAAAATTACTTGACCCTTATATGTAGATTTGGACAATGCCCTAACAAGTGTCAAATGCCTAATAAAACTTGAATATTTCAAACAAGAGTAGAGATTACATATCAACATTGTTTCAAACTGAGCAATTTGTGACTTTTACATATTTAACTAAATGCAATTTTAGTAACTTTTTTTAGAGATAACTAAATTATGACTTCAGATGGTTAAAATACATTTATTTATGTTTAGTTTTCAGCATTCATTTCCACAAGCTTCTAAGGTCCAAATTTTCTCTCCATCTCTCCCCTCCCCCAATACACTGTTCCTTCTGATTACCCATTCTCTCAGTCTGCCCTCCCTTCTATCAAACCCTTTCCTTCCTTTATCCCATCCCCTCTATTTTCTTCTGGGGGAAGATAGATTTCGATACTCCAATACCTGTATTTCTTATTTCACAGTTGTGTGTAAAAATAATTTTTAATGTTCATTTTCAAAACTTTGAGTTCCAATTTCTCTCCCTTTCTCCCTCCCCAGCCATCTCCACTGAGAAGGCAAGCAATTGAATATAGGGTACACATGTGTAATTATCCACAAAAGCTATGTAATGAAAGACTAACTATAATTCCCTCCATTCTATCATGCTCCCATTTATTAGATTTTCACTTTTGACTTTGTCCCTCCCTAAAAGTGTTTAATTCTAATTCCCCCTCCTCCCATTAGCCCTCCCTTCTGTCAACCCCTTGCTTATCTCCTTCTCCCCTACATTCCTGCAGTGTAAGATAGATTTTCACGCCAAATTGAATGTGCATGCTATTTTCCCCTTAAGCCAAATATGACGACAGAAAACTTCACTTTTTCCCTCTTGAATAACCCTTTTCCCCTCCATTGAAAAATCTTACCTCTTTTATGAACTAAAATTTACCTCATTCCATTATTCCCTTTCTCCTCCCAATATATTCCTCTCTCACCCCTTAATTTTATTTTTTAGATATAGTCCCTTCCTATTCAATTCACCCTGTGCCCTCTGTTTATATGTATATAATCCTTCCACCTATCCAAATACTAAGGAAAGTCTCAAGAATTACAAATATTATCTTTTTATGAAGGAATTCAAACAGTTCAAATTTAATAAGTCCTTAATTTTTTTCTCTTTCCTGTTTACCTTTTCATGTTTCTCTTGATTCTTGTGTTTCAAAGTCAAATGTTCATTTCAGCTCTGGTCTTTTCATCAAGGATACTTGAAATCCTCTATTTCATTGAGTGACTATTTTTCCCCTGAAGTATTACACTTTTTGCTGGGTAGTTGATTCGTGGTTTTAATCCTGGCTCCTTTGACTTGTGGAATACATTCCCAGTCCTTTGATTGCTTAATACAGAAGTTACTGGACCTTGTGTTATCCTGACTGTAGTTAAACAATACTAGAATATTTTCTTTCTGGCTGTTAGAAGTGTAATTTGCCTGAAAGAGGTTGTGTTTTTGACGTCAAAGAATCAAGATAATGGAGCAGGAAGGAATTTGATAAATATATTATCCATTTTCTTCACTTTATAAAGCATATGTAGCCACTAGATTAATTTTTCTTACCAATCCTGAAGAATGACAATGTCAAAGAATGTTCAAGCTACTGAACAATTGTGCTCATTTCACATGTCAGCGAGATTAGGATTAGGATGATGCAAACTTGACTTTAACAGTATGTGAACTGAGAATGACCAGAAAAGAAGGCTCATTTTCAGAAAGGCAGAGGAATTAGAGACCAAATTGTCAATGTTTACTGGGTTATACAGAAAATAAATGATTTCCAGCGGAACAACAAATCTATTTATGCTTCACTGACTACATAAAATTCTTTGTGTAGATCATAGCAAAATGTGCCAACATCTCAAAGTGATAGGAGTACTAGAGCCTTTTATTTCTCTCTTGAAGAATGAGTATATGGATCAGGAAGAACTAAGTATGGAGAAAATTATTGGTTTAAGATTGGAAGCATGACTAGGCTATACATTGTCACCTTTTATTTAATTTATATGAAGAGTATATCGTGTGAAATGCTAGACTGGATGAATCAAAAGCTGGAATTAAGGTAACTTGGAGAAATACCAATAATGTCACTATGCAGAGAATGCCACTCAGTTGGAAGAAATTTGGGAAGAATTGCAACAGTCTTTTTCTGAGGGAGAAAGAGGATAGTGTAAGAACTGGCTTGAAACTTAACATGAAAAAATATGGCCTAAGAACATGGCGAATAGACCCTTTGCTTCCTTGCAAATAGATGGAATAAAAATAGAAAGAGTGTCTGATTTTATATTCTTGTGTTCAAAGATTACTGCAGATGGTGACTATATCTATATAGTGAAAAGGCACCTAGTCTTGGAAGGAATACTATGCCGAACCTAGAATGCATATAATTAATAATAATAGAAAAAACACAGAGACTCTATCTTGTCAACAAAGGTGCATATAGTCAAAGTATTGAATGTTTGTTTTTTCACTAGCAATGTATGACTGTAATAGTTGGACTACCTATAAAACTGAGCCCTGCAGACTCAAACTTTTTTAATTGTGGTGCTGGAAAAGATTTTTCAGAGTCCTTTGGTTAGCATGGAGTTTAAATGAATCAATATTTAAAAATAA
Source organism: Bettongia penicillata ogilbyi (assembly GCA_023548195.1). Taxonomy (NCBI): domain Eukaryota; kingdom Metazoa; phylum Chordata; class Mammalia; order Diprotodontia; family Potoroidae; genus Bettongia; species Bettongia penicillata. The sequence goes on from JAJHZJ010000280.1 coordinate 1,608,559, forward strand.
CAGTTCAGAGTAATATTGCAAGGTCAAATATTGAAGTTGAAGCTTGTATATTTTGACCACAAAATGAGAAGAGTGGCTTACATGGAAAAACCCTGAAATTGGGAAGGATTGAAGACAGAAGGAGAAGGGGTAGCCAAAGGTTGAAATGGATAGAGAGTATCAACAAAGCACAAATATGAACTTGGACAGGCTTTGGGTGATGGTGGAAGACAGAACGATTTGATATGCTACGGTCCATGAGATCATGAAGACTCTTACACTATTGAAGTGCTAACAACAAATAAAAAGGTAATTGAGGACCAAGGAAGTAAAATTACTTGCCCAAGCTCACATGGGTCAGGGCTAATCATTAGTGTTCTGAGATAAGGCTAGAAAGTTAAAGTGGAAAGCCTTAAATTCTAAGGAATTTATGATTTACTCAGTAGGTAAGAGTGAACTATCAATGGATTTTGAAAAACAAAAAGAATGATATGATGAAATAATTAGCTAATTAAGTTTACATTGATATGAAGACTGACAAAGAGCAGGAAAGAACTTTTAAGGAAAGCAAATTTAGGAGGCTCTTGTTATAATGTAAACTGTGAGAAGGAACTCTTTCCTGTATTCTTTTGATTGTGGAATGCATAGGGGAGCATGAACTTGAGATCTTTTCCAGAAGTTAATGTTTATGACTTGGTGACTTACTAGAAGTGAAAGAGAGAGAAAGAGAGACAGGAATTCAGTTTAATAACAATATTTAATCCTGGTTTACTAACAAAATGAAATCAGAAACATGTTTTTTAAAAAAGAACATTATTAATTTAGCTACAGGAGGACTTTGTATTACTGGGTGGACGTTTAAGTAGCTATGATCATTAGGTTATCACAGATTAATAATAATGATAAAAAAAACACAACAAGTATTAGGTTTCATGTACTATAGTAAGTACCTTCCATAAAGTGCATTGTTGAATTGTGTAATGGTGTGTTCGTCCCATATTGTCGAAGAAGACTATGCCATCAGACAAATAATGACATGACTTGCACTTGACTTTGTTTTGAATGAGGGAGGCCTGTACATGTCACCAGCCTCACTTCTCCTCCAGAGTCATCTGAATCCAGTGACCAGATATTCAGTGGGATGAATGGAGATGACCCAGGGTGAGGCAATTGGGGTTAAATGATTTGCCCAAGGTCACACAGCTAGTGAGTGTCAAGTGTCTGAGGTGAGATTTGAACTCAGATCTTCCTGACCCCTGCACTGGTGCTCTATCCACTGCACCACCTAGCTTTACCTGTGTAATGGTAATTTGAACTGGAAAATACTATTTATTAATCGACCCATTAAACCACCTGGAAGCCTAAGTCACATGTGGTGGGAGGAGATCCCCCTGATGAACGGGGGAACAGGTAGGGTGGGTCAGAACTAGGGGGAAATGAGTGAGGGGTGGTGGGAATGAAGGGCAAGGAGGCAGGTAGGCAGGCTTGCTGGGCAAGGTTTAAGCTCATGAATGTTTGCTTGTGTGAAAATCACAAGCTGTGAGAGTCTCAGAATGGCTTTGCTCACTGCTATGACCATATTTATTAAGTTATTAGACACCATGACAGATCTTGCATTCTGGTTCTGAGATTTGACTTTTTGGTATGTAAATAAATGTTTTTTTCTTCTGCTTTCTATATAGACAGTCTTATATTTTATGATTGACAACTATGCTGGCATTTCCACAATCCCCATCAATGTTGTGAATACTGCGTTGGTGATACGTTTGGCATCACCACAGTATCCCAAGGTATAATATCTCTATTTGGAAGATAAAAGAATACAGAGGGAGAAACTAGCATCTAAAGTTTGGATGATTTAACTTTTTCATAGCTGGCCAGAGAGTGGTCCAAGAGCATGGGACCCTGTGAAAAATGGGAAGTGAAGTAAAATCAGAGAATACCTCTTCCTATGTCAAAAAAGCCAAATAGGGCATACTTAGCACTCCTTACCAGACCATTAACCCAGGACACTATCTTGAATTATGGGAGTTTTTCCATATCTTAATATTTTGTGGACATATATTATGTTATGGTATGTTAGTGGTTCTGGATTGTAATTTCAGTTAACACTTTGTGAACTCTGTCATCTTATTGTATTTACATCTTATGCAATTAAGTAATTCCTTTCTCATGATCTAGTTAATCACTTATGGAGACTATAAATCTGAACTACACAGACCACTTTGGATTGTCCTAAAAGGATTTGAGGCTGTTCATTCTTGTATCATGCAGTCAGAATTTTGTTTTGGCTCCATGATCATGTAATGAATAGCTTAAGTGGAATAAACTGTATATATTTAGCCTGTTGCCTTCTTCTTAACCAAACTTTCAGGTTGGCAGGGGCTTTCCAGAGTCTCTCTGGCCAAAGAAACACTTCCAGTCAGTAAGCCCCAAGCAGAACTTTCGCCTCAGAATATTTATACACTTTTTAGAGCCAGAGGGAAAAACTCTCCAGTTATCCAGGTCCTCAATACACAATATAAAAGGTACTTGGGACCCTCCTACAAAACAACTCTCCTAATCAAGCTTACCAATTTAGGCAGGCCCATCAATAGGTGGCAAAGATGCTCCTTAATCACATTATTCAATCACAGGCATTTTTGGTTAGACAAAATCAGCAGAAGATCCTGTTTTGCTTGCCATTACAAGTGGTCAAGAGACAGAGAACTTCGGTTAGTTTCCCTTGGATACTCATTTAATTTTTCCTTGTTTCTAGCTGGGAGAGAGAAGATGGAAGAGACCAACAGCCCTAAAGGCAGCTGAGGGAGAAGACTCTGGAAAAGTATGTGAGGATAATCTCCATCAATTTCCTATTTCCAACTTACTTGTCTAGAGACTTTGGGAAAAATTCCTTTTGGGTAAGATTCAGGACATTCTCCCAGTTGAACTAAGTTATCTCCCAATTGGAAAGTTCCTTTGTTCTGGATTGTCTGGTGCAAGTGCTACTATATATATCTTCTCTGATTTCTGTTTGGCATGATTTGAATATATGGGTTGCTTTAATATTCTCTATGTTTATTTATGTGGAACTGGTATATGGGAAAAGAGTCAAACTTTGGATGCAGAGCTAGGGATCAAAAGTTAGGTGGACCCCAATAATATCCTTTAGAGGAACAATATTTAAAATTTAAAACAATATTTAACCTGGCAGCTTCTCTCTCTGAGGAGAGCAGAGTGATGGACTCCCATAACTACCCCCTTGCTTCCCCTCCTGATATGAGTAAAAAATCTCTCAGTGAAATGTGGGGGGAGAAGGGGCTGAATAGTTTTTCTTCATTTGAATCACTTTTTGGGTTCTGTCAATACACTAGGGGCTCAAATCATTACCCCAGATTCAGTTCTTCCTGACTCCAAGTCCACTACTCTATTGGCAATGTAACCTAGTCATTTGTTACTATGAAAGCAGCATTCTGTTTTTTATAGTCAATGATAGGTATTTAAGTGGTAGAGGGGATAGTATGACGGCCTTGACTTTGAGAATATATCAACTGCTCATTAGTGCGTGTATGTGACTGGGCTGATAACTTAATCTCTGTTTGCCTAGGTTTCCTCAGTTATAAAATGGGAATAATAATAGTATATACCAATAAGGTTGTTGTGAGTTGTAAATGACTTGGTATTTGTCAAAAGCACTTAGCATTTGTCCTGACACATAGTAGGCCCCATGTAAGTCCTTATTCACATATTTTTAAAGTTCTTTATGGAATTGAATCATTATGCTTCTTATCTGTTCCTTGTGGATGGATTGTAAGCTGCTCAGTTAATCAGAGATCAACAGTTTTAAAGTTATCTTTAACTATTTTTATTATTTTCACTGTTTATATTGTTCTTCTCGGCCCTTTATTTTACTAGCATCAGTTCATGCAAAGCACTCTATGCTTTTCTGAATGTGGGAGGATGGTATTTCACAGGAAAAAAGGGTGGTAATGCCAAAGGTCCTTGGAATATTAAAGATCATGTGAGGTAAGGAAACTAACTTGGTAATTGGGAGGCCTGAGAAAACCTTGGAAGCCACATTTCAAAAACTTTAGTAATGAGGTGGACCTATATAATGTATAATGACTTCCTCTCAAATGTTCACTCAGATATTGAAGGGAAATCCAGATCTACAATTTTTTAAACTGTAATATTTTATCAATGACCAGAATCCATATATGGACATATGGACAACACAGGTAACTTCTATATTTCTGTTACATGAATGGGTTGAACTGAATGATAAAGGTAAAGGGATCTGATATCTTAGTGAAACAATTTGAATATACACATTTTTTTTTTTATCCAGTAGACGATAAACTGCTCAAAGGCAAAAATTATTTACTTTGTGGTTGTATCCTCAGCATCTTGAACGGAATCTGTTACACTGAAAATTTTATTTTTTAATTTTGAAGTAGATCTTATATTTCATTGCTATATAGAACCCCTGATGAAAGCTTTTGGTGGGAGGGGCATGCAATTGGATCCAGGCTCAAGCAGCTAGTATGAGTCTGAGGTCATATTTCAACTCAGGTCATCCTGACTCCAAGGCTGGTGCTCTATGCACTGCGTCATCTTAATGCCACCTGATAAAGGCATCTTACCTCTTAATGTGGAAAACTACTTGCTTTTTAATAGCACACTGTGATTTGGAGCACTGAAAGATTAATCTTTTTTGTTTTTCAGTGTTTTTTTTTTTGTTCTTTTTTTTTTTTTTTTTTTTTTATGGTAATGCAGGCAATCTCTGCCAGAGTCTGAAATTGAACTTAGTTATTCCTGACTCTCAGGTATCCACTGCATCATAACATTTTCCCTTCGTTGTGTAGACTTGTTTGGTAGATAGCAAGAGTTTAATAAATACTTGATTGAACAACTGACTGATTGACTCATTGAGTAATCCTGAAATTTGTCTTTGCATTTTAATGTCTTACTTCTCTAAGTTGTTTGGAAATGTTTCCAGGAGACCAAGTCCCAAAGGTACCTCACAGGCTTTTAAGTTGACTTTTCTCTATGACTCCACAGAAAGCAATTAATGGACTAAACATTTTGTGTGGAGTCAATAACGGGGAAAATCTCTTTGATTTCTGAACTGCAAGTCATGAAAAAAAGTGATAACTTCCAGATTTCCAGGTTTGCTCCTTTCTTATGGTGAATTGAAATCTCCTGGCAGAAATTAACTTCTCCAACTGCCACCTGTTGATAAAAACAGACCATTCCCTTGGGAGACAACAACAGCCTATATTTGCCAGCAATACTTTACCAGACATCAGTCTTCCCTTCTTGATACCATGTATGTTTTGTTTTGTTTTGTTTTTTTCTGGGAGCACATATCCTATGAATGAATTTGTCTTCTTGCTTTGGGATATAATGTAAGTTTTCTTGGACACATTTGCATTCATTGACATTAGAACTTGATTGTCTCTAATAACATCTCTCATCAAATTTTTAACAATGCTTATTCAATATTTTTAAATACACATGACAGATAAGTAAAAAAGGTAAACTTAGAAGTTTTTTTCCCCTACAAAACCCATAGTCTTGTTATCTTAGATCACTTGGATTCCTACTTCCCCATCTCAGATACTCATATGCTCATATGTCATATGCTCAACCACCCCCAATGAACTTATTTTTTTGTTAAACCACTCCCCCACCAAAGAGTAGGCCTGAGATTAAAGGTATTGAATATTAAGGATATGGAATGTTACTCCTTAAGACTAGGATTAAAGAAAACATGTTCTTGATATGAGCAACTTTAGTTAAGCCATCACTAGGCTCATAATGATGCCGAAAAAATCTTTTTTGTCCCTTCGGAGTCATTTCACCATCAAAAGCATTCGTGGACTACCTTGGGCATAGCCAAGCAATATATTAGAAAACAAATAAATAAAACTCTTTAAACCAGAGAGGTTTAGATCTTGACTCTAACCGTTATATAGCAATATGGCAAGGGTTAAACCATTTAAATTCTCTAAATTTCAGATTTAAATATGAATCCCCACTAAACAGCTGATCGACTGAATGAGTGTCTCTGAAAATGTCACTTTATTCATGGAATTATTAGGCTTGAAAAGGAGACTTTGGAGATAGAATGATCAAAGATATCAAGCTAAAAATATTTAAAATCTTCTAGGTAAATCTTTTCATTTTACAGATGAAGAAACAAAATCACAAAGCTGTTAGTGGCCACACAATTAAAGGCAGAGAGGATATGAACTCAGGTCTGATAATTCCCAATTCAGCATGATCTCCCCTGCCTGTAAAATCCATCTGTGCTTGATGTTCAGTTGTGTCAGTAAGGTCATATTCTTCAGATTCCCTTTGATGGTTTCTTTGGCAAAAACACTCGATTGTTTTGCCATTTCCTTCTACATTTCATTTTACAGTTTAGGGAACAGAGACAAACAAGGTCAGGAGTAGAGAACCTGTGGCCTCCAGGCCACATGTCACCCTCCAGGTCCTCAAGTACAGTCACTTGACCGACTCCAAACTTCACAGAACAAATTTCCTTAACAAATGGTTTTGTTTTGTAAAACTTGGACTTAGTCAAAAGGCTGCATCCAAGCACTTACAAGGTCATGTATGCACTTAAACCTGAAAGTTCCTAAGCACCAGTGAACACAGTTATGTGACTTGCCAGAGTCACACAACTAGTGAGTGTCTGAAGCTGAATTTGAACCAAGGGATCTGTCTTTCTGACTCCAGGACTTGAGTTCAATCAACTGTCCTACAGTACTTTTTACAGCTCTACATCTTAGAACAAAATTTCCTTTCCTTAGAAAATATTAACTTTTCCTCACACATGTGAAACTCTTGAGTAAGTAACTCAGGTTAAGATTCTTTACCTTTGGAGTTTAAATCTTCTCTCAGATGTTTTTCACTATTATGTGTTATTGGGTATTTATAGGGATAGCTTCTATATACAAAACTCTGGAAAAATTGATGAATGAAGTGGTTAAAATCATTGCTTCTTCCTCTTGTGTCATTCTCCATCCTTTGTTGTGGTTGACTACTACACTTTACTTATTTCTGTTAAAATCAAGAGTATAGGAACATTCCTGTCAAGGACTACTAGGGGAAAAAACCAAAGAGATACATAAATAGGGAGATAGATAGATGGATAGATAGATGGACAGATTAAGAGATAAAAAAGATAATTTGATGGATGTATAGTAAGGTGATGAATGGATGAATGGATGGATGGATGGATGGATGGATGGATGGATGGATGGATGGATGGATGGGCAGATTAAAATGTGAAATGATAGATGGATGGCATAGATAGATTAATGAGCAAACAAGAGGGGCTGGGATCAATATTAGCTCCAGAGAACAGATGACAAAACAGATTCCTCCCGTCTCTCCACAGAAAAATATCATATAGCAAATAATGAATATGGTTGATTGAGCTTGATTTTTATTCTGCAAATACTGTTTCTGTGGTTTTTCCATCCCCACATCAATGTCATAGAAGAATAATCTGAGAAATCTTTATCCTTCTTGGAAGAGAATAGTGGTTTTACATATGTCATTAATCTAATTAACCATTCCTTAGATTAATCAAGGTCAGCTCATCTAAGTTTTATTTTGTTTTGTTTAATAATAATATTTAAACAGTCAATTTTTTTTCATATTGGATAGTCTTCATGTTAGGATGACTATTAAAATACTTGTTAATGCACGTGAAAATGTTTTCTCAATTTACAATGGAGATCTTTCCAGGAATGGGATGTGGAACTTTTTTTCCATAATGGGAGATATGGGAAGCAGTGAAATGAAAAATGCTTGTGACTAAACAACCCAATGAATTATTTATAAAAAGCAAATAAATTGAGGAAATTATGAAAGTTAAAATTTAGCTACATAAGAAAGACAGGAATAGCACTTAATCCATTTAAATTGAAAATTTGAAATGATGGAATGTACAATCTTTAGTCATTAAAGAAAAAAACCCGACAAATTAGTTCGATTTAAATTTTCCAAGGCTGTTGGAGAACTTGGTGAATCCTAATTCCATCAAGTATATGGAGCTAGAAAGCTCTGACCAAGAAGATTAAATCTACACAAGGAACAGCTTTATTATGTTTGAAAAGGTTCCGGATAAGATGTTATGATGCTGAAGTGATGGATCATTTTCAGTCATAGCAACAGTGAATTTTTGTTTTCTTAAGTAAACAAAGATTGTTGCTCAAAACATTCCAAAGGTACACAAAAAAGTAAGACACACCATTATCATTATTTTGAAGAAACCTTTGCCCTGCTTTGTATGCTTCTCTTCTCCTCCTCCTCTCCCCTTACCAAATATCAAATGTCATAACGTTCCTGGTTTACTTATTTTGACTTGACTTTGCTACTCATTTACACCATCCCACCATGGAAAGAAAGAGGGAGGCTTACTTTCCCTTATAATAAACATATTAGGTTATGAGAATTAATTATGTGATTCCTTATTAAAACTTTTAAACTAAAACCAGACACTTTGAAATTTATTTTGACTATAGTTATCCTAAAGAGTGGGGTATATGCATATACACACGTATATACAGACAAATAAATATAAATATACATATAGTAATAGATAGATAGACATATATAATCATTGTTTAAGATATGTTCATATTACTTCAAGTTATTATTTTGAAATAGAAGGTATAAATGGATCTATTTACCTTGAAAAATATTAGAAAACAGATATTTACCTAATATTTTTAATTCTATGACTTAAAAGTGGACACTTTAATTGAAAAAGTTACAATCAGTGTGCCCATTAATACAATCTTCTGTTTTATAAATTATCTCATAACGGATTTTATGCACTATACATATAACACATAGCAAGAATAAGTTGTCCTATTCCACAGAATTTCAGATTAAATTAATATTCCACTTTATATTTATCACCTATTCTAACTACATGGAAAATCAGAACAATGTCACAGAATTTGTTCTCAAGGACTTTTGATGAACAAAGAGATGAAGAAAATATGTTTTGCATTCTTTCTTCTCTGTTATTTTGCAATCTTTCTGGGTAACTTCGTCATCTTCATGACTATCACGTGTAGTCATATGATTCAGCAACCCATGTACTATTTTTTATGCCATTTGGCCCTCAAGGATCTGGCCTATACTTTTACCATCATCCCCACATTGATCAGAGACCTAGTTGCAGAGATCAAAACCATCTCCTTTACTTGCTGTATGACTCAGCTCTTTACTGCTTATTTGCTAGGAGGTGCTAAAATGCTTATTCTGGCATCTATGGCCTTTGATCATTATATTGTCATCTGTAAACCTTTGCACTACAGAGTCATTGTGAACCAGCTCTAATGTAACATGCTGATATTGACTGCCTGGGCAGTGGCTTTTTGGCATTCCATTGCCCAGTTACTCATGGTCCTTTGGTTACGTTTCTGTGGCCCTAATCAGATTGACCACTACATATGTGATGTGAAGCCCCTCCCGAAACTGGTCTTCACCGACACTCATGTTGTTAGTATCAATGTCATTGCTAACAATGGAATGGTTTGCTTGGTTACATTTCTTGTCCTTCTTGCGTCTTACATAGTGATATTGTATAATCTTCCAATGCACTCAAGAGAGAGTAGACACAAAGCTCTCTCCACCTGTGGGTCCTAAATCATGTTTGTAGTCCTGTTCTCTCTGCTTTGTGTCTATACGTATGTGCCACCTCCAAGTGACAACAATAGTGAGAAAGAATTTTCTGTGTTGTGCACTCTGATTGCACCCATGCTGAACCCTCTTATATATTTTCTGAGAAATACAGAAATGAAGAATGTAATGCAGAAGTTGTGGTACCACAAAATGTAATAGGATAAAAATAAAACATGCAGCATTGAACTTGATCTATTCCTTGAGTCCATAGTGTCAAAATCTGCTTCCATATTCCTCAGTTTTCTGGTATTAACAGTATCTAACAATAATCTCAATAAACACCTTTAAAAAACTATGGGTTCATCTTGTCTAAATTATTGATCTTTGCATTACCCAGTAGTAAGAATAAGTGTGTGGGTCTGTGTATATGCCTATTCATGTGTATGTTTATATATGTGTATATATATATGCATACACACACACACACACATATATATATATATATATATATATATATATATATATATGTATATGTATAGGATAATGATAAAAGAAAACAACATCTGTTTTCTTGTTAACCAGTCAAACCCTTTAATCTTTAAAGTGAATTGATACTTTATGAAATAATTAAATTATTAAATGCGGTCAAGCACAATTGATTCTTTCAGTACTCTCTGAGAATGACCATGGTGGCAGTGGGAAATAAGCCTGTAATAATATTGTAATAACCATAGAAAAAGTAGGGACACATAGCATGGAAACAGTGACAAATAATGAACAACATACAGAATCTGAAAGGATGGGAACAGGGGATGGGATGGTGAAGGAAAGCAGGTAGCAGTGGGGGTGATGGTGGGTAGGGAGAGAGACATCCATGTCTTACCAAGCTCTAAAGGGCTGCACAACATCAACTTCACCTGTCTTTTGGAACACAGCTTTTGAAACAAATTGTTCTCAGCCTCTTCTTGAGTGGAAATCTTCTCATACTTGGAGCAGACCCCCCCCGCCCCCTTATCCCCATCTCATCATCTCATCCATGAGTTTGAGGCCCTTCTGGTCCTTTCAATCTGGTTTAGCCTGTCTACTAAGACAGTTTTGGTGGGGTGTGGTCACTGCTCATGCTACAGCTTCTTGGAGCCACAGGTTAGAGTTGAGTGCCAGATAGACACCAAAGGTTAATGAGCAACCCTAAAAAGGGCCTAGTTTTCCTATAATACCCCACATACCTGACCAGCTACTTATAAACTTATATACTGACAGGAAGGGGGAGGTATTCAGAGACTGGATCAAGATACAATTTGAACCTCAATTAAAATGATACAGTGACAAGAATGAGGGTGAATATGTATCTTATATGGCAAGTCCTGAAGAAGGTTTTAGAAAAACAAAACCAAAGTCAGAGTTACAATTTTGATGGATAATTAGAGGTGATTTTCCTGCAACCAGATGATAATCTGGTAATGATGCAACGTAAATGTCTTACAGAAGAGAAATTACATTGTATCTGGAGTTCCATGGAAGGGATTCCATGAGGAATTAGGATGAATGAACTAGATGTGAAAGTATTGTTCAGGGCAAGAATTAAATTAGACTTCAATCTGCATATTGACTGAATTATAAAAAAGACTAGGAATATGTTAAATAATGGTGCTTTGTCATTGCAATGCCTAGAAGGGCTGTCTATTACATGTAATTATAGCACCCTATTGCTGTTACTGTGTACAGTGTTCTCCTGATTCTGCTCACTTCACTCAGGATCAGTTGATATAAGTCTTTTCTGGTTTGTTCTGAAATCTGACTGCTCATAATTTCTTCTAGCTGTAATGGCGTGTCAAATAGGATTTTTTTTTTTTTGGTGATTTTCTGGATTGAGTTATAGCCAGTCAAGTAACTTTGATTGAATTTTGCCTTTGATTGAAAATTATATATGTATGTAGAGAGAGAGAGACAGAAAGACAGAAATACCGAGAGACAGAGAGATCTATCTACATATGTGTGTGTTTGTGTGTGTGTGTGTGTGTGTGCACATATTGTATTGCTTGGAGAGAGAAGTGAGATAGAGGGGAGAAGAGCTGAGAGAGAGAAGTGAGCATGAGTGGACTAGGGGAACTTGCTTGTGGAGAGGCCTAACAGAAAGAATGTTTGAGATATGCATGCCCCTTCCGTTAATTTGTGTTGATTTCTCAGGCAGAAGTCCTGTCTTTTGGTCTGTTTTAATTTATCAGTTAGTGGTGCTGTCTTGATGACACTCATAATGTGCATAAATATTTTTATACCTCTGTTAAGCTTTGTTTTCCTTGAAAAAGAAGCTGAGGGCAGGAACCCCTGGAGCCTACTTGTCAGGCAGAAGCAGGAAGAGCTTGGAACAGTACCCATGAGCTGAGATAATGAGCAGAGAGGCACCTGTGTGTGAACTCAGGCAAGACCTGGGAGTTATTGGCCCATGGAGGAGGAGCTGTGGGGTTTGAAAGTCAGCCTTGAGTCAAGATGAGAGAAGGCGCAGACACTGTATTAAGGAGATTCTTCCTACAATGACTTAGGGATGGCTGGTGTGGTATTTTCTGCTACTACTTAAGGATGTGTTATGCTAGGGAAGACTCTACCTTGGGACCTCCTGACATTAGGGAAGAAATGATATGTGCTGTCCACCATATGATGCACTGAATGCTATGAGACTCATATTTATGAGATAATATATTTTGTTTAAAGATATTTTTATGAATGTTATTTTTTACTTCATTGAACATTTAATTTATTGCTGAATAAGGAGTTCCCTATACTACGCTATCAGACCTTTGAAATTATTCATAGCAGCTGTCCTAAAGTGTACTGCTGTGACTACCATTACAATAGCACAATAGTAATATTTTACTATAATTCCATTATATGCATATACCAAATCTTGTTCAGCTATTCCTCAATTAACAGACATTCTCTCAATTTCCAATTCTTTGCCAGCACAAAAAGAGCTATTGCAAATGTTTTTGTCCATGAATATGATTTTTCTTTTTTAATGAAATTTTTAGCATACGGAACTACTAGTGTTATTTCAGGATCAAAAGGAATGTACAGTTTTATAGCCCTTTGTACAAAGCTCCAAAGTGCTCTCCAGAATCATTGGATCAGTTCAAAATCACACCATAATGCATGTGTTCCAATTTTCCAATATATTCTCCAACATTTATCATTTCATCTTTTTTGGTGTATTCACCAATCTGATAAGTATGAAAAAAGAAGCAAAAACAAATCAACAGGACAGTCAAAGCAATTTTAAAAAGTTGTTCTTCAAAGATAAAAAACTGAATGTTGAGTTGGATATTTAAAAAAAAAAAACTTGTGCTCAATAACTCTAAAAACTACAAATCTTTTTTTATATAGAAGCCAAGAATAAAAGAAGCCGAAATCAATGTCATTATTATGTACCAATACATGTATGTGCATATATACATATATGTGTATGCATGTGTATATGTATATAGATACGTATATACATCTATCTATAACTTCGTGGCATGGAGAAAGACCTTATGGATTTTATAGAGCAATTGAAATTCCCATCAATAATATGTCTTGCTTCAATGCTAGGCTTGAGATATTTTCCCCAAACATCTTTCCTACTATATCTTTTCTTTCAATATGGTCTCTTTTCCTATGACAGAATTACTTTTTTTCCTCCTGTGTTTACTTAGATCCACATATTATCTCTCTTGGCAAGCAGAAGTGAGGGAAAGCCATCAACACCATTATCATCACTTCTACTTTCTGTAGTCTGGAAGAGCAGAGGGAAAAGAAAAAGAATAGCGATTCCTTCTTAAGAGGGGAGTTCTTTTTTTTTCTTCCACATTTGCCTCTCCTTTCAGTTCACAAGAATTATTCTTTAGACTTTTGGCAATAGATTAACATAGTTTGTTTTGAAAGGACACTGTGTTTTTGATATTTCAGCCATTCAAAGACTAAACATTAGAATTTCATAAATTTAAACAAAGAACTTTTCTTTAAAAAGTTTAGCATAGTTTTCATCTTCTTTCTAAACTTAGATTCGTATCCGTTATAATATTCACATAAGCCACACAATATGTGGATTTTTCATTTATTTTATCTCTTAGAACTTGAAACATGATAAACTCAAAATCTGAAATGTTGAAAATGTGACTGTTCTAAATCTGAACATAATCACTTTTATCTGTCTCTAAAATTTTGTAATTGTATAACTTGGTATAGATTGTTCATGTTTTTGGTAAGGGCCTTGATGATCCCTTCACTACAATGATATGATAAGATTAATAAACAGTGAAGGTTAATGAGCTATAATTTCAAAAAACATGATTTATAATGGATAAGAATGGATTTTTATTAATCCATTAAAAAGCTAATGCACTAATTCAAGTTCAGGGGAATGGGAGCCTATAAAAAGGTGATATTAGGGATATCAGTAAGGATAGATTTAGAGGAATGTGTTAGATAATTTAGAAACAGAATATTTGACACTGGAGGTGATGTGAAACAAGAGTATGATAATCATGACACTGAGGTTGATAATAATGAAATCTCATATTTATATGTTATTTTTAAAATTTTCAAGTCTTCTTGTAGACAGTATTTCATTTGATCATAAAAAAAAAAAACAACATACCAGGGAGCAGGTAGACAGTGTAATCATGTCTGGGAGTACTAACATAAAATAAGTTATGCATATACATATATGTGTGTATACATATGTGTTTATATGTATGTATATGTGTGTGTATCTTTATATATGTTCCCTCTAACTAGTCCAGTACTGGAAAAGCTCTTATGAGTTACAAGTTCCATGAAAGAATGTCAACAGTTCAGTTTTAATGAGTTTCTTAAGGTTTCTCTTTCCTATTTACCTTTTCATGTCTGGTTCTTGTATTTGAAAGTCAAATTTTCTATTCATTTCTGGTCTTTTCAACAAGAATGTTTGGTAGTCCTCTATTTCACTGAAGTTCCAATTTTCCCATGAAGTATTTTCCTCTGTTTTGCTTGGTAGGTGATTAAAGTCAATATTTCAATCCTACCTCCTTTGACCTCTAGAATATCACATTCCAAGCCTTTTGATCCCTTAGAGTAGAAGCAGATAAACCTGTGTTATCCTCATTATATTTCCACAATTCTTCAATTATTTCTTTCTTGATGCTTGTAATCCTTTCTCCTTGACCTGTATTTGACTGCAATATTTCTAGGAGTTTTCATTTTGATATTTCTTTGAGGAGGAGATCAGTGAATTCTTTACATTTCTCTTTTACCCTCTGGTTCTAGAATATCATGTCAATTTTCCTTGACAATTTCTTGGAAGATGATAGTTAGCCTCTTTTTTTGATCACCGTTTTCAGGAAGAGCAATTATTTTAAAATTATCTCTCCTGGATGTATTTTCCAGGTCAATTTGTTTTTCACAATGAGCAATTTCACAAAGGTTTCTATTTTTTATTTGTGTGGTTCTATTTTGTAAAATCTTGATTTCTCATAAACCCATTAGCTTCCATGTGTTCCATTCTAATTTTTAAAGAACTATTTTCTCCAGTGAGCTTTTAAACCTCCTTTCCCATTCGACCCATTTTGATTTTTACAGAATTCTTCTCCTCATTGGCTTTTTGGGCCTCTTTTTCCATTTGGGTTAGTCTATTTTTAAAGGTGCTATTATTTTTTTGGCATGTTTTTTGGTCTACTTTAGCAAGCTGTTGACTTGCTTATCATGATTTTATTGTATTGATCTCATTTTTCTTTGAATTTCTTTCTACACCTATGTTATGTAATTTTCAAAATCCTTTTTGAGTTATTCCATGGTCTGACACTACTCTATTTCTTTTGGAAGTCTTGATCTTGCTGTCTTCTGATTGTATGCCATGCTCTTCCTCATCTGAAAAGATGAAAGAAAATAACATTTCACCAAGAAAATAACCATCTTCAGTCTTATTTTTCCAGTCACTTACTTGCCTTTTGAGTTCTTTGTCAAGTGGAGCAAATAATACCATTGGCTTCAGAAATTTTGTGCAGCTATTCTCTGAGATATTTCCAGGGGTGTATAAGTTCTCAGTTCCTCTAAGGTAGCACAATTAAGGGAGAGGAGTTTACTCCTCTCCTCACCTACATACTGGTCTGTGAGCAACCAAAAGCAATAGTTTCTTCCCTGGAACTACAAGTAACATTCTCACTTCACAGCCACCACCACCTCTGCCACACCAGTGATCCTTTTTACCCCAGGACTCCTTTACTCCTCTAAGGACCAAGATCCATATCAGCGACTTGATTCTCCCAAGGTCTTTCAGATGAGGGCTCCAGAAATGGAAGATGCTGCCTCATTGGCTACTGCTGCTCTGTGGCCAAGGCTAGGCTTGGACCTTTCTTCCTTTCACCTAGGTGAAAGAGTTTTCTTACTGACTTTTGAAGCTGTCTTTGGTGCTTGTGAGTTGAGAAATCTGTGAACCTCAGCAGTTGCCCATGATTCCTCACCCTGTAGCCTGCTCCAGTCCAGTCCCTGCTGTGTGGCCTATGTGGGGCTGTGCTCTGTTCTAACCCTACTGTGATAAACCTTTCCTATCAGCCTTCCAGGCTGTCTTGGGCACCAAATTATTTTCACTCTGTCATTTTGTGGCTTCTACTGCTCTAGAATTCGTTTAGAGTCATTTTTAGAGACACGTTAAGGTCTATGAAGAGAAAGCAAGAGCAGGTCTGTCCTTCTACTCCACAATGTTGACTGTGCCCCATATTAAGTATATTTTTGAGGCAAGGAGTTTGCACGTCAAAAGTGTGAGGTCTCTGACATTCACATTAATGAAGAAACCAGATGGGAGCCAAGATGCAAAAGGGAAAAAAATTTTTTTTTCCCTTCACCAAAGTATGCTGCTATACTCCAAATAGTCTAAAAACTTGGCTGCTATAAAATGTCCATGGGAATGGATTCCCTGTTTCCACATGTACCTTGAAAATCAGAAAATGCTAGACAAAACTTTCTTAGCAGATTCTTTTTTGCCAGATTTTAAGTTTTTTGTGGAGTTAGGGAATTTTGGTACCTCTTTCTGTTTCTCTGAGATTGCATCTGGATGGAAGGCAGATTTCAAGATTATAAGCCCTTGTGCAATTCAAATAAACCAGTATCACCCTGAATAAGACCACTGTATTTCAAGTGATGCAAGAGAGAGACTTCGGACAAAAAACAGGCATGAGATTTTGAGTCACAACACAGTTTCACATATTTGCGTCTTGACTGTCTAAGAAGAAGTCAAGATTTCAGATTCTAGGTTTGGTTTTAATGAGTTAATATCAATCAAGGATACATCTACCTCACTGTAAGAATGTAACACCTTTTTAAATTTTATTTTAATTTCCCTTCACCACATCTACCATAATTTATAATTCTGTTCACTCCCTTCTTCCATATTCTATCCCTGTGTAACATACCTGACTGTTAGTACAAGAAATTATACGAAAAATATTTCTTCTATTTATTCCTCCTTCCCTACCTTCAACTATGGAGTAACTTGGGAATTGAATGACTCTTTTGCTTGACAAAATTTAAGTTGGGATCATTACTTTGTCATAGCACTTGGTGCTTTTCAAATCCCTTCCTTACCTATTGTCTGACCTGCTTATCATGTCATTTTTATAGACGTGTTTTCATCCTTTCCTTTTCAGATGTGGAAAGTGAGACTAAGAGAGATTTAGAGTTACATTAGATGACAAAAGAAATTTTAAAATAGTCAGGATTATATTGATGGAAGGAAGGAACTGCCATAAATGGAAAAATCCTGGGTTCATGAAGACATCAATGTGAACAAGGACCAAAACACGTAAATCAAAGAGGTCAGTATTAAGACTGTACTCCCATCTGAAACTTCAGAAAGGACTGTGAGTTGGTCTGAAGCACAACAAGCCTTCTTGAAACAGCTAAAAGCCAAAATGGAGAAACAAAAGGAAAACTGACCAAAGACTTTAAAAATATGAAAAAAGAAATCAGAAAACAATTTAAAACGACAATTAGAGAAATGGACAAGGAGGTACAAAACCTAACTGGAGAAAATAACTCCATACAGGGAACAATTGGCCAGGTAGAAAAAGAGGTGCAAAAGTTAACTGAAGAAAACAATTTGATAAAAATTAGAATCTGGTAAATCGAAGCTAATTAATCTATGAGATATCAAGAATCAGTCAACAGAATCCAAAGAAGGAAAAGCAAGAAGAAAATGTAAAGTATCGAATTGGAAAAAAGAATCTGACCTCGAAAATAGATTCATGAGGGAAAATCTAAAGATTATTGATCTACTAGGAAGTCATGATGAAAAATGAGACTGGTCTCCTCCAGCCACAGCAAGGGGGACCCTCCTTTTCGATCTTCCCAGGATCACAGGCTAAGAGACTGTTTGCTCTTTCTGCTATTTCCACTTTTCCAAGGTTTTTCTTGGGGAGATAATACCTGGTCATCAAGGTCAAAAAGGGGAGGGAGTTACCAATTACCAAAAACTCTGCTACCTTGCCTCGCAGAACTCAGAAATACATGAATTTCTTGTGTCACTCTCATTTCTCTTCCCAATTTTTCCTCCACATCTCTTACTTTATTTTCAAAATCCTTTTTAGTTTTTTCATGACCTGAGACTGTGGCATATAATTTTCGATACTTTTGGACATAGAAACCTTGATTTTCATGTCTTCCTCTGATGGTATAATTTTCTCTTCCTCATATACAGTTACCAGAGAGGGAAGCACCAACTTCTGAGTTTCAGCTGGGGGTGGGAGGGAAGAGCAATGCTTAGTGGCTTCCCAGAGTCTTTCCAGTCAAAGAAACACTTACAATAAGTAAAGTCACTGGAGCAGGGGTTCTTAGCCTCAAGTCATTGGAGAGATATCATGGAATCCATGAACTTGAATGGGAAAGCCTATCTTTATGCCAACTACTCCCTGATTTAAAAAAAAAAATCCTTTAAATATTTCAAAACAGCATAGTGGAAAAGATTCCATTATTCACACCAGGTGGCCAAGGAAATATGTGGCATATAAAAAGACTAAGAAATCCTAAAACAAAGAAATATGTTAGCCTAAAGAGTTTTCAAACATCTCCCTAATTGTAATATAGATGTTACTTCGGTCTTTTTTATTTTTATCACGTTAAACAATTTATATAAAGAGGGCATGCAATTAAGATAATTAATCACATCTCAGTCTTAATTCAATAAAAAATATTAATAGTACCTTGCAATTATAAAAGAATAGATAATGTTGTTTTCCTGTGGAACATTTGATAAATTCTATTTTTTGTTTAAGATATAGTACATTGTGTATGCACCCTAAAGCCCTGATAGCCAATCCAACTCTGTCATTTGGTAAGTGTGTGACACTAAAGAAGTCACTTCTTATTGTGAACTTCCATTACCAGATTTGCAAAATTTGGAGATTAACTACTATTGTTTCTGAATTCTATGGCAATCTTTAAATGATTGCAATTTTAATTTCAACATATTTTGATGAAACAAAATTCAAGTTTCTAGAAAGATAAAGAGAAAAACACTGGTGAGTTGAATGAAGAGTTGAACAGGAGAATTGAATGAAGGCACATGAAGGCATATCCACAAAGGTGGATGAGTTCGCCAGTGGAGACAGAATCCTATTTGCAGTTCCAGGGCAGAAAAGAGTGCTTTTGGCTGCTCACACACCAAAGTGCAGGCTAGGAAAGGACTGCAATTCTCTACCTTGATTACACCCGCTTGGAGAAACAAAGAACTCACAGGTACCTAGAGACATCTCACAGAACAGCTGCCAAAACTTCTGAAGCTTAGGGTGGTATACCCTCCACTTCACAAAGGACTAAAAAGTCAAGCACCTGCCTGGAAAAATGCCTCAAAAAGGGAAAAATGAGGCTACAGAATGTTACTTTCTTGGTGAAAAAGGTATTTTGTTCCATATTTTCAGATGAGAAAGAGCAATACATACAATCAGAAGAAGACAACAAGGTCAAGCCTTCTGCATCCAAAACTTCAAAAAAATATTCAATGGTCTCATGCCATGAGAGAGGTGGAGGAAAAATTGGAAAGAGAAATGACAGCAATGAAAGAAAATCAAGAAAAGCAATTCAACAGCTTATTAAGGAGAACCCAAAAATGATGAAGTAAATAACACCTTTAAAAACTGAATAACACAAATGGCAAAAGAGGCTCAAAAATCCACTGAGGAGAAGAATACTTTGAAAAGCAGAATTAGCCAAATGGAAAAGGAGATTCAAAAGCTCAATGAACAAAATAGTTCCTTAAAAATTAGAATTAAGCAGATGGAATCTAATGATATTTTGAGAACTAATACATTATAAAACAAAACAAAAAATGAAAAAAACAGAAGACACTAAAATATCTCATTGGAAAAACAATTGACCTGAAAAATGGGTCCAGGTAAAATAATTTAAAGATTCAGGTCTACCTGAAAACCATGATGAAACAAAGACCCTAGACTTCATCTTCCAAGAGATTATCAGGGAAAACTGCTTCAATATTCTAGAGTGAGAGGATAAAATAGAAATGGAAATAATTCACCCATCGCCTCCTCAAAGGGTTCCCCAAAGGAAAACTCCTAGGAATATTGTAGAAAAATTCCAGAATTTCCAGATCTAGGATTGCATAGTACAAGAAGCCAAAAAGAAAAAAAAATCAATTATTGTGTAAATACAATCAGGATAACCCAAGAATTAGCAGCTTCTACACTAAGGTACCAAGGGCCTGGAGTATATTACAGAGGTCAAGGGAAATAGGAGTAAAACCCAGAATCACCTACCCAACATAACTGAAAATAATACATCAGGGAAAAAAATGATATTTCAATGAAATAGATGGCTTCCAAGCATTCTTGTTGAAAAGACCAGAACTGTACAAAAATCCATGACTCTCAAATATAAGAATCAATAGAAACATGAAAAAGAAAACAGGAAAGAGAAGGCTTCAAGAACTCATTAATGTTGAACTGTTTACATTTCTACATGGAAAGATTTTATGTGTAACTAATGAGACCTTTCCTCATTTTTAGAGTAGTTAGAGGGAATGTGTAGAAGCTCTTTTTTGCATCTTTTATGTGAGATGATTAGCTACGTTCTGCATCTCCCTTTCTCTTACTCCTAGTACACTCCACTCAACAATAACTTTTATTTTTTAAGTATTCTCCCTTCATATTCAGCTCACCCTGTGCCCTCTGTTTGTACACATGCACACACATACACACACATATACACACAATATATTATGTGTAGAGAGATACACACATATATATGAACACACATAGACTCACACACATATATACATGCAAATGTATGTTTAGATGTGTATCGCAATGTATGGATGTGTATATTACATATGTGCAGGCATGTATATGTATATGCATGTATGTGTACACCTACATGTATATGTTTATACACATGTGTATACATGTATATATTTGTGAAGACTGCTCGGATCTGAGCAGGCTTCGGAGATGGAATCTCCAGTGGTCGCACAGATCCATCCACCCACAGATGCCAAAGGTTAGTGAGAGATCATGTTTGGCTCACCAAAGGGAGAGCAGGTTGTCCCCATAACTCAGGCCCCCTCAGGAGGCAGTAGCAGAGGCAGCAGGGTACAGGTCTCGCAAAGCAAGCAGAGGCTCAGATCCATTGTTGAAGGTATCTGCATAAACCCCCTGAGGGAACTGAGCCCTGTGAGGCAGCCATGCCTCCCCCCCAGCAGCTGGACTTAATCTCACACTCAATAGTAGCCCCTCACCCCCAAAAGCTCTGAGGCTGGGAAGCAGCATTTGAATCTCAGACCCTAAGCCCTAACTTGGTGGATCTGGAGGGAAGGTGGGTGCAGAAAAGAATCTCAGAAATCAAGTAACTGGCTGGGAAAATGCCCAGAAAAGGGAAAAAAAAATAAGACCATAGAAGGTTACTTTCTTGGTGAACAGATATTTCCTCCTTCCAAGCACACACAGAGACAGAGAACACAGAGTGAATTGATTAGGATGGGATCATACCTTTAAAAAATGAAGTTAAGCTGTGAGAGAGAAAAGTATTGGGAGGAGAGAGGGAGAAGTGGAATGGGGAAAACTATCCCTCATAGAAGAGGCAGGCAGGAGACATTTTAGTGGAGGAAAAAAGAGGGGAGCTGAGAGAAAAACAAGAAGTTTATTCTCATCACATCCGACTAAAGGAAGGAATAAAATACACACTCATTTTGGTATGAAAACCTATTTTACAATACAGGAAAGAGGGAGAGAAGGAGATAAGCAGGTTGTGGGGGGGATGATGGAAGGGAGGGCAATGGGAGAATGGAGAAATTTGAAATCAACACTCTTGGGGAGGGACAGGATAAAAGAGAGAATAGAAGCAATGGGGGGCAGGGTTAGGGGCTAACCCTAACCCTACACAGATATGGCCTGTATTGAATTACCTGCCTTCCTAAAGGAAATGGGTGGGGAGGGAGGGATGGGGAGAAGTTGGAACGCAAAGTTTTAGGAACAACTTTTGAGTATTGTTCTTGCTACTGGGAAATAAGAAATATAGGTAATGAGGAATAGAAAGTTATCTGGCCCTACAGGGCAAAAGGGAAGATGGGGACAAGGGAAGGGAGGGATGATAGAAGAGAGGGCAGATTGGTGACAGGGGAAATTAGAATGCTAGGTGCATTGTGGTGGGGGGAGGGGACAAATGGAGAGAAAATTTGGAACGCAACATTTTGTGAAAATAAATGTAAAAGGCTAAATAAATAAATTTATTAAAAAAATTTAAATAAAAGAGTCAGTCAAACAAAATCTAAGGAATGAAAAGATAGAAGAAAATATAAAATATCTAATTGGAAAAAAAAAAAAAAAAAACAACTGACCTGGAAAATAGATCCAGGAGAGAAAAAGTACTGTAGCTGTCATACTTGTGGTGGTTTATAGATTTCACAACCCCAAAACACTGAGGATAAATTGGAAGGTCAGTGGAAAAAACTCTGTGGGACAGTGTGAGAGAGGAGAGTGGTCAAGTCCCAGTCTCAGAACAGAAGAGGTGGGTGGAGGAACCTGCCACATCAGCAGCAGGAGCTGCTGTAGCCACTTTTTCTAGAATTTTAGGTCCACAGACTGTCGGGGAATCAATCAGCTGACTGTACATCCCCCACCCCAACTAGAAGCACAGACTATGTTGACAAAGAGCTCAAAAGTCAAATAAATGGCAGGGGAAATGAGTGAAAACCAGAAAAAGAATCAGAATGTAGAATTTTCCTTCGGTGACAAGGAAGACCAAAGCATACAAAAAGGAAAAACAAAGTCAAAATTACTCCATCCAAAACTTCCAAGAAAAATATGAATTGGTCTTAGGCCATGGAAGTGCTGAAAAAGGATTTTGAAAATCAAGTAAGCCAAGTAGAGCAATAATTGGGAAGAGAAACGAGAGTGAAGCAAGAAAATCTTGAAAAAATTGTCAACTGTTTTTTAAAGGAGATCCAAAAAATGATGAAAAAACACTTTATAAAATAGACGAACCCAAATGGCAAAAGAAATCCAAAAGATCTTCCCAACTTGACATATGTATCTTTCTAATCTCAGCGGAAACAAATTCATATTATCTAAAATCCACAAAAGCTAATCTTTTTTCCACTGATCTTCATAACCAGGACACAATTTCCCATCACCCTTCTTTGCTCTGCCTGCTCCACCCTTCCTCAATTGCACCTTCACTTCACATCCCCCTAAAAGAAGTCTTTATTTCCTTAAAGACCCAGAACAAGAACCACTTTCTGTATAAAGACTTTGTGCATTCTTCTGAATGATACTGACCTACCTCAAACAAGTTTGTACCTAACTACTCTTTTCTTCTTCACTTTCTATTCATTCCTCTATTTAACTATAGAAGCACTGTTGTCTTGAAAATTATAATTTAAACAAGTACAGAGTAATGATTGCTTTGTTAATGCGTTTGAATCTGCAATACCTAGAACAGTGTCTGGAATATAATGGGTGCTTAATGTTTGCAGATTGAATTATAGACCATATTAACCATCACTAATTCTATCATTGACCTCTTCACTGTTTTCACCATGATCAATAATATGATATACTATAACCTTTAGTTTAATTCAATTTAAAATCCTGTGAGAACTAGTATAATAATATAAAAATGTTTTTTTGCATGATACCTCATTTTCACATTTTGTGAAAGCAATATTTGCAGACATGAGGCATACTGACGTGTGCTGCCTACTTTGTTCAAGTTTCAGATAAAAATATTGATGTTTGATGAGCAGACCTCTCAGTCACCTAGATGTCTATGACCAGTAAATTTCGCCCCATCACCCTACATGAGTCAACTCATGGTAGAACTCTCATCTTTTTTATTGTGGACAGTTTAACTCTATCAATGCAACCAACAATGCAGTTAACCTTTGTAGAGGCCATATCAAACTTTTGAATCACATTGACATTAGAATCTGTGAATACAGCCAGGTCTTTCACTTTTCAAGTGTTACAGTCAAAGATTCCTTGGAGACTGGACCAGCTACCATGGTAGAAAGTGAGACAGACAGAGAGAGAGAGAGAGAGAGAGAGAGAGAGAGAGAGAGAGAGAGAGAGAGAGAGAGAGAGAGAGAGAGAGAGAGAGAGAGAGAGAGAGATTAAAACATATATAGAGACAAAAGTAGAGATGCATAGGGATAGAGATAGAGAGAAAAAGAGAGGAGAGCCTCTGAGTCCCCTGCCACAGACCAGGTATTTTAGAGAATCTACTGACAGAAAGTTTAGTGTTACAGTGTTGATGTCTTCTTCAATGGATTTTTCTACTATTGGGTTATTGAAGTATTCTATTTACTGTTAATTCTGGCACTTAATAATTTTGTAAACTTTCATCCATTTCACTTGGACTGTGTTAAAGCAAATGTCCTGACATACATAGCAAGGGCTGCTATCACAGGTTCTTTGGTCTGCTTTTCTAAAAAGAAAGCAACTCGTGAGGGGTCAACAGTCATTTTAATCAAGAACATATATCATTCACTTAATTCAGGGGAAAATGTCAGCACCCTGAACTTCAGAGATTCTACTTATGTCCTTAATTTCCTTCTAGTTTCTTTATGGTTTGATTTTTCTCGTTCAAAGAGTAGAAAATTAAAGTCCTCCATTAGTATAGCTTTATCTTTTACCTCCTGTAAGTCATTTAAATTCTCCTTTAGAAATTTAGATGTCACATCCTTTGGTGCCAATATATTTAGTATTGATATTACTTCATTGTCTATTGTACCTTTTATCAAGATAATATTTTCCTTCTTTGTCTTTTTAAATTAGATCTATTTAACTTTATCAGACATCATGATTACTACCCTTTCTTTTAATTTTTACTTCATCTGAGCCATAATAAATCCTGCTGCCCTCCCCCTTTACCTTTATTTTGTCTCTGTACTTAAATATGTTTCTTATAAGCAACATATTATACTGTTCTGGTGTTTAACTTATTCTGCTACCTGCTTCTATTTCATAGGGGAATTCATGACATTCACATTTATAATTATGATAGCTAAATGTATATTTCTGCCTATCTTGTTCTCCCTTTATTTGTCTTTCTCACTCTCTTATCTCTCACTCTGTCCCTCCTCACAAAAGTTTTACTTCTGATCACCACCTCCCCCAATCTCCTACCCATTTTATTAGTTCTCCCTTTTCTTATTCCCATTCCTTTTTCATTTCCACCTAGGGTAGGTTATATTATATACCCAACTAAATGCATATGTTCTTCCCTCTTTGAACAAATTCTGAGAAGAATAAGGTTCAAATATTGCCCTTCACCTCCCCATTTTCTATGTCACCATAATAGCTCTTTCATTCCTCTTTCAAGTGAGATAATTTACCCCTGTTTTTCCCCATTCCCTCTTCTTCCAGTGTAATGTTCTTTCTCACCTTTTAATTTTGCTTTTTTGGGTATCATCCCATCATAGTCATCTCACATTCATAATCTCTGCCTATGTCCTTCTAATTGCCTTTGGAGGGATAAAATTCTTAAGAGTTACATGTATCATCTTGGCATGTAAAAATATAAACAATTTAATCTTATTGAATTTTTTCATTCTATTTTCTTTCTTTTTCTCATCTTTTTTATGTTTCTCTTCAGTTTTGCATTTGAAGATTATTTTTTTTTTCATTCAGCTCTGACCTTTTATTTAGGAAGGCTTAAAAGTACCCTATTTTATTAAATATGCATTTTTCCCTCAAGAATTTTATTCAGTTTTGATGGGTTGGTGATCCACAGATGTCATCTTACCTCCTTTGCCTTTTAGAATATAATATCCCAAGCCCTCAGTTCTTTAATGAAGAAGCTGCTAAATTATGTATAACCATCACTGTGATTTTCTGATATTTGAAATTTTTCTGACTCCTTGAAGTATTTTTTCTGCACTGGGAGCTTTGGAGTTTGACTGTGGAGGCAGGGGTTTTCTGTTGGCCAGCCACAGGGGCATGGTCTTGCTCCTGGTCAGCAATCAAGGCAGTTCCCACCGGTGGCCTACACTGGGATTGGGACCTTGCTGCTCTGATGGTCTAAGAGTGGTGGCTTGCCCCCAGAGCTGCTGACTAGCCATGTGGGTGGACTTGTCCTTCTTACTGGATTACCCGATGGTTCAGAAGCTTGTTGAAGAACCCCTGGTTTGTGGCCTGCCTCTTTGTCTGGTTTACCGAGTTCTTCTCACATCCCAGAGAGACAGACCTATGCTGGTTTGTGGCTACTCTGAGCTTCAATTGGTTCTGATGTGGTTTTGAGGGATGTTTGATGGGAGATATGGGAGGACTCCAGAAAATTCTTTCTCACTGTGCCATCTTAGTGCAAGAAGTCCTCTTAACTACACTATTAAAACAGTGCTTAGGGGTCTTCATGGGAATAGCATTATTTTGTCAAATTTAGATAATCTGAGATTAAATGTCTTTTCCTTCTTTCTTCCTTTCTTTTTTCTCATAGTCCTTGAGCTGATAGAAGCAAAGGAAGGGATAGAGTTATAGTAACTCAAAGCATTTTCCAAAGTTTCTTATTCTATCCTTTGGGATAAATTGAAGAATTTAAACTATGTACTAGTATCTGAGTTGGTTCAATAATCAGTCGGAAAGAGCAATTATCAATAGTTCAATGTAAACTTGGAAGGCTATGTCAACGGGAATACAATATGTGTCTCCACTACTTAACATTTTATCATTGAATTCAATAAAGCTACAAGTGAGATACTTATCAGCACAAAATAGGACAGATGGCTACCACATAGGATGACATTCAGGATCCAAAGGGAGCTATCATCAACCTAGAATTTTGTTCCAAATCTAACAGAGAACAATTTACTGGGAAAACAAAATGAAATTAAAAAGTGCACCAACTTACATTGGGTTTTAAAATATCAACTTTACAAGTGAAAGATAGGAATAATAACTACCTAGAAGTTTCTCTAAAAATCTATTTTACATTATTCCTTCAATTTCAATAAATCATGTAAAAAGATATTCCCAGATTCCCAAATGAAAGAATCATTGCCAGTATTAAGAAATGGGGGAAGCTAGGTGGTACAGTAAGTGACACACAAGCCCTAGAGTCAAGAGGACCTGAGTTCAAATCTGTCCTGAGACACTTTCTATCTATGTGGCCCTGGTCAAGTCATTTATCCCCTATTTTCTCAACAGAAAAAAAAGTTATAAAAGTATTAGAGTAACAGGTGTTTAAGAGATGATAATCCTGTCACACTCAGACCAATTCAGATCATTCTTGCAGAACAATATGCAGTTCTAATTAATTAATATACAGTTCTAAATTCACATTTTAGTAAGAGCAGTGGTAAGTTGGTAAGTATTCAGGGGATGGAGCCAGGTAGTGAAGTTCCTCACTATATCATATATGAATTCAGGACTTTACTCTTTGTTGTCCTCAAGTGTTTCAATAGCGACCATAATGTGTCAAATCAATGAAAGTTATTCGAGTTGCCTCCCCCTCCTCCCAGAATAAAACTGGGAGTAGAATTTTGGCTTTTGATATTAGAAAAAAAAATTCAGTAACAGTTAGGATTATGAAATGGAATAGAATGCCTCATTAAGTTAGCATGGGTATATGATGGATATAGTACCCAGACAGAGTCAGAAAGACTTATCTTCCTATGTTCAAATCTTGCCTCAGACATTTCGTAGCTGCGTTACCCTGGGCCAATCACCTAATCTTTTTTTGCCTCAGTTTCTTTGACTTTGGACTGTGCCACCTTGCTACTCCATTGTGTGATACACAGAACATATTTAATAACTATTTATTGATAGAGTGACAATGTCTCATGATATGAGTGACTCAAGGAAAAAGTTTAAGAGATGGGGGAAAAGGAAAAAGAAGAAATGTCTAATTGACAAGGTACTTCTGACATTTTGGGGAAATAATTGAAGGAAACAGTTGCTACTCTTGTATGAATTATTTCTTTAGAAAGATTTTCCTGGTCCATAACTTCTTCATGGCGTTCTTTACCTCTGCATTTCTCAATGTGTAAATCAAGGGATTCAACATGGGGGTGACAATGGTATAAAACACTGCGACCATCTTATCTTCTGAAAAAGTTGTGTCTGGCCGCATATACATGAATGTGCAGGGTCCAAAAAATATAATGACCACAGCTATGTGGGAACCACAGGTAGAGAGCGCTTTGCGCCTGCCTTCAGCTGACTGTTTCCTCAGGGACACCAGGATGACTGTGTAGGAGATCAGCAAGATAAGAAAGCTTCCTAGAGCAATGGTTCCACTATTGGCTGTCACCACAGCCCCTACAACATAGGTGTCAGTACAGGCAAGTTTCAGTACAGGATGCACATCACAAAAATAGTGATCAATTTCATTAGGACCACAGAAAGGCAATTGAACTACCAGTGCCACTTGGATGATGGAATGGATAAAACCACCCACCCATGTCCCCAACAGCATCTTATTGCACCTATCCCGGTCCATGATGGTCATGTAATGTAAAGGCCTATATATGGCTACATATCTGTCATAAGCCATCACTGTGAGAATGAAGATCTCTGTGCATCCAAAGAAGTGAACCCCAAACAGTTGCATCATGCATCCTGCATAGCTGATTCTTTTCTGCAATACCAATAAGTCTGCAATCATCTTGGGGGCTGTGACAGAGGAATAGCAAATGTCTACAAAAGATAAGTAATTTAGGAAGAAGTACATGGGTGAATTGAAAAGATTACCAGTGAAGACTGTTGCTATTATGAGGAGGTTACCCAGAAGAATAATTGCATAGAAAAAGCTGAACACCACGAAGCATATCCTCTCTACTTCTGGATTCTGTGAAAGCCCCCAGAAGACGAATTCAGTCACATTATTTATGTTCTCCATGGACTTTATTTGTATAGTCATATAATGCAGAAAAAAAAAATCAATCCATCTGAAATGATGTGGAAAAGATCAATAGCATGAATTAAAAATAATAACCATTCCTATTTCATTGGTGCTTTTCTCCCATTGGAACTTCTTGAGATCATTTTTACAGATTTTATAGCTCTAATTTATAAACGAGGAAATGATGTGATCACAAAACTACTTAACGGAAGATTCTAAATTTAAACCAAGTTCTGAGTTCCACTCCACAGTTTTTTTTCATAACATCACATATAGTTCAAAGAGAAACCCAGCTTAAATTTATTGTCCCTTTCACTTGAGAATATTTGAAATGGAGGGAAGACTAAAAGGGGAAGTGGAGTAAAAACTAGACATGAGATTGGTGTAGTTATATGTACTTATGTCTACAGATACAGTTATATGTGTTATATATATATAAACCTTTGTACATATATGTGTGTGTATATATATCTTTATGTATGTATATACACTGTGTGTATATGTGTGTGTGTGTGTATGCATCAGATATGATCTTGAGTAGTAACAGAAGCCTCAAGTTCACAGGCTCATACTTAATGGTATTCCTTTCTTTACACTACGGATAAAGAAGTCTCATGTGAGGTCATTTAAGTAAGCTACTGTGTGCCAGATATTATTACTAAAAATAAAACAGTACATACTCTCCAAGTGCTTGAATTTTAGGGGAGAGAAATAGGGAAAGGTGAGGAAATACTAAAAGTACACAACATAAATAATAAAGTAATTTTGTGGGTGAAATAGAATTAATAGTTGGATGTTCAAGAAAGACACCACGTAAGAGGTGGACGTTGAACCAGGCATTGAAACGGTGGCTAAAGGTTTTGAGATAAAAAAGCATGGACAGAGGATATACGTGATAAAGGCACAAGCATGGAGGACATGGAACACCATGTTTAGAAAATAACGAATAGAACCAATTGTCTGAAATGTACACTGAGTGAGTGAGAGTAATGGGAAATCCATCTGGAATAACAGGTTGAAGTTGTATTACCATTTTTAATTGACAAACAATATAGTTTATATTTTATCCTTGAGGTAATAAGGATGTATAGAATATTTTAGAGTTGGGAAATGATGTAGTCAGCATTATGCTATAGGAATATCCTTTGCATTGTTGGATAGAGAATAAATGGGAGAAAGAGAAGAAAATGTAACACTAAAAATTTGGAGGCTGTTTAGAACCTTCTGCATCCCAAATAAGATATGCTTTGGACCTGAACTGATGTTGTAATCATGCCACTGAGGAGAAAGGGAATGATATTGGATGTAGTGTAGTGGTGAAATCAACAAGGTTTTACAAGGGATGGAATTTAGACATGAAAGAATAAAAAAAAGTGAAGTCAAATCTAATGTTGGGAAGGTGAGAAACTAAAAGAATAGAAGTGCCAGGGAAACAAAGCAGGTATTAAGAGATTGTGTGAGTCAAGTAGGAAAGATAATGAGCTTTGTGGTCTATATATTGATTCTGAGGTTCCTAGGAGATGACCAGATGGATTAGCTAGATGATGTGTGATGGGAGTTCATGAAAGAGATGCAATTTTTAATCTTTGATGTACAGTTCTAGGAGGATTCTACACAGTGATAATGGAATCCACTGAATTTACTCTGAGGAAGTGTGGAGAAATGAAGGTCCAAAACAACGTGCTGGAAAAAGCCATATACAGCAAGTCAGATAAATGAGAGAAGAACCAAAAAAGGCCGGGCAAAAGAAAATATCCGGGAGGAAGAGCCATCAATCATTCATGCCAAGAGAGGAGAAAGAATGAATGATCCAATGTCTTTGAATATAGAAATGAAAAGTTAAATTGCTACCTTGGAGAGAATAAGCCAGGTTACAAGGATGGGGGAAGTGAATGGGAGCCAAGGAATTTGAGAAAATGAGCAGGACAATCTCCTTCTAAAACTGTCAAGAGAAAAGAAGACTGACAGACATTAGCTCTAGGAGTGGGTAGCATCAAGTCAATATTTTGTTTTGCTTTGTTTTTAAAAAAGGTACACTTCACAACAGCAACAACAAAGCTCTGATAAACCACAGAATACTTACATAGCACATAAAAATTATTCTGATAGATTCTCCATCACTGGAGGCAATTACTATAAATACTTTTACACTGATTTTACTGAAGGAGAAATTGAGAGTTGAAATGATTTCCTTACAGCTACACAGGCAACAAAGCTCAAGTCTAGAAATGGACATAGGTCTGCTAATTGCAATTTGAGGAACTTTCCATCATATTTTCTTCACTTAGACTCAAAAGTTTATTTGCAATTTGGCATCATGAAAAATTCTTGAATAAAATACCTGACCATCTTTTTTTCTGCCTCAGAAATTCTGAGGTGACTTGCACGGGCCAAGATGAAATCAGGGGACTCTGGGTCTCTTGCTCTCCCCTATTACATGTGACTTTATTTCTTGCTGCCTAGTTAAGTTCTTCCTGACTGAGGTCACCTGAGGCCATCCAAGATAGTGTTTCTTTTCTATCCCTTTCCATTTCTATCCCTTTTAAAGGATAGTGAATAAAACTCTTAGTTGTTCTCACTACAGCCCAACAGATCTCCAGAGTATTTTTTTAAGCTTCTGATCAGTTACAAACTCATATGTTATAAATTGTCTTGCAGAATTCCCAAACAATATCTGCAAACTCAGGTATGATTCCTGCTGAAATGTCAGACTTCAATTTTAATAATATATAGGCAAATGACCAGCAGTAATTGAAATACTCTAAATTCAACCTGTTTGCCCTGCTGTTATAAACTCAGAAATTCCCCCCCTTTCCTCCAAAAGAAGATGTAAAATATTATGACTACATACATAATCGTGTAATAAAATTTGTTCAAAAATATTAACATTCATATACAAAATCAAATATACTAAAATAATAAGTTCTTAATAAATGATGTAACCATCTTTCATTTTTTATATCTATTTGTCTATCATCTATATCATCTATTGGTCAGAAATTAAGATGATTACAAGTAAAACATTGGAAAGGAGAAAGTATGTCCTAGTAGAATATCATCTGGTCCTTTTTAAGGAAAGGAATGATGAAGTCAAAAGAAAAAAAAAATCAAAAGGAGCTGCGTAAATCCAACCACTATGGAATTCTCCCTTTTACTGACTTTTTCCCATTAGAAATCACTCCCATAGGTGGCACCTCTTAAAGTGTACAGAATGACTAGTTTATTATACTTGGTATAAAGGGCCACAATATTAAAACTTTTTTTTGTCTTTCCAGTAACATAGGAGGAGGAATGAATATAATAATGACTAACTTTATGGAGCTACAAGGTTTGCAGAAAACTTTGCCTATAGTAACTCACTTGATTCTCCCTGCAAACATTTGAGGTAGGTGACAGCAAGTTAATTGAACTCCCTGGATAAAGAAAGGTCAAGCCATTTTATGCAATGTGTAGCCTTAGAGAACAGCAAGAATAAATAAATTAAGTGACTTTTTCAGACTCACATAGCTACTCTTTGTTGATCCCAAGTCTGCCTAAAATTAAAGCTTTCTCTCTATCTGCTATGCCACATTTCCTCACTAGGTATTCTCAACATAAACCATAGGAGTCTACATAGACATTGAAATTCTGTCATCTTATTCCATTGCCTTTTATTAGATGTGTTCTTACTAATTTCTGACAAATAAAATGCTGAATTAATACTATATATAAAATGAACCATGAATAGATTGGGAACTTTCTTTTATCTCTCTATTCTATCTATTTCTCTATCTATCTCTATATTATTGAAAATTTCCATTGTATTCTAATTATTTCATTATAAAATATCATGAGGATATGGGCAGAATGGAGTACTCTTGGATATCTCAATATAGCCACTTTCCCCATCTGGATATGATAGTTAAATCATTTACAAATACAATTCTTACTTCTTTCAACTACGAATGTATTTAAGGCACAAGGGACTTTGTATTTCAGTTACTCATCACAAACAGGTTTTAGAAGTAGCTGGAAACTATGGGAGAATCAATTTGTCGTTGTTATCAGGCTTTTGTTTTGTCTTAATCATGTGGGTACATACAATAAACTCCTCAAAGACAGGAACTTTCTCTTTTCATCCTCTACTGTGATTAGTATAGAATGTTAGATGTCTTCAACATTCAGTACATTATTTATTGATTGAATGAGTAAGTAATATGCAATTTAGATTGTGGCATCCATGACCAATCCATTAATATTGTTTAATAAATTTAAAATTACACTGAAACTAAATTTCAGGTGTATAAGTGAAAACCTTCTAAAATCATTGATCCAGACATCCATCCTGGTTTTTAGATATGGCTATTTCTTTGCAAGCATTCCACTATTTCCTTTTTTTCTTTCTAAATAAATCCTACTTTCTTTGTTTTCTCATTGATCAAATGAGAAAGAAACTTAGAGATCAAATAGGCCAACACCTCCATTTTACAAAGGAAAAAGTTGAAACTCACAAAGATTAAGTGATTTGGTGATGACCATGTCATTACCCATGACATGGTCTAAGATTCTAACCCAGACATTTCTAATTCTTAATTCAATACTCAGCTTACTATATAATATTTTCTGTTCCAAAATCGGAAAGCAATAGAATTTCAAATATTCTTGATTATTTTGGGTTGTCATGCACCCCACTAGGACCCAATTTGCTTTTGGCAGAAAAAAAAATAACATCATTGATAAGGCTATTTTCATTTTTTCCAAATTTTCCATTTCTGTCTTAAGGATTTATGATTAAAAATGCTATCTGTGTCAGGAGAAATACCTGAAGAATTCTGAATTCAGATCTATGTATAGATATTTTTTGACTGATGTTTTTTGGTCTGGGTATGGCTAATTTGGAACCATGTTTTCAAGACTTCAGATGCATATGATTTGTATCCAGAATGGAAAACTAAGAAAAAAAAATATTAAAAATGCTTAACATGTAATTGAGAAAAAAAATAAACTAAGAGAAACAATATCTATTTATATTCCAAAATCAGTTAATTTCAGAGATGGAAAGGACTTTCAAGGTGATTACCTGTTTCTGGCCTCTTTCCACAAAACATTAAATCTCCCATGTAATCCCTCTCACCTCAGAACCTTACCAGAGATCTTCAGAGTCTGGTATATTCTGAGTCCCTCTGTTTCTTCCTAAGAAAACAGGCCATGGAATTAGAAAAATGAGAATGATATTTGACTTAGAAAATGTTTTATAATTGGCATTTTGAATTTTTGTAAAATATCAAAGCCTGTGCTTTTTTCTTACTAATTTATTAGAAGTCAAACTGCGTTATTAATATCTTTTGAAATCCCATTCCTCACCAAATCTGGAGGGATCCTTTCCAGTCTTACAAGCAAGTATATTTAAAATGGATGAAGTAAAACATGAGAGACCTAGGATATGTCCTTCCCCAAGGAAATAATCCATAGCAATTAGAGCTATCCAACACATATAATGGCTCAGGAGGGTAGTGAATTCTGCTTTACTTGGCAACTGGAAAAATAATTTAATAGGCTATTCTCAGACACTTTGTATGGAGAACTGGTCCTTAAAGCTTGGGATGTGGACTCTAGGAGTCCTTGACCCAATTTCAGAGGAGCCATCAAGTAACAAATAGCTTTATATTTTAAAATTTAAAGTATCTTCTTTTTGCAAGTTACACATTGTGTGAGACCAGACTTACTTCATGCACTTCAACCAAAATGACATATCACTATGACTTGAAAGAAGAAGGTTGATAGAACCTAGATTTTTCTATTAAGCCAGTCATTAAAGAGGTTTGAAAAAAAAACAATATACTACTCTCGATTTTTACTAATTTTTTGGAAAATATGATTTTCATTAAAATATTTTTATTGACATAAAATAGATTTATTACTTTACATTTAATTTATGAATTAATATTTTAATTTACCAGTTTTAATTTGTAATGCCATAAATATTGATAGGTAAAACTCATACAAACAAAAATATCTTCAGGATCCTCAAATTATTTATGATAAGAAAAGGATCCTCGTACCCAAAATGTTGAGAACAACTAGTAAGTCTAATTATAGTTCATCTTTGGCTTGAACCAAATGTCCAAAACATCTGAAAATAAGTTCATTATTGTTCTTGCTTATTTGTTCTTTATTTTGTTTCACTTTCCTCTAGCAATGAGGGTAGATTATTCTATCAGTTACAAATTTCATTCACATTCATGCTGTTGTGCTGATAAAAATAGCAACTAACACTTATGTTGTGTTAGAAAGTCCTTTAAAATATAATCTGATTTTACCTTCACGCAAATTGCAATGACTATTGCTATTATTTGATTTTTATACAGTTGTAGAAATGGAGGCAGGCAGAGGATAAGTTATTTACTCAGTGTCACACAAATAATGTCTGAATCAGCATTTCTCTATCTACCGAGTCACTTACTTGAACACTTTGCTGATAGTTTGGTGCGGTCAGCACAGTCGGACAGGTCCGGGGCCGTGACGGGGCTCACAGAGTAAGGATGAAAAAACAGGCGGCACACAACAGTCTGAAGGAGCTGACGTTTATTCTAGACATACTGAGCCAATAAATCAGGGGATCGAGGTGCATAAATAGTAAAAAAATTAAGGGTAGTGATTGAGGCATGAAACAGAACAGATCATGATAAGTAGAAGGGAGGTCTCAAGGCCTCTTTATCTAATGTTTTCCTGTATAGCAGGGGACTTTTTGCCTAGAACTTCAGCACCCAAATTCAAGGAGTGCACCTGAGAACTATATATCACTTAACTTCTTAAGTCAGCTATTATTCTCCCTTGAAGGAGGGGAACTTTTGATAAGGGGCCCTTTCAAACCCCTCAAGGTTCTATACATCTCCCCCTTTTTGTTTTACAATGACTCTTTCCTATTCATCTGAATACTGAATGCCAGGTTATATATAGTATTGAGGAACATGGACAGCAGGGTAGGAGCACAAATACAAGTGCAAAATACTCTTACAAGGCCTATAACCAACAGCCCGAGGTCTTGTGCAAGGTCACTAAAAAAACCCTGTGCTCTACTTACCACGTCTGCAATCTACTGTGCAGCCTCAGGTGGATCCAAGTCCCTGTGACTTCTGGCATCATAAATAATGTGAAAAATTTGTTCCAAGTCATCCATATCCATAGTTACATCATCCACATTCTATAATCCTCTTAACTGATTGGCAATTTCAGTATAATTATCATGGGTACCATTATAATTCACATTTAACAAACAAAAATGGGTAAACCTATAATCACATTTTAATCTGCTATATAAGGTGAGTATCTCAACTTGTTCATTAATTTCTATTACTTCCCATCATAATTCATCAATGACTTGATAAAAATCCTTGTTAATTTTTTCTTGTACTTGAAATGCCCTTGTAATATTTCTGGATAATTGATCTCAGGATTTGACTTGTTTAACTTCTGTTTGTACACTCATAATAACTTCTGTTAAGCTACACTACTAGCAATAATTACTACCAAAGCAATAATTCCAAAAAATTATACAGAAAATACACCTTTTTATTATGAGAAAGCAATTTTCTACGAAGCAAATGGGTAGTCTGATCTCCTGGAGCTTGGTACCATTGAGGCGCCTTGGCCAGAAGGAGAGTGAATGGACTCTATCTAATAACAAATACCTTTTGGCTTCCTATGTATTCATTTATGCAAGTATTCACAGAGCAATTCAAGCAAATCACATTAAAAGTGTTGTTCCCTTGTGCTGTCACAGTCCCATTTTTGTCAGCCATAACCAAGTTAAGGGAATTCAGTCAAAAGAGGAGCCCAATGAGAGTCTGTTTGGTATCTCCTTTAGCCTTTCCTCTTGGACACAGCAGTCTGAACAAGCTGAGTTTATTCTGGACATACTGAGCCAATAAATCAGGGGATCAGGGTGCTTAAATAGTTAAAAACAAGAACGGCAGAAATTGAGGCATGAAACAGAAGAGATCATGATAAGTAGAAAGGGAGGCCTCAAGCCACTTTATTGGAATGTTATCCTGTATATCAGAGGCCCTGATTCCTGGAACTTCAACAGCCGAATTCAAGGATGTGTACCTGATAACAATATATCACTTAACTTCTTAAGTCAGCTACTCTCGCTTGGAGGAGGGGAACTCTTGATAAGCAGCTGTTCCAAACCCTTCAAAGTTCTCTACAATAGTTCACATATGAAACATGACACATACATACATATACATCAGTATACATATAGTAACTTATACAAATCACATATATTTTACTAAATCCACAAAAGTATCACAATTATATTTAACAACAGAAATAACAACAGCAGTATTACAATCATCAATTTCTATTTTTGTTATAAAC
This sequence comes from Bettongia penicillata ogilbyi, assembly GCA_023548195.1. Lineage (NCBI taxonomy): Eukaryota > Metazoa > Chordata > Mammalia > Diprotodontia > Potoroidae > Bettongia > Bettongia penicillata. The sequence continues at coordinate 1,645,879 of JAJHZJ010000280.1, forward strand.
ATATTTACAAATTATCTCACCTCTCCCTTCCCCTTTCCATTAAGAGATATTGTTTCTATGCATGGCAACAACATGTTTCAGTGGAAAGATTTCAAGATTCAGAGCAAGAAGATGTATGCTCAGATTCAAGCTCTGATACCTATGAAAACCTGTTCAAATCATTTTCCCTCTCTAGGTCTCAGTTTCTTTATCTATGAAAGGAAGATGTCAGATTAAATGATGTCTAGAGCCCAAATGAACTGTAAATCTGCGGTTATTTGATTACATATTGTATTGGGTGTATCCTGTAGGTTTAATGAACCATTTGTAAGCATATTTGTGGGAAATAGTAGAAAAAATGGCAGTAATACACTTGGATAAGGACATAAAACAATGGGAACATCTGTCACTATTTCCAACTTAATTGATGTATAGCAGATAGAAAGAAAACATTCATATAACCACTGAAATGGAAGAGCCTATAGGAGTTGTTTTGATGCAATCATTTTTTTAGATTTTTTTTTATATTTTAAATAAAACTTTATTTATTTAAAAACATGAAATTATTCTTAGTTTACAGGTGAAACAAATAATTGGAGAAGGTTGGATTTAGCCCACTGATTGTAGTTTGTCAACCCCTATTCTAGCCTGTCAAGATAATTTTGGATCTTAATTCCCATTCAACATATTAGCTATCCTTACCACCTTTGCATCATTGGCAAATATGACAAGCATGATTCTTGCGTCTTTATCCAATGCACTGATAAAAACCCATGTTGAACAGGACAGTGTCACGTTAGATTGCATGACTAATGACCTCTTTCCAAGTTAACACTGAACTATTAAAGATTATTTTTGGGTCCAGTCATGCAAACAGTTCCAAATCTACCTGACTATAAACTGTCTTCTAGCCCATATCTCTCTACCTTGGGTACAGAGATTTTATCAAATGCTTTACTAAAAACTAATGTTCACAGCTTCCCCTACTCTAACAGTCCATTTATTCTGTCAAAAAAGGAAATGAGATAAGTCAGCTATGTCTTGCTCATAACAGAACCATGATGGTTTTTGATTACTCCTTTATTTTCATATGTGAGGTTAATTTGTTTAAGTTTTCAACATTCATTTTCACAAAATTTTGAGTTTTAAATTTTCTTACCATCTCTTCCCTCCCTCCACCCCAAATCGCCGAACATTCTAATTACCCCTATCACCAATCTGCCCTCCTTTCTAACATCCCTCCCTTCCCTTATCCCCATCTTCTCTTTTGTCCTGTAGGGCAAGATAACTTTGTGTACCCCATTACTGGTATTCATCCTTTCTTAGTTGTATGTAAGTACAATACTCAATGGTTGATACTAAAAATTTGAGTTCCACCTTCTCTTCCTCCCTCCCTCTCCATCCATCCCCACTGGAAAGGCAAGCAATTCAAAATAGGCCATATCTGTGTAGTTTTGGAAATGACATTCATAATACTCAGGTTTTGAAAAACTTTTTCTCTCCATCCTGTCCTGCCCCCCATTTCTTCTACTATGTCTTTTGACCCTGTCCTTCCCCAAGTATGTTGACTTTTAATTGCCCCCTCCTCCCATTACTCTCCCTTCCACTATCCTCTTCACCCCACTTATCACTTTCTCTCCCACTTTCCTGTGTTGTAAGATAGATTTTCACACCAAAATGAATTTACATCTTATTCCTTCCTTCAGTCGAATATGATGAGAGTGAGCTTCATGATTTTTATCTCACTTCCCCCCTTTTTCCCTCCACTGAAAAATCTTCTACTTGCCTCTTTTACGAGAGATAATTTGCTCCATTTCATTTCTCCCTTTCTCCTCCCAATATAGTTTTCTCTCACCCTTAATTTCATTTTTTCAAATATAATCCCATCCTATTTGACTCACCCTGTGCCCTCTATCTATGTCTCTCTCTATGTGTGTGTATGTATGTGTGTGTGTCTATGTGTGTGTGTGAGCGTATGTAATCCCACCAACTACACAGATACTAAAAATAGTTTCAAGAGTTACAAATGTGATCTTTCCATGTACGAATGTAAACAGTTCAACTTGAATATGATGCTAATGATTTTTATTTCTTGTTTACCTTTCCATGCTTCTCCTGATAATTGTGTTTGAAAGTCAAATTTTCTTTGCATCTCTGGTCTTTTCATCAAGAATACATGAAATTCCTCTATTTCATTGAAAGACCATTTTCCCCCTAAAGTATTATACTCAGTTTTGCTGAGTAGGTGATTCTTGGTTTTACTCCTAGTTCCTCTGACTTCCTGGAAAATCATATTCCATGCCCTTCGATCTCTTAATGTAGGTGCTATTAGATCTTGTGTTATCCCGATATATTTCCACAATACTGGAATTGATTCTTTCTAGCTTCTTGCAAAATTTTCTCCTTGACCTGGGAGTTCTGGAATTTGGCCACAATGTTCCTAGGAGTTTCTCTTTTTGGATCTCTTTCAGGAGGTGGTTGCTGGATTCTTTCAATAATTATATTGCCCTCTGGTTTTAGAATTTTAATTTTATTTAACTTTTTACATTCATTTTCACAAAATTTTTGGGTTCCAAATTTTCTCCCCTTTTCTCCCCTCACCCCACCCCAATACACCGAGCAATCTAATTTTCCCTATCACCAATCTGCCCTCTTTTCTATCATCCCTCCCTTCTCTTCTCCCCATCTTCTCTTTTGTCCTGTAGGGCCAGATGACTTTCTATTCCCTATTAACTGTATTTCTTATTTCCTAGTAGCAACAACAATACTAACCAGATGTTCCTAAAACTTTGAGTTCCAAATTCTTCCCATCCCTCCCAATCCATTCCCTTTGGGATGGCAGGCAATTCAATATAGGCCATATCTGTGTAGTTTTGCAAATGACTTCGATAATAGTCGTGTTGTGTAAGAATAACTGTATTTCCCTCAATCCTATCCTACCCCCATTGTTTCTATTCTGTCTTTTGATCCTGTCCCTCCCCAAGAGTGTTGACTTCAAGTTGCTCCCTCCTTCCATTGCCCTTCCTACCATCATCCGCCCCTCCTTGCTTATCTCCTTCTCCTCCACTTTCCTGTATTGTAAGATACGTTTTCATACCAAAATGAGAGTGAATTTTATTCCTTCCTTTAGTCAAATGTGATGAGGGTAAACTTCTTGTATTTTCTCAGCTCTCCTCTTTTTCCCTCCACTAAAAAGTCTCATGCTTGCCTTTTGAATGAGATATAACTTACCTCATTCCATTTCACCCTCTTTCCTCCCACTACATTTCGCTTTCACCATTTACCTTAATTTCTTTTAAGATATGGTCCCATCCTATTCAATTCACTTTGCGCTCTCTGTCTCTGTATGTGCGTGCATGTGTGTATGTGTGTGTGCATGCACGCATGTATGTGTGTGTGTGTACATGTGTGTGTGGTTCCACCAAGTACCCAGATACTGAAAAATTTTAAGAGTTACAAATATTGTCTTTCCATGTAGGAATGTAAACAGTTCACTTTTGGTAAGTCCCTTATGACTTCTCTTTGCTGTTTACTTTTTCATGCTTCTTCTCATTCTTGTGTTTGAAAGTCAAATTTTCTTTTCACCTCTGGTCTTTTTATCAAGAATGCTTGAAAGTCCTCTGTTTCTTTGAAAGATCATATTTTCCCCTGAAGTATTATACTCAGTTTTGCTGGGTAGGTGATTCTTGGTTTGAGTCCTAGTTCCTTTGACTTCTGGAATATCTTATTCCATGCCCTTCGATCCCTTAATGTAGAAGCTGCTAGATCTTGAATAATCCTGATTGTATTTCCAAAATACTGGAATTGTTTCTTTCTAGCTGCTTGCAATATTTTCTCCTTGACCTGGGAACTCTGGAATTTGACCACAATGTTCCTAGGAGTTTCTCTTTTTGGATCTCTTTCAGGCGGTGATCGATGGATTCCTTCAATACTTATTTTGCCCTCTGGTTGTAGAATATCAGGACAGTTTTCCTCGATAATTTCATGGAAGATGATGTCTAGGCTCTTTTTTTGATCATGAGTTTCAGGTAGTCCCATAATTTTTAAATTGTCTCTCCTGGATCTATTTTCCAGGTCAGTTGTTTTTCCCATGAGATATTTCACATTCTCTTCCATTTTTTCGTTCTTTTGGTTTTGTTTGGTGATTTCTTGGTTTCTCGTAAAGTCATTAGACTCCATCTGTTCCATTCTAATTTTCAGAGAACTATTAAATTCAGTGAGCTTTTGAGCCTCTTTTTCCATTTGGCTCATTCTGCTTTTGAATGCATTTTTCTCCTCATTGGCTTTTTGAACCTCTTTTGCCAATTGAGTGAGCCTATTTTTCAAGGTGTTAATTTCCTCAGCATTTTTTTGGGTCTCCTTTACCAAGGTATTGACCTGTTTTTCATACTTTTCTTACATCTTTGTCATTTCTCTTCCCAGTCTTTCCTCCACCTGTCTAACTTGCTTTTCAAAATCCTTTTTAAGCTCTTCCAAGGCCTGAGCCCACCCGACACCCCCCTGGGGTGTCTGGGGTACTGAGGCCCCGCCCTCCACGTCTTTCCCTGATGGCAATTATACGTTCTCGTCCTCGTCATCAGATCCGAAGGTCGGGATCATTTGCACTTGTTGGAAAAAACTCTCTATAGTCTTATTTTTCTTCCCTTTTCTAAGCATTTTCCCAGCCAGTTACTTGACTTCTGAGATTCCTTTCCACCTCTGCCTGGATCCGCCCAGCTAGTGCTTGGCCTCTGAGATTTAAATGCGCTTTCCGCGACAAGCTTTAGTTCTGGCCCAGGGGTGGGGGCAGGGCCGCCTCCCAAGCTCAGTCCCTCAGGGGCTTTTTGTAGAGACTTTCAGGAACGGAGTGGGTGGGGGTGGGGTGGGGGGCCCGCCTCCTATGCTCGGCTCCCTCAGGGGTTTTATTCAAAAGCCTTCGGTAATAGAGCGGGGTGGGGGCAGGGCCGTCTCCCAGGCTCAGCTCCCTCAGGTTGGAAAGACCTTTAGTATTGAAGATCCTACCTGCTGTTGGGGGATTCCTGAGTCATGGGCCGCTGCGCCTCAGCCGCTGCCCACGCCTCTGTCTCCGCTGCTTCCTCCTGAGGGGGCCCGAGTCACGGAGACGCTCCGCTCCCCTCCCCTAGCCCAGCCTTCTTTCTCACTGACCTGCAGCTTCTGTGGGCAGAGGGATTTTCCCGGCTGCCGGAGCTTCCCTCTCTGAAGCCTGCTCTGGTCAGCTTCTCTGGGGCTGCGGCCAGGGCAGCACTGGGGGTGGGGTCCACTTTCCGGGGCCTGATGGACCCCGGGGACGGCTCTCCAGGGCTCAGTGGAATGGAAATCTCTTCCCCTATGTTTATGCACGCCCTGCAGTGATTCAGAATTTATGGGGATCTCTTTTTACCTCAATTCCATGGGTTGTGGGCTCGGAGCTCATAAATGTGCGTCCTTCTACTCCGCCCTCTAGTCGCATAATTTTTAAATTGTCTCTCCTGGATCTATTTTCCAGGTCAGTTGTTTTTCTAATGAGATATTTCACATTCTCTTTCATTTTTTCGTTCTTTTGGTTTTGTTTTGTGATTTCTTGGTTTCTCAGAAAGCCATTAGACTCCATGTGGTCCATTCTAATTTTAAGAGAACTATTTTCTTCAGTGAGCTTTTGAACCTCTTTTTCCATTTGGCTAATTCTGCTTTTGAAAGCATTCTTCTCCTCATTGGCTTTTTGAATCTCTTTTGCCAATTGAGTGAGCCTATTTTTCAAGGTGTTATTTCCTTCAGCATTTTTTTGGGTCTCCTTGAGCAAGTTATTGACCCGTTTTTCATGCTTTTCTTGCATCTCTCTCATTTCTCTTCCCAGTTTTTCCTCTACCTCTCTAACTTGATTTTCAAAATTCTTTTTGAGCTCTTCCATGGCCTGAGCCCACCGGACATCCACCTGGGATGTCTGGGATACAGAGGCCCCAACCTCCATGTCTTTCCCTGATGGTAAGAATCCTTCCTCGTCATCAGAATTGAAAGGTGGGAACATATGAACCCCATCAAAGTAGCTTTCTATAGTCTTATTTTTCTTCCCTTTTCTGGGTTACTTGACTTTTGAGATTCCTCTCCACCCCTGCCTAGATCTGCCCAGCTAGTGCTTGGGGTCTGAGATTCAAATGGGCTTTCTGCGGCAGGCGCTGCTGCTATTCAGTGTGAGCTTAAGTTCTGGTGCTTGCGTGGGGGCAGGGCCGCCTCCCAGGCTCAGTTCCCTCAGGGACTTTATACCGAGACCTTCAGCAATGGGCCGTGTGGGGGCAGGGCCATCTCCCAGGCTCAGTTCCCTCAGGGGGTTGATGCGGAGGCTTGAACTTCTGCCTGCTGCTGCCTGCTGTCCCGGCTAGTCGCAGCTGCCTGTGCTGCTGCCTCTGTAGCTGCCTCTGCCGCTCTATCCACCACTGCCTCCCGAGGGGGCCCAAGTCATGGAGACACCCCGCTCCCCTCTCGGCCAGCCCAGACGGCTCTCTCACTGACCTGTAGCGTCTGTGGATGGAGGCACTTTCTGGCCACGGGAGGTTCCGTTCCTGAAGCCTGCTCGGATTAGCTCCTCTCAGCCACGCGGCCCGGGCAGCGCAGGGGTGGGCTCCACTTTCCAGGGGCGACGGTCCCTGGGGTCGGCTCTCCAGGGCTCTTTGTGACGGAAATCTTTTCCACTGTGTTTCTGTGCTCCTTGCAGTAATCCAGAATTTGTGGGGAGTTCTTTTTGCAGGAAATATATGGGCTGTGGGTTCGGAGCTAGCATATGTGAGTCTTTCTACTCCGTCATCTTGGCTCCGCCTGGTTCTAGAATATCAGGGCAGTTTTCCTTGATAATTTCATGAGAGATGATGTCTAGGCTCTTTTTTCGATAATGGCTTTCAGGTAGTTCCATGATTTTTAAATTGTCTCCGCTGGATCTATTTTCCAGGTCAGTTGTTTTTCCAGTGTGATATTTCATATTATCTTCCATTTTTTCATTCTTTTGGTTTTATTTGGTGATTTCTTAGTTTCTCAGAAAGTCATTAGACTCCATCTGTTCCATTCTAATTTAGAGAGAACTATTTTCTTCAGTGAGCTTTTGAACCTCTTTTTCCATTTGGCCAATTTTGCTTTTGAAGGCATTCTTCTCCTAATTGGCTTTTTGAACCTCTTTTGCCAATTGAGTTAGCCTTTTTCTCCCGGTGTTATTTTCTTCAGCATTTTTTTGTGTCTCCTTTACCATGGTGTTGACCTGCTTTTCATGCTTTTCTTGCATCTCTCTCATTTCTCTTCCCAGTTTTTCCTCCACCTGTCTAACTTGATTTTCAAAATCCTTTTTGAGCTCTTCCATGGCCTGAGCCCATTGAACATTTATTTCAGATGTTTGGGATACAGAGGCCTTGACTTCTATATCTTTCTCTGATGGTAACCATTGTTCTTCCTCATTGGAAAGGAAGGGAGAAGGTATCTGTTCACGAAGAAAGCAATCTTCTATGGTCTTATTGTTTTTCCCCTTTTCTGGGCATTGTCCCAGCCAGTTACTTGAATTGTGAGATTCCTTTCCCCACCCGCCTGGCCTCCAGATTCACCCAGCCTGTGCTTGGTGTCTGAGATTCAAATGCTGCTTCCCAGCCCCAGGGCTTTCAGAGTGGGCAAGGCTGCTATTCAGTGTGAGATTAAGCTCAGCTGCTTGGGTCGGGGCAGGGCCTCCACACAGGGCTTAGTTCCCTCAGGGGTTTATGCAGATATCTTCAACAATGGATTTGTGCTCCTGTCTGCTTTGGGAGCTCCTGTCCAAAGATACTTCTGCTGCTGCCCCCTGAGGGGACCCGAGTTATGGAGGCACCCTACTCCCCTCTTGGTCAGCTCTAAAGATTCTCTCACTAACCTTTGCGCCTCTGGGTGGTGGGACCTTTGCAGCTGCTGGAGATTCTGTCCCTGAAGCCTGCTCAGGTCCGCTCCTCTGGGTGCCGTAGCAATGGCAGGGCTGGGCTCTGCTCTGGGTCTGGTCCACCACAGACCTTTGTTATCAGTTTTTCTGAGGTCTCTGGAACAGAAAGCTCCTCCACTCCATTGTTGTGCAGCTTTCACTGTTCCAGGATTTGTTGGGAGTTCTTCTTTACAGGTATCTTATGGGCTGTGGGTTCAGATCTAGCTTATGTGAATCTTTCTATTCCACCATCTTGGCTCCTCCCTGGGATGATTTAATTTTAAAGTTATTTTTTTTCTTCATCCTTTGTATGGTGTCCTTTTTCAAGCTGTTCACTCATTTTTCATGATTTTCTTGCACCACTCTCATTTTTTTTTCCAATTTTTCCTCTACTTCTCTTGCAGTATTTTCACAATTATTTTTGAGTTCTACTATGTCCTGAGACCAATTCTTAGTTTTCTGGGAGACTTTTGATGCAGGAGGTTTGGTTTTGTTTTCTTCTGCTGCTTGTATATTTTGATCTTTCTCATTATCAATGGTGTAAGAAAATACCTCTTCACTGAGAAATTAGGAATGTATAGTCTATTTTTCTACTCCCATGTGCTCATTTTCCCAGCCAATAATTGGATCTTAAAAAAAAGAAACAATGTATTTTTTTCAATGCTAAAAGTTCACTTCCACCTCTCCTCACCACCCAGTCTGTGATAGCATGCACCCCATCCACCCCTTCTTCCAGTCTGTCCTCCCTCCTGTTACCCCCTCTACTGGTATCACCCTCTGCTTTCCTTTCCTGTAGAGAACAATAGATTTCTACACCCCAATTGCCTGTACATCTTATTTCACAGTTGTGAGAAAAAAATTAACATTCATTTCGAAAGCTTCGAGTTCCGTATTCTCTCTTTTATTCCCTCTCCATCTACCCTCATTAAGAAAGCAAGGAATTCAATATAGGTCATCCATGTATAGTCAAGAAAAACACTTTCCTAATGGCTATTTTGTGAAAGACTAACCACATTTCCCTTTATCCTCTCCTGCCCTTCATTTACTCCATTTTCTTCCTCGACCTGCCCTCCCACAATATTGTTTGCTTCTGATTATCCCTTTGCCCAATTTGCTGTCCCTTCTATTATTTTCCCTCTTCTATCCCTTCTGCCCTGCCTTTATGCATGGGAAAATAGATTGTCATATCCAATTTAGTGTATATTATTCCCTGTTAAGTCAAATTCCATAAGATAAAACTCATATATTTTCTTTCATCTCCCCCTCTTCCCCTCCATTGTAAAATCTCTGTCTTACCTGTTTTATGTGAGATGACTTAGTATATTCCATCTCACCCTTTCTCTTATTCCTAGTACATTCCACTCAACAGTAAATTTTATCTTTTTGGTTATTCTCTCTTCATATTCAGCTTACCATGTGCAATTTGTCTATGTATAACTGTGTGCATTACATATATATATATATATATATATATATGTATGTACATGTATATACACACATATATATATATGAATATACACATACATATGTGCATGCATATATGTGTGTGTGTTTGTATGTGTGTGTTAGTCTGTGCCTGTGTGTGTGTATTCCCTCTGATTAACCTAATACTGGACAAGGTCTCATGAGTTACAAATATTATCTTTCCATGTAGGAATGTAAACAGTTGAACTTTCATTAGTTCATTAAGGTTTCTATTTCCTACTAATCTTTTCATGTTTCTCTTGATCATTGTGTTTGAAGATGAAATTTTCTATTCAACTCTAATCTTTTCAATACTAACGCATAGAAGTCCTCCCTTTCATTGAAATTCCATTTTCTTCTGAAGTATTACACTCAATTTTGCTAGTAGGCGATTCTTGGAGGTTCTTTTCTCCTTTGTCCATTGGAATATTGTGTTCTGAGCCCTTTTTGTTAGTGTAAAAGTTACTGAATCCTGTCAGAATATACTATTTAGAAGCCAGTGTAGTTTCAAAGGTCTGAAAGTTCTAGTATTATCCTAGCAGAAGTATTTTTAATTTTATTTTTTTTGATCACCCACCCCATTTTATTCCGAGATTCATAAGCATCAAGCAAGAAATAAACTCAAGCCTTTTTCATTTGTGTAATGACATTAGAGTAGAGTTAAAAATGAAGTCAGGAAAAATGAAGAAGAGCTTGAACATTTTTTAAATGATGTCATTCTAGATGAATATATGACTCCTGAATCACTCTAAAAGAATTATTCTGGTTTCTGTGATTGAGTTAATATCCTGGGGTGAAAGCTCTTATTTTACTCAAAGAAGTCACATTTATTTGTTAAATCAATAGGGCCTTTAAATATACTCAAAAGAGAAACGCGTAAGAATAACATTGGGCAAGACTTATGGTTAGCCAGAAAGAGAATGCCCTGACTCAAATTCTCCAATATTCACAATACTTTTCCAGGTCACCATATCCTGAATTGATTCTGTGCTGCCCTGTACTCCAGTATCTGAATGAGTGTAAGACTCAAAAACAACAAAAACAACCCCTTCCTCGCAAAGTGATCCTCGTCTTATAGCAAAGGTTAACAAAGACATGGAGTTAGGAAAAACCAACTAATAAACTGTCTACATCTGACATAAGCATAATTGCACATGAATAGTCTTATCTCTTTTCTGAGGCCAAGACTGGTCATTAATTAACTGGATAATGACAAAGAATTCAGTTTCGTTTTTAATATTTTTTTTTTCCATTTGTGTAGCTGTGTTTATTCTGTATGTATTGTGTATATTGATGGATCATCTCCAGTCATCCTGATGAAGATCTGGTAAATGGATTTAGATGACTCTGGAGGAGAAGTGAGGCTGGTGATCTGCACAGCTTTAACTCACTCAGGACAAAGTCAAGTGCAAGTCATGTCATCATTTCTCTGATGGTATGGTCTTCTTTGGCAATAAAGAATGAAGACAAACAAAAAAAAAGTGAATCCTGTGTTGTTCTGATTGTATTTCCACAATATTTGAATTGTTTCTTTTGAGTGTGTGCAATATTTGCTCTTTGTCCTGGGAATACAGATATTTGGCTGCAATACTCCTAGGAGTTTTCCTCTTGGGATCTCTTTCAGGAGGACATAAATGAATTCTTTCCGTTTCTATTTATCCCCCTGGTTCTAGAATATCAAGTCAGTTTTCCTTGATAACTGTTTGAAAGATGATGCCTAGGCTCTTTTTTTTTTGATCAGCTAGATGAAAAAATTTCAAATTCTCTCTCCTGGATCTATTTTCCAGGTCAATTGTTTTTTCAACGAAATATTTCAAATTGTCCTCTATTATATTCATTCTTTTTGTTTTGCTTATAATTTCAGGATTTCTCATAAATTCATCAGCTTACATCTGTTTCATTCTAATTTTTAAAGGACTATTATCTTCAGTGAGCTTTTGTACCTCCTTTTTCATTTGACAAAATTTGGTATTCTCCTAGTTGGCTTTTTGGACCTCTTTTGCCATGTGGGCTGATCTGTTTTTAAAGGTGTTATTATCTTCATCATTTTTTTTTGGCTCTCGTTTAGGATACCATTATCTTTTTTTGCAGGATATTCTTCCATCACTTTGATTTCTCTAATTTTTCCTCCACATCTCTTACTTGATTTTCAAAATCTTTTTTGAGCTCTTCCATGACCTAAGACCATTCCATATTTTTTGTAGGCTTTAGATGTAGGAATTTTGAGCTTTTTGTCTTCCTCTGATTGTATGCCATGCTTTTCCTTATCTCAAAGCATGAAAGAAAATACCTTTTCTCCAAGAAAGTAACCTTCTATAGTCTTAAATTTCCCCTCTTTTGGTCATTTCCCCAGTCAAGTACTTGACCTTTGAGTCCCTTTTCAAGTGTAAGGTATACTCTTTTATGCCCTGGAACCATCAGTAGGATTCCTTCTCCACTAGTTTCACTATGCCAGTACTCCTTCTCACACCAGGACTGCCACTTAGGATTTTGACCCAGACAAGCTGCTCGATTCCCTCAGGGTGTTTAGTCAGAGAGGTCCAAAAAAAAGGGCATGATGCTGTGTCAGTGGCTGCTACCACCCTGTGGGTGGGCCTGGTTCTTGATCAAGTTCCCTTCTCACCAAAGTGAGAGAGCTTTCTCACTGACTTTTGATGCTGTCTTTGCATTGTCGTTTGAGATAACTACAGACCACAGCAGCTGCCCATAATTCAGTGTCCTGAAGCCTGCTCCCTTCCTGTCTGTGCTGGTATGACCCACACTGGGCTGGGCTTTGGTGTGATCTGCTGCTAGACCTGGTGCAATAGACCTTTCCTGTTGACCTTCCAGGCTGTCTTGCACTGGAAATCTTTTTCACTCTGTCATTTTTTGACTTCTGATGATCTAGAATTTGTGTGGATTCATTTTTGTGCAAGTACTTAAAGAGATGTTGGGGAAGAGCTACAATGGATCCGTGTTTTTACTCTGTTGTCTTAGCTCTACCACCTATTACTTGATTTTTGAGCTCTTTTGTAACTAGAGGTCTCCATTAACAGCCTCTTTTTAGCAGTGACTGCCACCACTCTGGGACTGGGTCTGGGGATGGATCATGGGCTGGGTGAGATTAGTGTCTGGGGCTGGGATTGAATCACGTTCACCTCTCAGCCATGTGAGAGTCCCTTCCCACTAAACTTCGAAGAAGTCTTCGGCTTTTTTCAAATGAGAAGTCAGGAAAATGCAGCAAGTGTCAGTGATTCAGTCCCCTAAGAATTGTAGCTCCATCCATTCTAGTGTGGCCCATTCAGAACTGTGCTCCATTCTCAGTCTCATGTGCCAGACCATTGCACATTATCTTGTGCTAGAAATATGCTTTAGGAAGATGACAGAGTAAGAGCAACTACTCACCTAAGCTCTTAGAAAAACTCCTTCAGATACATCTAAAAAGTTCGAAGTGTTTTATGTGATATGAAGTGTGTTAAAAATGAAAAAAAATAAAACATGCACTGTGATGAAAAAAAAGAAAAGAAATGAGACCCTTATCAGAGACACTAGCTGCAAAAATTCTTTCCCACTTTTCTACATCCCTCAGAACCTTGGTTGCATTGGGGTTAGTTGTGCGAAAACTTTTCAGTTTAATGTAATCAAATTATCCATCTTGAACTTCAGAATGCTTTCTGTTTCTTCTTTAGACAAATTTTTTTTCCTTCTCCATAAATCTGATAAATACACTACTCCTTGCTTCAGAAATTTGTCCATAGTATCAATCTTTATACCTAGATCAAATTCCCATCTGGACTTTATTCTTGTGTACTGTGTCAGGCATTTTTCTATCCCTAGTTTCTGCCACACTGTTATCCAGTTCTCCCAGCAAATTTGTCAAACAGTGAGTTCTTATCCCAGAAGCTGGGGTTCTCGGGTTTATCAAACATTAGACTGTTATATTTTTTGACTACTGTGTCTTGGGTACCTACCATATTCCAGTTGTCTATCCTTCTGTTTCTTAGACAGTAACAAGTGATTTTGATAATTGCTGGTTTATAATACAATGTGAGATCTGGTGAGCTAGGCCATCTTGCCTAGCATTTCTTTTCATTAGTCCCCTTGATATTCTGAAACTTTTGTACTTCCAGACTAATTTTTGATAGTTTGATTGGTTTGGCACTAAACAAGTAAATTCATATAGGTAGAATTGTCATTTTCATTATATTGTTTTCATCTACCCATGAGCAAATGGTGTTTTTCTAGTTATTTAGATCTGCCTTTATTTTTGCTAAAAGAATCTTCTAATGCATCTAGCTTATCTTCATTGCATATAATGCTTGCTGAAAGTTTTAGGAAGATGCTACTTATTATTTTATAGAAGGTTCCCTTTATTTCTGTGCTGTCCAGTGTTTTTAACAGGAATTGGTGTTGTATTTTGTCAAAAGATTTTTCTGCATCTATCCAGAAAATTATGTGTTTTCTATTTAGTTGTTGTTATCATCAAGAATGCTAATAATTTTCCTAATATTGAAGCAACCCTGCATTCCTGGTATGAATACTACCTGACCATAATGCACTATTTTCATGATAAGTTGCTGTGTTATTTTTGCTAAAATCTTGTTTTAAATTTTAGCATCTGTTTTCATTAGAGGGGTTTGTCTATAATTTTCTTTCTCTGTTTTGTCCCTCCCTGGTTTAGGTATATATTTCTATCATAAAAGGAATTTGGAAGTACTCCTTCTATTCCAATTTTCCAAAATAGTCTGTAACTGTTCTTTTTAAAGCATTCACAATATAGACCAGAAAATATTTTTTTAAACATTAACTGAGACAAAAATAATAATTATGTATGCTAACTTCATAAGGCCTTCGCTTAATTGTCTCCACACTATTACTAAGAAGTAAAGGACCCCCGACTTATTGTTGTTGGTCTATAATCCTAAGCCTAATAGCTTAATTTGAGACTTGACCTCAGATGTTCCCCTAGAAACAATCTATAATCGAAAAATCTGGTATTAAGCTTACAAACCTGTTGACTATAGGAAATTGCCAGGGACATTGCCAGGAAGCCATACCTCCCCAACTTCATATCACTTCCAGGCATGAGTAGATTTTCAACTTGCATTGAGTAAGACTTAAAGTCTTCCACGTGCCAGTGGGGAAATTGAGTCAGGAGAATCCTACCTCAGCCCAGGCTGAACAATTCATACCAACATCTCACTACTGGCATCATGGTTTGGAGGCTAAGACCACTTTTCTTGATATCCATACCTGGAGTTAGACTCAGAAGAGCAGTCACTTAATAGTCCCATAGCATCTTAAAATACCAAGTTCCAATAATCAGGTTTCAGATATGACTATAATTTCACATTGGCTAAAGAACATCTTTTGAGGCAAGTCTTATGTGACTTACATGCCTTTATACATATATTCTAGTTTCTGATTAAATAACAATCATAAAATCAAATTTATCATTAAGACCTTAACTTTTCTTTCAATGCCAAATTTTACCTGAGGTAACCTGCCTCTAGGAAATTTAGACTAAAATTCTTTTCCTTGAACTTAGGATGTCTCTGATTTAGTCTCAGTAATTAATTCAGTCAGATTTATAAATACCTTCTTTCCATGTAGAAATGTAAACAGTTCATCTTTAGAAAGTCTTTTACGATTTCTCTTTCCTGTTTACCTTTTCATGCTTTTCTTGATTCTTGTGCTTGAAAGTAAAATTTTCTCTTCAGTTCAGGTCTTTTCATCATGAATGCTTGAAAGTCCTCTATATCATTGAATCACCATTTATTTCCCTGAGGTATTATGTTCATTTTTGATAGGTAGGTGATTCTTGGTTTTAATCCTAGTTCCTTTGATTTCTGGAATATTTTGTTCCAAGCGCATTGATCCCTTAATGTTGAAGATGCCAGATCCTGTGTTACCCTGACTGTATTACTACAATATTCAAATTGTTTCTTTCTAGCTGCTTGCAATATTTTCTTCTTGACCTTGGAACCATGAAATCTGGCCACAATATTCCTAGGAGTTTCTCTCTTTGAGTCTCTTTCAGGAGGTGATTTGTGGATGTTTTCAATATTTATTTTGCCCTCTGGTTCTAGAATATCAGGACATTTTTTCCTCAACAGTTTTATGGAAGATAATGTATGGCTCCTTTTTTCACCATAGATTTCAGGTAGTCCCATAATTTTAAAATTGTCTCTCCCGGATCTATTTTCCAGGTCTGTTGTTTTTCCAATGGGATGTCTCATATTATCTTCTATTTTTTCCCAAACTTTTGGTTCTGTTTTCTAACTGCTTGGATTATCTCATAGTCATTCATTTCCCTGAATTCAATTCTCCCTTTCAAGGAATTATTTTGTTCAGTTAGCTTTTGACCCTTCTCCTCTGTTTTGTTAATTCTGCTTTCTAAAGCCTCCTTATTCTCATTGACTTTTTTTGGACCTCCTTTTCTAATTGAATTAGACTTTTTGTAAAGATGGTATTTTTCTCATTATTTTTTTTTGTTCCCCTTTGGCAAGATGCTGATTCCCTTTTCAGGCTCTTCTATTGCCTGAGCCCAATTTAATTTTCCTTTGGAGCCCCTGTATGCAGGGGTCTTGCCATTCTGTGACAGTATGCCTTGTTCTTCTTCATGCAAGAAAGTAATCTTCTATGGTCTTATTTTTTTCTCTTTTTTTTTTTTTTGGCATTTTCCCTGTCAGTTACTTGACTTCTGAATACTTTTTCAAGAGGATGATCCTATTGTCTCTCCTTTCCCCAATGCCCTGTTTAAGGCTGAGATTCAAGTCAGCTCCTTGATCTCCCAAGGCTTTGGATGGGGATGGAGCCATCACTCAGGACTGAGGATTAGATCAGCTCCTCACTACAGCCATAGGCTTTAAGCTGAGCTGGTTGGACAATGGATTCAGGTTGCTTCCAGGTCACCTTAGCTGCTTGCAGTCTTACCTGGAGCTATTCCTGGAGGAATGCCATTCCCTGTCACCCAGCTGGGAAAGACCTCCTACATTGACCTTTGTAGATTTCTTTTCCACTAGTGTGTTGAGACATCTTGGATGCTCCCTCCCGAGAATTGGGAGGTCTGTTCAGGTCCTGTTCCTTGCAGTGCCACGTGGCTAGGGCTATGCTTCACTCCACTCAGCTTCCTGTGGGATAGACCTTTCCTGTTCACCTTCTAGGTTACCTTTGGCTGGAAATCTTTTTCACTCTGTTGTTTTGTGACTTCTCTTGCTCTAGAATTTGTTGAGATCCATTTTTTACAGTTTTGTGAGCTGTGGGGGAAGTGCTACAGTGCATACATCTTTCTACTCCTCAGTCTTGGCTCTGCCCCCTGGTCTCATTTCTAAATTGCATAGAGAACTGAGTCAAATTCACAAGAACACAAGTCTTTCCTCAATTGATAAATGATCATAGGACATGAACAGGCAGTATTCAGAGGAAGAAATTAAAGGTACCTATAGTCATACAAAATAGTGCTCTAAGTAAATATTGATTAGAGAGATGCAAATCAAGAAAACTCTGAGGTACCACATCACACCTATCAGATTGGTTAACATGACAGAACAAGAAGATGACAAATGTTGGAGAGGATGTGTGAAATTTGGAACACGAATTCATTTTTGCTGGAGCTGTAGGCTGATCCCACCATTCTGGAGAGCAATTTAGAAATATGCCTAAATGTCTGCAAAAATATACATACACTTTGACGTGGAAATATTGCTTCTAGGACTGTATCCACAAGAGATCATAAAAATGGGAAAGGCTCCCACATGTACAAAAATATTTATAACAGTACTCTTTTTGATGGCCAAAAATTGGAAATCAAGGGGATGCCCATCAATTGGGGAATGACTAATACGTTATGGTATATGAATTTAATGGAATACCATTGTGCTATAAGACATGATGAACAGGAAGACTTCAGAGAGGCCTGTAAAGTCTTATATCATCTGATGCTGAGCTAAAGGAGCAGATCCAGGAGAACTTTATATACAGAAACAAGCAGAGTGTATGTGAGTTTTTTCTGGTACTTCATTGCAATGCAGGGACTTAAAAAAAATTCCCAGTCATCTTGTAAGGCAAAATGACTTCCACATCCAGAGAAATAACAATGGAATTCGATCACAGAATTAAGCAGATCATTTTGTTTTGTATTATGTTTTGTTTATATCATATATAATATGATTCCTCCCATTCATTTTAATTCTTCTACACAGCATGACTACAGTAAAAATGTATTTAATTTAATTTAAATTTAATTTAATTTTTATCAAAACTATATAAAATTGTATGCCATCTCAGGGAGGGAGTGAGGAAGTACAGGGGAGGAATGGGAAAAAAGAAAAAAAAGTCTAAGTTATATGATATTGCTTGTAGAATACTGAAAATAAATAAAATTAATTCAAAAAAAGAAATCTGCTTCAGTCAGTCATTCGGTGACTCCAGAATTTGTTCAGTCATTTTGTATAAGTGTTTATGGATTTGCTTGGAGAACTCTAACAGGCCCCTGCTTCTAATCTGCCATCTTGGCTGCACCCCAAGCAGCTGATTATATTTCACGACAAAATTCCAGTCTTCTAAAATCCATTGTTACTTCTCAGTGACCAAGACTCACAAACTTAATTCCTCATTCACATTCATCACACGTATAGGGTCTTTACTAGGTCTTGTCATTGCTACCTTCTCAAGGAAAGTAGTATTTACAAAGAATTTAGCAGTGTCTGAACATAATAGACAATAGAGAAATGAGGTTTTTTTTTGTTTCCTGTCTTTATTCTATAACATTCCCCACATAGATGATCTCCTCACTACAAATATTGCTGTTGCCTGATTCCTCATCAGATCATTTCTGAGCTATCACAATATTCTTTTAGTTGGTCTTTCTGCCTCAAGTCTCTCCTAACGCTCATTTACTAAGATAAAAAAGCTTTTTTCCTAAAGCTTAGGTCTTTATACCTATATAATTCACATATAATTCACATATATATGTGAATATATATATTCATATATATAATATATATTATATATATAATTCACAATTCATGTACCTCTTATATAATATATAATTCATATATATATAATTCACATATAATTCGCATATATAATTCACATATTATTTATGGGAATATGTATATGTGTGTGTGTGTGTGTGTGTGTGTGTGTGTGTGTGTGTGTGTGTGAAGATTAGATTAGCTCCTCCCTACTGCCAGAGGCTTTAATCTGAGCTGGTTGGACAATGGATTCAGGTTACTTCCAGGCCACCTTAGCTGATTTAGTCTGCTGCCCTGGTCTCTACAGTCACCTGGAGCTATTCTTGTAGGAACCCCATTCCCATATAATTCCCATATAATAATATATGTGATATATAATTCACATACAATTCACAATTCAAATACCTTTTCCCTCTAAAATCAAATACAAACTACTGTGTTGTCAATTTAAAACCTTTCAAAATATGGTACCTTCCTACTCTTGTAATGTTTTTAAATTTGCTTTTCTCTTCATAAACTATGATGCAGTTTCACTAGCAATTTTTGTTCTTTCTTTAATCACAGCAAACAATTGCATCTCTTCATACGTTCTTTGTCATTCATTTTCTGATATGACTGGAAATTCCCAACTCTTTCTGGATTGCTTGAAGAAGAATATCAAACCCTGCCATCTACAGAAAGACTTTGCTGCTCTTTACACAGTATTAGTGCATTCATTCTGAAAAAAACTTCCATTTACATTGTGTATTTTATGTAAGCATTGTACATGTGCTTACATATGTATGTGTCCATTGTTTTATCTATAATACTGATCTTTTTGAAGGTGGATATCATATTTTATTTTATTTTTTGCATTCCCCAAAGCTTACCACAGGATCTTAGATATAATTAGTATTTAATAAATATTAATTAATATATGAATTATTCAAATCATTATAAAATGTATCAACTTAAAACATAGAGTTCACATAATTTGTAATCACAAAACTGTTTGTTATACGCGGAAGTACACTGAAAGAATATCCTTTCTTATCTGACATAGAATTGATAATTGCAGCAATATCAATAAGGCATTGAATACATTATGTATATTAACCTTGAGACTGAGGAGCTAAAAACCATGAGCTGAAGATGAAATGATAGCAAAACTAGAACATCAAAATTTTTCAACAAAAGAGAGACTATAAGAGTATTCTAGAAGAGTAAAATATACGATTACATACACACACATACACCCTAACCCTAACCCTAAATGTATACATTTATGTACATATATAGGTAATTGTGTGTCTATGTCCTTGTTCTAATTGTTTTTCCTTTTTCAATTTTTTTCTATCCTTAATATTTCTTATTAAAAAGGCATGCGTGTGAATATGCATGCAACATATATGTAGGTGCATATAAACTTGAACATATGTATATATCCACTTGGAAGTAAACACATATATTCTAATATATGGATATATACATATATATACATATATATATATATATATAGAGAGAGATGTACAGAGAGATATGTAGAGAGAAACACACACAGAGAGACAGTGAGAGCATCTAGACAGAGAGAATATATGTATGTAGACGAATTCCTATTCAATAATAAAAGTTCCAGAATATATAATATTTTAAAAACATTTTAAAATAAAAACTGTGAATTATCAAGTATTTTGAAATTGATCCATATATACTTTCCCCTACAAAAAGAGAATATGACAACTATTATAAAATAATGGAAGAAAGGAAGCTATAGCTAATTCAAGGATCATGGCAGGGTCAGATTAATGAGGACATAAAAATAATACTCTCCCAAACATGTTGCCTGTTACATTCAATTCCATTAAATTTCTTGACTCTTCATCTTAATAGTAGATCGATATGCATATTGAACATATATACACACACAAAAAAACACATATATGCATATTGCATATACATGAACATATATGTATATTGTATATACATGTGTGCATATATGTATGTGTATATGTATGTACATATGTATCTGTCTGTATACATATGTATCTGTCTGTATACATATGTGTGCATATATACACACATGCACACATAACATTTATTTAATATGTATTTATTAAGCAAATACATATATGTGTATATGTGTGTATACACACATATAAACATGTGACATTTACTAATTTAGTGTATTTCATAGGTTATACAAAGATCAGAGGACTCCACAATGGGGACAACACTCTCTAATTGCCTAGTATTACTTCCCTTTAAGAGATGACAATCTCAATGGGGAGATAAGCACAAAAAGATATAAGTATCAATAAAAAGCTGTTGTCCAGTGAAAGGAAGGAAGAATCTGCAGCCCGGAATACCTGAGTTAAAAATTTAACCTCAGATACTTAATAGCCATGTGATCAGTAGCAGTTCACTTAATCCCTGTCTCAGGTTTGTTATCTGTAAAATGAGGACTAAAATAACATCTATGTCCCAGGGCTCTTCTGAGGATAGAATGAAATTACATATGCATGGTGTTTTGCAAATGTTGAATTAATATTTAAATGGAATCAATTATTATATAGTGACACAAAGACCCAATCATTTTGAGATATGTCTACCTCCTAATTTTAGTATTTAAAAAGGGAGGATTCTAGTTACTGGGTTTTTCTCCTTGTTGTATGATTATATTAACTACTAAAATCAGAATATATGAATAAAACCTCACTAGCCAATGAAATCAATTGCAGTCAAGATTTATCATCACTTAGATTTAGCACTATGCAGGTAACATCATAGAGTTTTGAGTCAAAAAACTTGAATTCACATTCTGGTCCAGCAAAAACCAATTGCATGCCCTTCAGGAAGTCTCTTGGCTAATCCTGACTTTTTTTTTCCCATTGGTAAGACCAGTGTAGTGGATTTGATGAAGTCTAAGTCTCTTCAAAGTTCTGCATCTCATGACAATCTTTGTGTGTTTGTGCGTGTGTGTGTGCGTGTGTGTGTGTGTGTGTGTGTGTGTGTGTGTGTGTGTGTGTGTGTATTCCAGAGTAGACTCCCATAAACCTCTGCTGAATGATTTGGTACTCAGCTGAAATACTCATCCACGCCCATAGTGAAATGTAGCAATACCTTTTAAAACATTTGTTTTCTTCCCTTGAATAAGTTTCTATTCCACACTTTCTTCATGGCATTTTTCATTTCTGAATTCCTCAACATATAGACCAAAGGATTAAACATGGGAGCAATGGTTGTGTAAAAAGAGCCAAAACTTTATCCTCTGGGAACGTGGTGGCTGGTCTAATGTAAATGAAACGTGCAGGCCCAAAGAACAGGACTACAACAGTGTCTGGCGACTTTCAGAAGAATGTGCCCAAAGAGTATATAAGATCAGAGCATATGAAATCATGAGAACCATGAACACCACCAATGCCACCATCCCTGAACTAGCTATTACTAAAAGACCAATCCTGTGAGTATCTATGCAGGCAAGTTTCAACAATGGATACATGTCACAGAAATAGTGATTGATCTCATTGGGGCCACAGAAAGGTAAAAGAACAGCAAGGATCCATTGTGCAAATGAATGCAGAAAGCCCCCACCACAAGCAGCCAAGACTAGTGCATTGCACCTATGCTTCCTCATATCAACCATGTAGTGGAGAGGTTTGCAAATGGCCATATATTGGTCACAGGCCATCTCTGTAAGTAGAAAGACATCTGCCACTCAAAAGAAATGCACGGTAAAGAGCTGAATCAGGCAATTAGTATAGGAAATACTCTTCTTCTCAGCCAGTAAACCACTGATCAGTTTAGGGGTCACTGTAGAGGTGTAGCAAACATCCATAAAGAACAAGTACATCAGGAAGAAGTACATGGGATGTTCAATGAGCTGACTGCATGTGATAGAGATCATGACAACGAAATTTCCCATCAGAACAGCCAAATAACAAAATAAAAAAAAATTGCAAAGCAGAGAATCTGAACCTGATTATTCTGAGAAAGTCCCAAGAGAATAAATTCAGTGACATTATTCTTATTGTTCATCTTTTTTTGAATATTAGAAGATGACCAGTAATTATCTGAACAAAAAAAATAACATAAGGCAACATGAGAAATGCTGTATCAGTACTGTGTCAATTATGTTATGAGGGAAGTGTTTACAAATACAACATTGATGTTTACAGAGTGCATAGTTGGATGTATCACTTAAATATCCAATGTTCAGGGCATTTCAGAGCTTTATGAAACAGCACTGATTTTTGATGATTCACTCACAGACTCTCAGAATGCCAGAGTTGGAAGGAATGAATGATATCAAATCCAAACCACAACTGGGGAAGAATCAGCTATAACATGAAGTGACTTTGTATTTGCCTCTTAGATACTTTCTGTGTCATGAAACATGCCACCCTCTGATTCAGAGCAAATCAGTTCTTAGTAGTATTGACAATATTAAAATGTCTTATAAAATTGATCAACAAAAAATTACTTATATGTGCTAGCAAAGTATTGTTAAAGAGGTGATGGTCTAAGAATTAAAATTGACATTTCTTGTTTCTTTCTTTGTTTTTTAGACATAGCCAAAGCAGGAGTTTGCTTCCTTTCACTGTATATGTTTGTAAATCATTTTGCATTTTTACTTTCTCAATGGGGATTGAAGAGATGAGATGAGAGGAAGACAATGCAGATCCAAAAATACAATCAAATCAGGATGAAAAGAGTAAAACAAAATCATTAAACTTTTAGTTTACTTAGCTCTAAGATCATTCACCCAAAGGTACTATATATACATGTACACATATGTACATACGCATGTATATGTATTTATGTAATTTACTACCTCTAGCATTTGTTTATTGGCTAAGTTAAATGCAAAAGTAATCCAGAGTGACAACCCCCTAGTTTCCACATCTGCAAAGTGAAGAAAATAATACCTCCTCCACCTGCCTCAACTGATCATTGAGTCTCAAAATAACAAGGTGAATCACACATATCAATTTTTTTCAATCTACATGTTAGGATTGACACAGACTTTGTCAATTTCATGCTTTTTATGAATGAAAATCACTTCTATATTTCTGATAAATGTTCATCCAGTTCTCTCTTAAAGATGTCCAATGACAAGCAGTTCACTACCTTCAGAAACAGATGAAATTCACTATTATGCAGATTAATTATTATGATAATTACATGTTATAAAATAGTTAAACCAAACAGCTAAGTAATAAAATTGCTACTTTAGAGGATTCTTGGGTGTTTATATGTGTTCAATTTAATAATGTCTCTCAAATCTGTAGCAGAGAGTAAAAAAAGTATAAACAAGGCTGCTGCCTATGAGTCAGAAATCTTGCATATTCCATATAGAGTAGAAGGGAGATACAACTAACAGAAAATAAACCCTGGGAAGAAATTAGACAAAAAATTTAGCAGTTAACGGCTAAGTGTAAAATCTTTGTTATCATTCACGCAAGACTTAAACTCTAACATTGCTCTGAGCAGCTAGGTGGTACAATGGACAGAGTGAAGTCAGGAAGACTCATCTTCCTGAGTTCAAATCTGGCCTCAGACACCTACTAGTTGTGTGACTCCAGGCAAGTCATTTAATTCTGTTTGCTTCAGTTTCCTACTTTATAAAATGAGTTGCAGGAAGAAATATCAAATCACTGGAGTATCTTTGCCAAGAAAACGGCAAATGAACTGATGAAGAGTTGGACATGACTGAAATGACTGAACGAAAATGTAGCCTATTCTATTTTAAGGAATA
Organism: Bettongia penicillata ogilbyi; assembly: GCA_023548195.1. Taxonomy (NCBI): domain Eukaryota; kingdom Metazoa; phylum Chordata; class Mammalia; order Diprotodontia; family Potoroidae; genus Bettongia; species Bettongia penicillata. Next base: position 1,669,913 of record JAJHZJ010000280.1, read on the forward strand.
TTTTAAGTTTGTGTTCTTTTTAAAAGTTTTTATTTTGTATTCGCTGATTTATCTGCATATTTTCTGTCCTTTTTTTCATCAGGATAACAAGTTCATCCTGCTTCATATTATGACTTTGTCATGTTGGAAAAGTCATTTTTCCTCTCAGTGTTCAGTGCTCAATTGTCATAGGTTGAGAGAATAGTTTTATTTGAAAGCTTGCTGTATTAATGAAATTACAGGTTACTTTCTCTCTCTATATATATATAATATATTATATATAATATATATACATACACACATAATCACATGTACATACACAGAGAAGAGATCACTCATCAAACCTCTTCTGAATATTTTATTGTCATTCTTAAAACCATTATATATATATATATATTTATATGTATGTATGTATATATTTAACAAGTAACAAACTTGAGATTGGAGAATAACCCATTTTCAAGGTTGATTGCCACAGTATATGATCATCTAACCCAGGTTGTAGATAATAAAAGTCTCTACCACATACTTGACAGTTGGCTTCCAGCTTTTACTTAATGAGTTTGTTTAAGAGTGAACTCATTTCTTCCCAAAATAATCCATTTCATTTTCATATAGTTCTATTTCTTAAGATGTAATTATTTTCTCCTTGAAATAAAGTTTAGTTTTGGTTCTTTATAAAAACGCCCTGGTTACTCTTCTTTTTGTCATTTGAGTCCAAACAAAATTAATTTAATCTCGTTCAGAGAATGCCATCTCAAATACTTAAAAATAATTGTGATTGCACCTTTTAGTTTCTGTTTTTCCTATCTAGAAATCCCTACAGGAATGTGTGCATTTTAAAAAATCTTCCTATGAAATGAAGTTGACCTTTCTTATTTCACAGATTCAGAGTGCCCAAAACATACTAATACTCAGTGAGATTTGATGAGGAAAATTACAAGTTCATGTTCACTAACATAAACGATATTTATCATTTTCCTTAATTATCAATGTAAGCAATATATATGATGGGGATAAGGAAATAATAAGTTTCCTGATAACCAAAGTGGTCCAGGACATAAAAGGTTAAGTACCCCTGTACTACTAACTCCTCATTTTATAGAACAAAGGGTAGAAACTAAAAGAAATTACTTTTTTCAAATGTGTATAGTGAGCGGATGATATTTTCTGTCCTAACTCGCTGGTTAGTGTTCTTTTCTGTCCATTGAAGTTAATTATTGAATGATAGGTTACCATCTTCCTAGAAATCCTGAAAATGTACATACCTGAAGCTTTGTGTGTGTGTTAATTCTTCATTGCCAAAGAAGATCATGCAATCAGTGAAATGATGACATGATTTGCACTTGACTTTGTTTTGGGTGAGGGAGGGCTGTGCAAGTCACCAGCCTCACTTCTCATCCAGAGCCATCTGAACCAAGTGACCAGATACTCATCAGGATGACTAGAGATGACCAAGGATGAGGCAATTGGGGTTAAGTGACTTGCCCAAGGTCACATAGCTAATGAGTGTGTGACTGAGGTGAGATTTGAACTCAGGTCCTCCCGACTCCTGCACTGGTGCTGTATCCACAGCACACCTAGCTGCCTCATCTGAGACTTTGTGACATAATGAAATGGGCATTATATGCAGAACTTAAATATTGCTATTAGTATGCTAATACTGTTAATTTCTACCTGCATGGCTTTGGGAAAATTATTTAAACTCTTTGAGTCTCAATTTACTAACCTACAAGGAGGCAATTGAATTAAGCTGTGACTGCCTCATCCTCTCCCCCCCCAAAAAAAAAAATAAATCATATTCCATTCCATGATGTCTAGGGTCTTTTTTTGATCATGGCTTTCAGGTAGTCCCATGATCTTTACATTGTCTCTCCTGGATCTATTTTCCAGGTCAGTTGTTTTTCCAATGAGATATTTCACATTCTCTTCCATTTTTTCATTCTTTTGGTTCTGTTTGGTGATTTCTTGGTTTCTCAGAAAGTCATTAGCCTCCATCTGTTCCATTCTAATTTTGAGAGAACTATTTTCTTCAGTGAGCTTTTGAACCTCTTTTTCCATTTGGCTAATTCTGCTTTTGAAAGCATTCTTCTCCTCATTGACTTTTTGAACCTCTTTTGCCAATTGAGTGAGCCTATTTTTCAAGGTGTTGTTTTCTTCAGCATTTTTTGGGGTCTCCTTTAGCAGGGTATTGACCCGTTTTTCATGCTTTTCTTGCATCTCTCTCATTTCTCTTCCCACTCTTTCTTCCCCCTCTCTTACTTGATTTTCAAAATCCTTTTTGAGATCTTTCATGGCTTGAGACCATTGGATATCTATTTCAGATGTTTGGGATGTAGAGGCTTTGACTTCTATCTCTTTCTCTGATGGTAAGCATTGTTCTTCCTCATCAGAAAGGAAAGGAGGAAACATCTATTCACCAAGAAAGTAACCTTCTATTGTCTTATTTTTTTTTCCTTTTTCTGGGCATTTTCCCAGCCAGTTACTTGACTTCTGAGATTCCTCTCCACCCCCGCCTAGATTTGCCCAGCTAGTGGTTGGGTTCTGAGATTCAAATGCTGCTCCCCAGTCTCTGGGCTTTCAGCATGGGGTGGGGCTGCTCTTTAGGGTAAGATTAAATTCAGGTTCTCAGGTGGGGGCAAGGCCGCCTCCCAGGCTCAGTCCCCTCAGGGGGTTTATGCATAGACCTTCACTAATGGCCCTGAGCTCCCATCTGCTCTGGGATCTCCTGTCCACCACCTCTCCCACCGCTTCCTCCCGAGGGCGCTTGAGTTATGGAGACACCCTGCTCCCCTCTTGGCCAGTCCAGAAGGCTCTCTCACTGACCTGTAGTTCCTGTGGGTGGAGGGACCTTCGTGGCTGCTGGAGATTCCATCCCTGAAGCCTGCTCAGATCTGTTCCTCTCGGGGCTGCGTGGCCGGTGCAAGGCTAGGCTCAGCTGTCTGTTGCGTGACAGACCTTTGGTGCCCTTTTTTCAGGGCTCTCTGGAACGAAAATCTTCTCCACTGCACTGCTGCACAGCTTCCACTGCTCCAGAACACATTGGGAGTTCTTTCCATAGGTAATTTTTGGTCTGTGGGTTTGGAGCTCACATATGTGAGTCTTTCTACTCTGCCATCTTAGCTCCTGCCCCCCTTTCCTTTCTCTTTTAAAAAAGATTTAATTTCCATCAACAATAATTCATTTTTTACCATCTCACTCCATCCCAATCAATAACAAAAGAAAAAAAAATTCTGCAAAAAACAATAATCAAGGAAAACAAATTTCTCAATTGAGTATACAAATATATACATACATGTATAATTCAGTGTTTATGCATTCTGTGTATATATATGTGTATACCAAAGTATGCCATTTTATCTATATATTTATCTGCATGTAACCTTTACTATGGGCGTAAGATACTTTCCTCATTAATTACCTAAAATGGTCACAGTTCATTAATTACACTGATCACATTCCCTAAGTCTTTTTAAGTTAATTGTCTTGAAAATATTTTTGTCACGATACTGATAATTCTATGATTCTATTCACGTCTTACACATCATCTTTAGCTTCTTTGTACTCCTCCCATTCATCTTTTCTTATACCATAATAGTCATCCATCACCTGCAATTATTTGTTTATCAGTTCCACAACTTGTGGTCATGCCTTCAGATGACTAACTCAAAAGAACTACAAATATTTATGTACATTTTTAGAGTGCCCTTTTCTTAAGACTATTTACTTCTTTAATTTCTTTTCACTCTAATTTCTTATTCATGTCTACACTTTTTCCTTTCATTCCTTATAAAGAGAGATCTTTTTATTTGCGCTCAGCTGTATGCTTGTGTTCTTCCTGCCTTTTTCTGGTTCAGATGACAGCGATCCTTAAGTGTCAGTCACATCCACTTGCCTCGTCTACTTCGTTTGTGGAAGTATTTCTAGAGAAATCTGATTATGTGAAATAAATGTCCATAATTTTTGTTTCTCTTTTCCTTCCCCAGTGTATTTTTGTTCTCTCACTTTCCATTCCCCTCTTACGATCCTCAAGACATAAAATGCAATCACATTTTTACTATTTTTCTTAAATTTGACTCTCTATGACACACAATGATTATTGAGTTCATAGTGGAAAAAATTTATACATGTTTGAATGCAAGTAGTTTATATTTTAGTACCTTATCATTTTTGTTCATGTTTAACTTCTATGTTACTCTTAACTCCTGTATTTGATTTCAAGGTTCTATCCAATTGCATTCTTTTAATTAGGAATGATTAGAAGTCTTCTATTTCATTAGAGTTTCATTTTCCCCCTGTAGAGTTCTCTTGATTTTTGTCTGATCAAGTTATTCTTAGCTTCTAGCTTATTTATCATTGAACACTACACCTTATATTTTGAATCTGGGCTTATTTCATGGTTGCCTACTATGCTGGAAATGACCTTTTCCCCTACTGCCTCCTTCTTAAGTCTCAGCTAAAATCTCACCTTCTGAAAGACTTTCTTATTCCTCCTTTATTTTAATATCTTCACTCTGACACTATTTTCCATTTGTTTTTTATATGTCCAGTATAAACATATATATATGTATATGTATATGTATATGTATATGTATATGTATATGTATATGTATATGTATGTATTGCTAGGAACATCTTGTCTCCAAACCCTTCAGAGTGCAAGCACCTTGAGAACAAGATGTTTTAAAAATTATATATGTATACCCAGTGTTTAGCATAGCACTTATCACAAAGTATATATGCAATAAATGCTCACAGAGAACTGAGTCAAATGTACAAGAACACAGATCATTTATCTGACATGTTGACAATGTGCCAGGCAAGGATAAATGCTGAGGGTTTAAATTCAAACAAATAAAATAGTCTCATGTCCTAAAGAGCTTACATTATATTAGGGGAGGAGAACATGTAATAGAGAGGGTTCATAGTATAGAGATGGTCAGAAAAGGATGTGGGGGACAGTTTCATCCAAGATAAGGGGAAAGATTACCTTCAGCTTCCAAAAACTTGAGTGCAAATTTTCATTGGGAGGGTTTCACAGGGTGGGCTGAAGTCTGGAGAGAAAAGTTTAAGGAGGACTGAGAAAAAGGCATTTGTTCTTAGCAACAAACATATCAATGGTGACCTTGGAGAGGGCACAGAGTTAAGATATGGGGTAATATTTACATCTTTTATAACAGAAAGCAAAGTGGGACTTTTATTTCCTTGTTGGAATTTAGTTTCAGAGGTGCAGAGTCACTGTGATACTTGCTGGTTCCAAGCCTATAATTTGAAAACTGTATATAGTGGGAGACTGGTATTTTACTTTGGGGGTTTCACTTATGAGAAGGAACTTTTGATTCTATAGATGGGACTCCACAGAGTCCTTTGTTAAGAGGCCCCCAATTACTAAGATGCTGTTGGTGTTCCTTCATGCAGTTGTGTATATAGGGGGTTATATTTTTTGTCAGACAGGTGGAGCCCTGCTATTTATCTTTGTACTATTTTCTCTGCTTCCATTTTCTCTGTTTGGATTTTCTCCACGATCAGGTTATTGGCATTTTCCCTGAACTAGTGATTGACTTATAGGTGTTTAATTAAAGAAAGATTTTAATTCCTTTGATGCCATCTTTCTTTTATAAAGTAGATCGAAGAATCCATGCTAGCAGGTCATCCTGGGTGTGCTAGGATGCTTGCTAATGCACCATTACATCACAAAAGATTGAGAATTGAAAAGTGAGAACTCGAAAGAATAAAAAAAGCCACCACTATCACCACTAAAAATGCCTAATTTCACCATAAATAAGGTATAAAATGAAAGGCAACATTGTGGCTTTATGAGCTTTATTTGTTTTATCCTTCAGAGAGATAATATGATAGCTATAGTTTTAAGTAGATCCTATCTCCATCCTTTCCTTTCATTTTTCTTTCAGAGACAAACCTTATTTTAACAAATTGCCAGAAAAAGAAACAGAAGCGGAGGGAAAAATTGAACAGCAAAGATAGAGCGAAAAATCTGAAATTGTATGCAACATTTAGCACCCATGTATAATAAATGTCATAAAGTAAGAAGAAGAAACTGTCTTTTCATATCTTTTCTGTGGGTCTAAGCCTATTCTTTCTAATTTCCTAACATGCAGTTTCAGCTCTTGTAGTTTGGTGTTTTTTCCAACTAGTTTTTTTATAATCACTGTGCATACTATTTTCCTGTTCTTGCTGTTGCTACTACTTCTTTGTTGTTCCCTCGATGGAAGAGGAAGTGAAAGAGAAGAAGGAGGAGGAGGAAAAGGAGGCAGTTTTGGTGCAAAAGTATACAATTAAACAAAAATTGCAATTTTAACCGTTACTGGGTGCAGATATAAAAATGAATGCCTTATCATTGGATGTTGCTTATTGCTTAGGAGTAGATTTCCCCTTATAAGGTAAGAGAATGAAACATTTTGGCATAATTTGATTTGAATATTGGCACTTTCTCAAAAGCAACATAATGAGCCTCCCTGGGAAATATTGCCTATTAAGGTATCTTAAAGAACAATATGTGGCATGGCCCACCATATAATGAGTTAAAACTGTCCCATGGGAAATTTAAGACTTTATAGTCACTATGTCCACCTCTCTTGCCCATTTCATATCCATAGAAACCTTTTAACAATAATAAGATGATATAATATATTCTGAATGAAATTTTGGATAGATAGTAATTTTTTTTTCTAGAAAATCGACCTTCAATTAAATTTCCTTCTGACTCATTTTACTTTTTTTAGATGATTTGTAAATCCCAATCTGCTATATCTGTATATATTACAGAGGTCAGAAAAATGTATACAAGGCCACCCTTAAGGTCACTCTATGTCACAAAATCTTAAATTTGTTAAGTCATGCAAAATATGTGATATTTAATCTTTGCTGAAAACTGAAATCCCTTCTGCAACTTTCTCATTAGGCCCTATTTCAGTATTTTTAAAACCTGTAATAGAGATGTAATAGAGACATCATAATCTCTCAAGGCAGATAAATTCAAATAATATATTTTTTCTTTAAATAAGTTCAAGATCTATTTGATCTTAGGCAGCTATATGACATGGGGGATAGAGAATATGAATTCGAATCCAGAACACCTGAATTGAAATCTTACAACATTCATACTATATCACAGTAGCACAGAGGATGCCAGATCTTTACCTATAATAGACCGGATCTCCCACTGCATTCTGTGCCATCTCTAGTTGTCCTGATTAATATCTGGCACCTGATCCCAGATGACTGCAGAAGAGAAAGTGAGGTTGGTGACCTTGGACACCTCTCCCTCACTCAAACAAATCAAAGACAACTGCAATTCATGTTTTCATTTCCCTGATATCATGGTCCTCTTAGAAAACAAAGGACAAACAGAACTAGTTAATACATAAAACTGGTCTCTTGATGGCCACGTCTATTTTGTTTAAAGAAGTTAGGAAATGCCTTTGGAATTAATGGTAAAATTTCTGTTGCCTATAAATACTTCACTTAAATCCCTTTACTTCAACTTTTCTAAATATTCTTAGAGAAACTGTATTTAGAGAAGTGGATTATGCTATGTATTGTAGTAATAGTGTTATACTATTGAAAGGAAAGGAACTCATAATTTAGAAACTTGTCATTCCAACACTAAAAGTAACATAAGAATATAGGATAAAATAAATAAACATAATAAATAAATATGTTGTTCCTGATTGGCTAAAGTGATGGAAAGAGGAAGTGACAAATGTGAGAGAGGATGTGGAAAAATTGAGAAACGATTTTATTATTGATGGAATTGTATAATACCACAACAATTTTTGAGAGTAATCTAGAATTATACCCAAAGAACTATAGTACTGTGTATAAACTTTGATTCAGCAGTACAGCCCGTAGGTCTGTTGCAAAGATAATTAGGGAAAATCAAAAGAACCTTTTCGTTCTATCATGTTTAAAGCAGCTCTCTTTGTGGTGGCAAAAAAATGTAAACTGCAGGGATGCCCATCAACTGGAGAACGGATGAACAAATTGTGGTATGTTTGTGATGGAATATAACTGTCCTACAAGAAATGAGGAGCTCACTGATTTAAAAACAAAACAAAACAAAACAAAAAACAAACAACCAAAACTTGAAGAGGGAAATGATCTGAACCAGGAGAACTGTATTAGTATATTTGTTAATAAAATATGTCACTGACTCTTTCAAAAACCAAAGACACTTCATGGTGGTGGGCTTAGAGTTTAAATGCCCTTGGAACAACAGGTGTTCCAGAAGTTAGAATTAACTCTAATTGGTTAAGAGTTAATGGGAAAATAAAGTTTACAAAGTAGATCTGGGATTTATTCCAAGAACTCTTTTGATGATTTCTATCAGTCAAGTCTTGATCAAAGAGACCTATCAATGTTAATGTCCCTTTTCCCACAAAAGGGAGAATCTACATTTTTTCCCAGACTGTCTGAGCAAATACAGTGAGAGGAAACCACTTATTAGCCTAAAATTAGAATTTCTTTTATATCCTATTTAGATCTTAGACTGGGTAAATCTGTGCCTAAGATTTCTCACACTGGGAGATTTCTGGATGACAAGTAGAAAAGTTTCCCCTTTAGTAATTAGTTATTAATACAAGAGAGAATAATCATTTCTCTCAACACTAAATTTAGATTGAAGATGCTTTCTTTATTTTTAGTTTCTTTCTTTTTTCTCAAGATGTTGTAATGGTAATTTAAATGGGAAGATCTTTCCCATTCATTAATAGTCCCATGTAACCTGATTAAATCACTTGGAATCCTAAGTCACATGAGGAGGGAGGAGTTTACTGAACACTTGGATCAGGAAGGATTGAGCAGAACCAGGAGGAATTTAATGAGAGGGGGTGAAGGGGAGGATAGAGGAAACAGGTCAAAAGGCACATCAAGGTTAGTGAGTGCTTATGGAAAGACCCAGGTAGGGAGAGGCTTGGGAATGCGTTTGTACCCAGCAGTGCTAATGTGAATCCATTTCTTGGTTACTATTATGGATTTGGCTTCCTGTTGTTGGGGTTTGACTTTTGTCTTCTGCCTTCCATATAAAGAGTCTTTTATACTTTGCAATTCAGAAGTATACTAGCACATTCATGGCTATCTTCAGTGCTGTGAACATTACCTGAGAGATATACATGGTTAATACTGAAATTTTTACAAGACTCCATATGTATAATGTGTATAATGTGAGATATATATATATATACACACACAAACACACACACACATATATATGTATGTATGTGTGTGTATATATATATATATATATATATATATATATATATATATATATATATATATATATATATACCTCATAATGAAATGAGGGGGGCAAGAGGTAAGCAACAATGCAAATACAATATATAGATCTGAGACAGGGGAGGTAGTCTCAGAGGAAAGGCACTAGAAGGAATGAGGACTAGGATAGGCTTTGTGCAGAAGGAAGGATTGAACTGATTGGTGAAGGGAGAACAGAAAACTAGGAGAATGGACAAATATGAAGAATTCTTCTGAATCCCAGTTGAATCACTTATAATCTAGGTGATCCTGGATGAGTTATATCCTTCCTTACTCATATATTTCATTGTCTGTAAAATGAGGAGATAGAAGGAAATGATCTCTAGATTAATTCAATTCAAAAAATACAATGAGATTGTGCTTTCAACTGATTTGTTTTTCTGTACTACTACTAAATGGGGGGCAGATAAGTTGTACAGTGAATTGAGTGAGAGACTTGGAATCAGAAAAATTTGAATTCAAATCTGACCTCAGACACTCAGTAGCTGTGTGACCCTGGACAAGGCACTTACCCCTATTTCCCTCAGTTGTCTCACTTCTAAAATGAGCTGGAGAAAGTAATGACAAACAGCTTCAATATCTTTGTCAAGACAAAACAAAATAAAATGAAATCATGTCATGAAGAATCAGACAGGAAGAAAACACCTGAATTCTTGAATGGTATTAGAATATAACCAGATGTCACAAAAGATACAAAGTTTTTTCTCTTTAATGATTTATGACACCTCACTCCAATTTAGCTGGGAAAAGGCAAAAAATTATTAAGAAAATTCTACAGATTCTTCCTACAATCTATTTTTAAATGTTTTAGAATTCACTGGCATCTCTTTCCTCACTCTCTCACATATGTAAATTATAATCTGAGCATAATCCTTATCTGAACAAAATAGAATTCCTACCTACAATGAGAGGTTCACCTTTGAGACCCCTTCTTCCTTGAGACCTGCTATAATTTTCTAATGAAAATAAAGTTTTTCTTCCTTTTATCTTCTACGGTATTTGGTTACTTTTATGCTCTTAATATAATAGAAATCACATAGTTATTCTACAAAAACAGTCTATTGATGCCCATCTGCCACTTATTGCAAACAAAGCAGAAAGGAAATTCCTCAGGGATTGGTCTGAAAATGTCTCTGCTGACTATAAATACTCCTCTTTTATCCAGTAGAATTTTCTGTGTGATTACAAAGACAGTGTTTTTAGCAAAACTACAATATGCTACTATATGACACAAACTTTTACTAATAAAGAGAACCCCAGGAATTATTACTATGGAATGAGAGCACATGGGTCAATATTAAAACCTAAGATATTAGATCAAGGACCTAAGAGCACAGGCTGAACTTGAGGGGACCATTGAACATAAAAGAGCTGAGTTAGAAGCAGCATGGGAAATCATCTTAATTAATAGAGAACAAGTAATAAAAAATGACTGATGGAATTATACTTGGGGAAGAAATGAAGGAGAAGCAAATGATGTCTTAGAATCATCAGAGCTTTCTATTATTTTCCATTTTGATCATCAATTTACTTAGTGTTGAACACCTCAGAATATGAGGACAAGTACTAACCTTATCTGCAGATTCTTTACGTAATGATCTGAAGATATTCTGGGCTTCCTACTTCCCTTTCTATTTCAAATGTCTTGTTAATAGGCTTAAGTAATTTTCTTTGTCAATTTAGGAAACAATCACATTTAGAGTGTCCAAACAGAAACTTTTCTATTCATCATCTCATGTGAGGATCATTACACAGAACTTCTGGAAGTCAATACTTCAGATCCTCTTTTCTCCATGTCACTGATGAAGCAGACAAGAGGTAAAGAAGGTAACTGGTTTGCACAAGAACACATAGCTGAAGAGTGGGCGAGGTGAGGCATGATCTCAGTTTTTCCTGCCCCTGGGTTCAGTCCTCTATTCACTTTTACCACGTTCGTTTCTCGTGGTGGAAGATAGAAAGAACAAGAAATTATGTCCAGCAGTCCAGTGGAGTTGAGGTATTCAAATGATGTAAGGTTTTAGACTCATATTTCTAGCTTACCCTTTGAATACATGCAGCGGTTTTTGGAGTGATTTTTTTTTCATATAATTTTACAGATGAAGCTTCTGAGAAGCAAATAAAGAAAACAACTTGGCCAAGGTCATGCCAAGGTCCGTGGAAGAATCCAGACTAGGACAAAAGATTCTTATGGTCCTTATGAGATGGGTCTATATATATACATATATATATATATATATATATATATATATATATATATATATATATACTTTTTATTTAAAAGGTAAACATGATAGGGAAAGGCTAGCTGTGTTCAATATTTAATAATTCTTTCATGCTTGTGAATTTTTTCTCTGGGCAATGAAAAACAGCAGGCATTAGAAACTGTGCTGAATTCTGAGGCCCAGATACTGGATTTAATTCTTTGTTCTGTTCTTTTATATAAGAGTGACCTTGGGAAAGTCATTTCAACCCCTTCAACTTCACTTCTCTTCTGAAAATAATGTGGTTAAAATAGATACCTCTAAAATCCCTTTCATTTTTTAATTTTATGACATGCAGGCTGTTAAATTCTGTCTGAGTTAGATGAAGAAATTTCAGAATACCTTATTTCCCAGATTAAAATGTATAAAAACAAACTATAGCCCCAAATGGCTAAAATAAATGAAATGAACAAAGGAAATGTGATCTTTTTGGAAGTTCATAGACACAATGAGAAAGAAAGAATGAGATGCCTGAGTGAAAATAAGAAGAAAAGTGGTTTTGCTACATCGATAAATATGAATTAACTGTCATTTTAATTCCCAACAACTGGATGCAAATGATTTTGCTTCTCTCGTGCAATTGTGTATTATAGAAGGAATTTTCACTAATCACAGCTACAAAAATATCATCTGTGGTCACTTATTCCACAATGTTTTAATGATTAATTTTTCATTAATACAAGCAACTATAATATTTACCAGGAGGCCACTGAGGAAAGGAGGTCTTTTTCATATAAGGGAATTCTATTATTAGGTTTGGTGAGTGAGTAATTAGATTTGTGATTAAAAGAGAAACAATCTGATTAGCAAATTTACTACCTTTTTCAACAGAGATCTGTGTTGAGCATTACAAGAGAGATGACTTGTTTAGTTTCACACTAAACCAACAGATATCAGTAGAGTTAATCCAGGGTTTCCTAACAAGGAAACAATCTCTCAATCTTTTGCACTACAAGAAGTCTTAATTCTCTTCTTACTCAAAATGAGATACTAGGAAAATGAGCAATATAATATAACAGAATTAAAGCTGGAAAGAAACATAGAGACCTCTATTTAACCTCATTGGTTTTCAGATGAGAAATCAGAACTTGTGAGAAACTGAATGACTTTGAACAATAATAGCAGCAGTAGCAGTGGCAAATTTAAACCCAGATTCTTTGACTCCTGCATCAGTATGCTATGCTCAGTACCACACTGGCTCTCTAAGCTTAAAGAGAACCTTCGTGGACAATTTCAGATGGTATGATCACTCCACTGTATCACATGGTGTAAAATTACGCATTTATAAACATTCTAAGTAAGGAAAAATGAATTACTTGTTGATGAAAAGGTTTTTTTTTTCTCTATAACTTCTAAAATGAAAAACAATACAAAACAAAATATGCTCCATCAATATAGTCTCTATATGAAGTTTCCCTGGATACCAACTGTTTTGAAGGTTGTAGAGAAGGCTTCTTCCCTGAGTACCAGTTGAGAGGATGATCAAGCTGACACTGATTCTTTCTTCCCTTGTTTATGGTGACCTAACAGGTAACATTTCCCTGAGAAACTCTTTATGTGTAACCTAAAGAAGTTTCAATTGTCTTCTGCCAAAATTATACTGGAAATTCCAAGGAAAAAAATACAATTCCAGGATTATGGCTGTGAAACAGAGGCAACTGTGCAATAACGAATGACTACATTTCTCTTCCACCATGTCAGAGACACATGTATTTTTCATCACTGTTTCAGTGAAATAGTGTTTAAAATTAGGACCCTCTGACCATGCTCCCATCGTCACCATAACGTCATGCAAAAATAACACTTCAGATGGGCATGTTGGAATGACCTCATATGTATCTCAGAGCTTCCCAGGTATGGCAGCTCAATATATTTGTGACACATGGGTAGAAACATTTAGTTTTTTTGATTTTTTTATTATTATATAATCATAGTTTTAAATAAGCTTTGCAATATAACTAACAGACTGTTTTCCTGATTCATCTTAAATTCTCTTACTTTTACATGAGGCTGAGTTTCAGAAACTGGTTGTTAAGTGATTTTAAATATCTTTTAAATAAGTACTTAAAGAGACCTGTACTTGTTGTGATTCATTGAAAGGAAAAATCCTTTCAAAATCTGTTTACTTTGTTTACTAGTTGAATCTGGAGGTCCTTTGGGGATTATTTCTTTGTTGTTCAATTCTGGGATTCCACTAAGTAAAGTACCAACAGATTCCAGCACTTGAAAAATTAAAAATTTAACATTCCAGTTATTTGTTAAATGAAACAAAGTGTTATGAGAAGCATAACATGAGATTTTGAGGTAGAAGACCAGTACTCAAGATCACGTTGCTCCACTTTTTATCTGTAAATATATGAGAATGTCCCTTAAATTCTCCAAATTCCATTTTGTCTATCTAGAAATAAGAATGATATTTACACTACCTACCTCATAGTGCTTTTGATAGTAAAAACATTTCAATATTATAAAAATGAGATATAGAAAGAGATATAGATATAGAAAGAGAAGTTATATTCCTTGCAATTGAAGAGATAACAATCTATTTTAAATTATTTTAAAACATTATCATATTTATTCTTTTCAGTGTTATCTCTGGTTTTATCAATACAAAGTTCTCAACAATACATAATAAATCTTGTTCATCCCTTCTTATTTCATGCTGTAGTTATCATTACTTCCCCATAAAATCTCTCAGAAGTATGCACTTCTCACACAAGAGAATATAGTGAAAAATTGAAAAGAAGCATGTACTAATATGTTTATAGAAGCTTTCATTGTGGCTGGAAATATTTGGAAACTGCAGGTGTGCCCATCTATTAAGGAATGACTGAACAAGTTGTGATATATGATTGTGATGGAATACTACTGTGCTATGAAAAATGATAAACTCAATGATTTTAGGGGAAAAATAATGGAAAGACTTGCATGGAATAATAAAGAGTGAAATGAGTAGAACCAAGAAATCATTGCATAGAGTAACAGTAATATTATTTTTAAGAATGAGCAAGAAAGCTATTTTTATTTATAAATACTGAAATTAACTATAAAGAAAGACACTTTTCCTTTTTCTCTAATCATCTTTGGAAATAGACCAAGTGGTTGTATTCCTGGGTCGAAGTGTAGAGATGGGATTTGTATTTAAAGGAGGAACCTAGGATCTTTGAAAGCTCTGTGAAATTTCCTAAATCCAAGCCCTCCATCCTTCCCTCCCTTCCTCCCTCCCTCTGTCCCTTCCTTCCTTGCTTCCTTCTTTCTTTCAACCTTCTGTCTTTTCTGCATTTCCTTAATGGCAAATGGTTCAAAGGGGTCATATAGAAATAAATAAGACTATCTTTGCTCTTGATGAATTTCTTCAAGTTTGTCAAACTTACATCACTAATTTTTTTTCATTTTGTTAAACTACAAATATTATCATTATTCCCATTTCCTCTACAGAAGATGATTATCTCCTTCTTTATGCTTCTTCCAGTATAAAACATAGTAATAGTAACATTTAGTCAAAGGAGATGAAGAATGTAAGAAATTTGTCTGTATATTATTGATGTATTTCCAGACTAACTGTACTTAATTACCTTTCTACCAACTCTGAAATAATATACTATCTTCCTTCATCCTCTCCAAAATTGAATTTTCCCACCTTGTGTCATCTTCAGCAATTTGATAGATGTGAGGTAATATATCAGAAAACTCTCTTTTTATTTTGGATTCCAATCCGTCTCACACCACTTACTTGTAGTGTACCCCAAGGATCTTTTTTTGTATCTCCATTGTGCTCTCACTTCACCCTTTCCAGCCTGATGAAAGTAATTATCACTCTCCTGGTGGACCTCTATATCCATCCAGAGTATCTCTCCTTAACTAGAATCATGCAGTTCTGGAAATCTTAACCTGGATATCATAAAGGAACCTAAAAGTCAATATATCTGAAACAGAACTCATTATTTTCTCCCCAAAGTATCCACTACTCAAAAATTTCCTATAATATTTTAATGGTACTGCCATTCTTCTAGTCACATAGTTTCACAACCTTGATGCCATCCTTGACTCCTCATCTATTATACATATCAAATCTGATATCAAGCCTTGCTATTTCTACCTTTCCAACATCTGCCACATATGTCCTTTTCTCTTTCCTCATGCAGATGTCACCTTGATTCAAGGCCTAATCACCTCCCATCTGGACTATTGTAAAAGTCTCCCAGAATCAAGTCTTTATTCATTCCAGTTCTTCCTCCTATCAGCTAATAGAGCTACTTTCCTAAAGTACAGATGATTTTATATCATTCCTTTATTTAAAAAATTCTAGCAGCTCAATATGTCCTCCAAATACATTTTTTTTGTGTGATATTCAAAGTCCTTTACAATCTGACTTTACCTCCTTTAATAGCTTTGAATTGTTTTACTTATCTACTTTCCAACAGAGCCTCTAGGATGTAGCTATATGGGACTCTTTGTTGTTGCTCATTCATAACATTCTTATCTATTGCTTATATTACTTGAATTGCTGTCCCCACCATCCAGATCCCATGTTCACTTTTGCCTATTGTCCTCCATGACTTCCTTTAAGATTACTCCAATCACAATATATCTAGCAGACACAGTGGAAAGAGCACTTGCCCTGGAATTAGGAATGTGTGAGTTCAAACCCAGCCTCAGTCACTCACTACCTGTGTGACCCTCAAGAAAGTCACTCAACACCCATTGTTTAAAAAAGATTGCCAAACTTCTTCAGAATAGTTATTTGGGTCTCATCCCATCACCTTGTCAAATGTCCTGCTTCTGAGGTTAATCTCATTTTGATAGATAGGTGATGACTAAATGAGTAAATACATGATACATATAGCTAGGTACTAATACCTATCTATTAGAAGATAGAGGATAGATAAACATAAATATATACATGGTAGATACATGATATATTTATAGATTTATAGTGGTTGGGATGCACTCTACCTCTTTATAAGTGTAGTTCCTTTAAGGCAAGACCCATGGAGAAAAAATATATATATATATTCAATGAATTATTATAATTTTAAGATTTTATTGAAAAAGAACTGAAATTAATAGAAAATTAAACATTCAATATCAAAGACAAATATGACATAAACATTAAAGACTAATTACAAGGGACTCAATAAGGGCAGACTGCCTCTTATGTTAGGAAATGTAAAGTGTGTGTCTAAGATTTTGATTAATAATTGGGTAGTTTGAAAGGAAAATTGTATACAGTTCATAATGATTTGATGGTAATAAGTAAAAGCATTTAGGAAAAGGCAAAAAGTATAATTATCTTATAGAAATGAGGTGTAAGAGAAAGAACTGACACAGAAGAGTCTGGCAGTCCTAGAACCCTAGAATGGGCTAAAGAGGAAACAGACATACATATCTAGAATGTTGTCAAAGTTCTCTAAATTCAGAAAGAAATAAAAGACTAAGGGGATTGGGAGGGAGTGATTTTTAGAGGGAAGAAGGAGAGAGAATAGAATAAGGGGGGTATATAAGTATGTCTAGTTGAATGGGGAGAGTGGATAAGGGAATGATTTTTGGAGGGGTTATGCTAAGTGATAGGAGAGCAAGGTAGTGGGTAGACATAAAGTAAAGGAGTCAAGAGAGATAGGAAATAAGAGACATAAAATAAAGATGAGGAGTAGAATTTATTAGAAAAAAATACAGCGATTAAAATCATGATCTCCATCAAAGTTAAAGCCCAAGTAAATTAAATCAAAAGAAAAAAGTAGGGAAACTCCATTATATGTTAAGCTTATTAATTGATATTGTATTATACTATTTAATAACTAGATAGTGTAAGGTTGGCATAGTTCTCTGGTGTAGGAAATAATGAGTTAGTGGACTTAGAAAAATATGGACATACTTGGTTTTCTGTAGGAGAATATGTTCTACCATCAGAGAAAAGAGGATAAACGAATATTATAAACTTTGATATAGATGTATTTGAATATTTATGCCTATATATGATTATAGGTAAGTGTAAAAATGTGCATGTAGCTGAATGTATGTGTATATGTTTGTTTAAACATGTTTTGTCTGTATGTATGTATGTATATGTGCATATGTGTTGTCATGTGTGTGTATGTACAGCCTTCTGAGGAAGGGGGAAAGAAGGGGAAAATTATACAAAAAGAAAAAAAGAAAACATAAAGAAATAAAGGTGTAGAGCACTGAATACAATGTGTAGTATTCATTATATAGCCTTTCCAATAATGAAAATTTGTTACTTTGTGTTGTGAATCTTCTTAAATTCTGCTATGCACATGCCAAGGTATATCTCTCCTTTGTTATTTTGTATTTAAGTTTATGCATTTTTTTCTTTTTTATATTAATTTTATTTTTTCCGGTGCTCTACAATCACTACCATATAACTTAGACTCTTTTTTGCCTCCCTCCCCCCAACTTCTCCCCTCCATCCCAGAGATGGCATACAATTTTATTTAGGTTCTATTCATATATTCCCATTAAATATATTTGCAGTAGAGTCATGCTGTGTAAAAGAATTGAAATTAATGAGAGAAATCATATAACAAACCAAAACATAAAACAAAAGAAAATGATCTGCTACATTCTGCGATCGAATTCCAAAGTTGTTTTTGTTTTGTTTTGTTTTGTTTTGTTGTTTTTCTGGGTATAGAAGGCGTTTTGCCTTAAAAGAACATTGGGAATTTTTTTACGTCCTTGCATTTCAATGAAGTTCCAAGTCTACCGAAAAACTCTCACATGCTGGGGTCGTTGCTGTGCCCAAAGTTCTCCTTGTTCTGCTCTTTATACTCAACATCAGATCACATTAGTTTTGCAGGCCTCTCTGAAGTCTTCCTGTTCATCATTTCTTATACCACAATAGTATTCCATTATATTCCTATACCATAATTTATTCAGCCATTCCCCAATTAATGGGCATCCCCTTGATTTCCAGTTTTTGATCACCAAAAAGAGGTCTGCTATAAAATTTTTTGCACATGTGGCACCCTTTCCCATTTTCATGATTTCTTGGGGATACAATCCTAAAAGCGATATTGCTGGATCAAAGGGTATGCACATTTTGTAGCCCTTTGGGCATAGTTCCAAATTGATGTCTAGAAGGGTTGGATCAGCTCACAGCTCCAGCAACAATGAATTAGTATTCCAACTCTCCCACATCTTCTCCAACATTTATCATCTAACTCTTCTGTCATGTTAGCCAATCTGAGAGGTGTGATAAGGTATCATAGAGTTGTTTTGATTTAGAGTGTCTTTTCATATGATTAGGGATATCTTTAATTTTTCCTCTGAAAACTTCCTGTTCATATCCACAAACCAGTTATCAATTTGAGAATGACTTGTATTCTTGTACATTTGACTCAGTTCTCTATACATTTTAGAAATGAGGCCTTTATCAAAAACACTAGTTGCAAAATTTTTTTTCCCCAATTTTCTGCTTCCCTTATAATTTTGTTTGCAGTAGATTTGGCTGTGCAAAACCTTTTTAGTTTATTGTAATCAAAATTATCCATTTTACACTCCACAATGCTTTTTATCTCTTCTTTACTCAAAAATTTTTCCTTTGCCATAAATCTGATAAATATACTAATCCTAGCTCCACTAATTTGTTTATAGTATCAGTCTTTATACTTGGATCATGAATGCATTTGGATTTTGTTTTCATGTATAGTGTCAGGAATTGGTCTATGCCTAGTTTCTGCAAAACTTTTATTCAGTTTTCCCAGCAGTTTTTTGTTAAACAGCGAGTTCTTAACCCAGAACCTGGGGTCCTTGGGTTTATCAAACAGAAGGTTGCTATATTCCTTGCCTACTGTGTCTTGAGTACCTAGCATTTCCACTTTTCCACCCTTCTGTTTCTTAGATGGTATCAAGAGGTTTTGATAATTGCTGCTTTACAACACAATTTGAGATATAGTAGAGCTAGGGCACCTTCCCCAGCCTTTCTTTTCATCACTTTCCTTGCTATTATGGATATTTTGTTCTTCCAGGTGAGGTGATATTGTTTGTTCTAGCTCTAGAAAGTAATTGTCAGATAGTTTGACTGATATGGCACTAAATAATTAATTAATTTAGGTAGAATTATCAATTTGATTGTATTGGCTCAGCCTACCCATGAGCAACTGATGTTTTTCTAGTTACTTAGATCTGATTTTATTTGTGCAAAATGTGTCTTGTAATTTTGTTTATACAGTCCCTGGATTTGTTTCGGCAAGTAGACTCCCAAATGTTTTATAGTGTCTGTCCTATCTTTAAATGGGATTTCTCTTTCTATCTCTTGCTGCTGGACTTTGTTAGCACTATATAGCAGAATATTTGTGTGGGTATATTTTGTAACCTGCAACTTTGCCAAAGTTATTTATTATTTTAAGTAGTGTTTTTAGTTGAATCTCTGGGATTCTCTAAGTATATCATCATATCATCTACAAAGAGTGATAACTTAGTTTCTTCTTTGCTTATTTTAATTCCTTTAATTTCCTTGTCTTGTCTATTTGCTACAGCTAACGTTTCTAATACCATATTGAATGATAGTGCTGATAATAGACATCCTGGTTTCACCCCTGATCTTATTGGAAATGCATCTAGCTAGTCCACATTGCATATAATGCTTGCTGAGGGTTTTAGATAGATACTTCTGATTATTTTATGGAAAGTTCACTTTATTCCTATACTCTTCAGTGTTTTTTAATAGGAATGGATGTTGTATTTTGTCAAAAGTTTTTCTGCATTGATTGAGACAATCATGTGGTTTCTGTTCATTTTGTTGTTGATATGATCAATAATTCTAATAGTTTTCCTAATATTGAACCAGCCCTGCATTCCTAGTATGAATTCTACCTGATCATAATGCATTATTTTCATAAGTTACTGTACGCTTTTTGCTAAAATCTTATTTTAAATTTTAGCATTTATATTCAGTAGAGGGGTCTATAATTTTCTTTCTCTGTTTTGTCCCTCCCTGGTTTAGGAATTGAAATCACATTTGTGTCATTAAAAAAATATGCAGCGACTTTTTCTTCCCCAATTTTGTGAAATATCCTATATGGTATTGGAATTAACTGTTCTTTCACTGTTGGATAGAAGTCACTCATAAGGCCCTGGAGATATTTTCCTAGGTAGTTCATTGGTGGCTTTTTCAATTCCTTTTCCTGAGATGGGGATATTTAAGCATTCAACTTCCTGTTCTGACGATCTGGGCAATTTGTATCTTTTAAAATGATCATCCATCTCATTTAGACTGTCGAATTTATGGTCATAAAGTTGGGCAAAGTAATTTCTAAATATTGTTTTAATTTTCTCCTCATTGGATGTGAGCTCACCCCTTTTATTTCTGATATTGGCAATTTGGTTTTCTTTCTTTTTTTAATGCAATTGACCAAAGATTATCAATTTTATTGTTTTTTTTTTCATAAAACCAAAACTTTTATTAATTAGTTAAATGGTTTTCTGAATTTCAATATTGCTAATACCTACTTTGGTAATCATTATTTCTAATTTGGTGATTATTTAGGGGTTTTCAATTTGTTCTTTTTCAAGTTTTTTCAGCTGCATGTCCAATTCATTGATCTCCTCTTTCTCTATTTTATTCATGTAGGCATTAAAAACATAAAGCTTCCCCTAAGAACTGCTTTTCCAGTATCCCATATGATTTGGTAGGTTGTTTCATTATTGTCATTATCTTGAATGAAGTTGTGGATTGTTGCCTAATCCACTCCTTCTTTAGGATTAGATTATTTAGTTTCCAATTAATTTTGATTTGTGTTTCCATGATCTGTTATTACATATGATTGTTTTTGCATTATGATCTGAGAATGATGCATTGAATATCTCTGCTTTTCTGCAGCGTACTGTGAGATTTTCGTGCCCTAATACATGGTCAATTTTTACATAAATGCCATGAACCATTGAGAACAAGGTA
The DNA here is from genome assembly GCA_023548195.1 of Bettongia penicillata ogilbyi. Taxonomy (NCBI): domain Eukaryota; kingdom Metazoa; phylum Chordata; class Mammalia; order Diprotodontia; family Potoroidae; genus Bettongia; species Bettongia penicillata. The sequence continues at coordinate 1,691,360 of JAJHZJ010000280.1, forward strand.
TATTCCTTTCTCTTCTCATTCAATTTTCTCCAGAGATCTATCATATCTACCTTTTCCAGAGGTTTATTCATCTCCTTAACTTTCTCATTTATTTTAAGTTTAGATTTATCAAGTTTGGAGAGGAGGAGGTTGAGGTCCCCCTCTAGTTTAGTTTTGCTTTCTATTTCTTTCTGTAACTCCCTTAACTTCTCCTCTAAGAATCTGGATGCTATACCACTTGGAGTACATATGTATAGAAGTGATATTGCTTCATTTTACACGGTGTCTTTTAGCAGGACATAGTTTCCTTCCTTATATCTTTTGATAAGATCTATTTTTCTGCTTTTGCTCTGTCTGAGATTGGGATTGTTACCCCTGCTTTTCTCACATCAGCTCTAGCACAATCTAGTCTGCTTCAACCTTTTACCTTTACCCTTTGTGTATCCCCCCTTTTCAAATGAGTTTCTTGTAAACAACATATTCTTGGATTATCACTTTCAATTTATTCTGCTAGCCATCTCTGATTCATGGGAAAATTCATCCCATTCACATTTACAGTTATGGTTACTATCTATGTCTTTTCCTCTGTCCTCTTTGTAACGATTTGTGCTTTTAGTTTTCCTTTCTCCCTTCCCCTCCAAAATAGTTTTAATTTTTACCTTCATCTCCCGCAGTCTTCCCTCCTTTCTTTCAGCCCCTCTCCCTTTCACTGTCCCTTACTTTTTCTACTTCTTCCCTCCCTTTTAGCCTCCCCTCCCCTTCCTTTCTCCCTTCCCCTCCTACTGCCTGTAGAGCTAGTTAGATTTACATACTTAAATGTGTTGTTCCCTGGAAAGAAATCAGATCAGAGTACCTCTCAAACAATGCTCCTCTCCCTCCCCTTTTTCTCTCTCCTGTAATATGATTTTGTACTTCTTCCTGTAAGGTAATTTACCATTTCCTGCTTCCTCCTTTTCATATTTCCTGTTAAAATCCATTCCCATGCTTAAATCACATTTTTATCTTCACATAATTTAATTTATGCCCATTGCCTCTATTTCTGAGTATCTCTTTTATATTTCATATTAGATACACAATTCTCAATATTAATAAGTACTGTCTTTTCTTATAGGGAGGTAAAAAGTTGGACTAAATTGAGTAGCAAGTTTCTTTTCCCTTGTTTACCTCTTTATACCCCTCTTGAGAACTGCATTTGAAGATCGAATTTTCTATTGAATTCTGGCCTTTTTATCTGGAAGTTCTGGAAATCCCTCATTTCATTGAATTTCCATCTCCTTGCCTCAAATATTATGTTGAACTCTGCTGGGTAATCATTCACTGGTTGTAGTCCCAGCTCCTTTGCCTTGCAAAATACCATATTTCAATTCCTTTGATCTTCTAATGTAGAACCTGCAAGGTCCTGTGTGATCCTGACTGTAACTCCTCAATATTTGAGCGTTTCTTTTTTCTAGTTACCTATAGTATTTATTCCTTCACTTGATATTTCTGAAATTTGGCAACAGTACTACTTGGTGTTTTTAATTTGGGGTCCCTTTTGTTTTCTTTGATGATTTCTTGGAAGATATTTTCCAGAATCTTTTTTTCATCATGGCTTTCTGGTAGGCCAATAATTCTTAAATTTTCTCTCCTGGATCTATTTTCAAAGTCAGTTGTATTTCCAATTAGATATTTTAGATTTTCTTCTATCTTTTCATTTTTTCGATATTATTTGACTACTTTTGATGTTTCATAGAGTCATTAACTTCTACTTCTCTATTTCTAATTTTCATCAAAATGTTTTCTTCAGGTAACTTTTGCATCTCCTTTTCCATCTCTCTAATTATTCATTTTAAGGAATTATTTTCTCCAGTTAACTTTTCTTCTTCCTTTTCCATTTGTCCAGTTTTCCTTTTTAAAAACCTGTTATCTTCATTGAATTCTTTTTTTACCCTTGTAAAGTCACTGGCCATTTTTTCCTCTATTTCCTTCTTCGGCTGTTCTAGGAGTACTCTCTTTGTATGTGAGCAGTTCTGAGATTTCACATGGGAGTAAAGTCTCAATACTGACCTCTTCGGTACTCATGTTTTGGTCCTTATCCCCATACAAAGATTCTATGATTTTTTGTTTCCTTCTTTGCTTCTTGCTAATGGTGTTTGTTTTTCTGTGTTGTGGCCTCGGGTTCTATCAGCTAGACTCTAAAGAACTTGGTGCTGAACTGGTTGGTGTCAAAAAGCAAAAGCAGGGGAAATCTGCTTGTTTCCCCAGGATTAGCCCTGAGGTTAGCTTGTTCAATGTGGGGGAGGAGTGGTCTGGTCCTGGGAGATCTCCTCAGCTGAGCTAGAGTAAAGGCAATCTCAGTGCTTGGCAATCCTCACTATCTCCTGGTTTCCCCTGGAGTACTTAGGCAAACCTGGGTCCTAGTGAGAGATGCCACACCCCTGGAGCTCTGGTTGTATATGGACAGCTCTGATCCTCAGTCATAGTAAGGTGAATATTCCTTTGCTATTTTCATAGCGTCATGTGCTATGACACTGTTTGCCCCTTCTGTTGAATCTACTGATTCAGGATTTTTCTGGGGAAATATTTCATGGTTCTTTCAAGATGAACAAGGGGAGGGGGAGGCAACATTTACTTATCTCTTTGCCATTTTGACTCCTGGAAGTTCAAGTAGGTGGCTTATAAACAACTAATCTTAGGACTGAATGTCTCAGGAGCAGCTGCAACTGATACCTAGGGCTCAGCAAGTCAGTCGTTTGGCTCCCTCTGGTCTCCTGGCCTGGGCTTCCACTCTGCTGTTCTGCTGGACTCCTGCTGCCTCAGACTGCTCCAGGCATTCCCTGCTTGGTGGTGCCATGTAGGATGCACTGTACTGTGTGCTCAACCCTGCAGAACAGATCCTTCCCATTGACCTTATAGTCTGTCCTGGTCTGTGAATTTGTCACAGTGTGTCTCCTATTGGATTCTGCACCTCAAAAATTTGATCAGATTGTCTTTTTTAGAGGTATCTAATGAAGTTTGTTTCAAGTTTTAATAATAAAAAGGAAGAAAAAAGACGTGGGTAAAGTTTTTGCCTTTCTGTCTAATTCTGGCATTTAATATCTTCCTTGGGAATACAATATGTACTTAAGTAATGTTCATTGACTAAGAGTATTAAAATTGAGCCAAGAACTTAGCAGGTATCATGTTTTCTTTGTTCTTAGTGAGGGCAATTCCAGATTGTCACTGGTGATATTTGATAAATGATTAATATTATTCATGATTTTCCTACATTTATGTGTACTAACTTTTCCCTGTACACTCATCTCAGTGCTGAAGTCATGGGGGATAGGAAAAACATTACTGAATTTATCTTACTGGGTCTATTACATAATCAAGAGGTCAAGGACATCATTTTTATTTTCTTTTCATTTTGCTATTTTGTGATTTTGAAGGGAAATCTCTTCATCCTGGCCACCATTAAACTTAGTCAACTCAGTGAACAGCCCATGAACTTTTTCCTAAGTTATTGTCCTTCATGGATGTCTGTTTCACCTCCACTGTTACTCCAAAACTGATTGTAGATTTATTGTCTCAGAGAACAACCGTATCCTATAAAAATTTTATGGTCCAGATGTTCTATGCTCATTTCTTTGGCAGCACAGAGCTTTGCATCCTGGTGGCAATGGTCTTTGATCACTATGTCACCATCTACCAGCCACTGTGTTATACAGTCATCATAAGTAGACATGTATGCCATTTTATTGTGTTTGTCTCTTGCATAGGGACATTATTCCATTCAATCTTGCAAGTGTTGATTGCTGTTCAACTGCCTTTCTGTGGTCCCAATAAAATAGACCACTATTTCTGTGATGTGTTTCCTCTGCTAAAGCTGACCTGCACATATACTTTCTTGCTTGTTATTGTGTTAATTGGTACCACTGGGATGCTAAGTATTTTGAACTTCATTTCCTTGTTTAGTTCTTATATCAATATTCTGAACAACTTGAGGACTCCCTCCTCAGAGGGTCAGTGAAAAACCATCTCCACCTGTGGATCACACGTGACAGTATTTACCATGTTCTTTGTCCCCCTCATGTTCACCTGTGTCCCTACTGGCAATTCTTTCAGTGAAAATAAGGTGTTTGCCCTCTTTTACAGCATCTTTGTTCCTATGTTCAACCCTTTCATCTATTCCCTTAGAAACACTGACATGAAGAATGCCATGAGGAAAGTATGGCTATAAAAACTGCTTAACAAAGGATAGTGATATCCATGGAATATAGGATTCAGTTTCTACCACAGAAGTGTTAATAATTACAAGGGAAGAATTTCCCACCTCTCAGTAGACTGAGTTAGAGGTATTAGTAAAGTCTAATCAATTTCAGCAGTTGTCCTTAAGGCTAAACTAGTTCTTCCTTCCTGAGTAGATCTGGGTATTAGGTTCTTGACGATAAAGTATTCACATTGGACAAAATGGGTTTTTGTGCATCTGTATGTGTTTGTGTGTATTTACATGTCTCTTGGTGCTAAAAATATCCAAAACTAACATACCAACTATCAGTTCCCACTATTATCTACATGTTGTCTTTATGTTATTCTTTTTCTTCCTCAGAAATAATCTAAAGGCACCAAATTTCAGTAGTGAAATGATTTTCTGAAGCTGTGTAGTCAACCCTCCCTAATGAAAAAGAAGGAGAAGAAGAAGAAGGAGAAGGAGAAGAAGAAGAAGAAGAAGAAGAAGAAGAAGAAGAAGAAGAAGAAGAGGAGGAGAAGGAGGAGGAGGAAGAGGAAGAAGAGCAAGAGGAAGAGGAATAAGAAGAAGAAGAGGAAGAAGAAGAAGAGGAAGAAAGAGGAGGAGGATGAAAAAAGGAGGAGAAAGAAATGGAGAAAAAAATAAGTAGTTCCTTGATCTTGTCCTACTTGAAGATTTTTAAAGGAGAGCCAATAACCTCTATCACCCTATATTTTGGTGAATCCAAATAGGAAACTTTCCTGACATTGAATTGAAAGTGCCTCATTTTGATTTGTATTTATCATACCTAACACTACCTTTTGAAGCAAACATAAAATATAGCTCAGTTCTCATCCACAACACATCCCTTCAGATATTTGAAAATTATATGCATTCCCCCTTTACATCGTCACATTAAGTCTTTTATTGTCTGCCATAAACATCCCCAGTTCCTTTATTTAATATTCAAAGAATATAAAATGAATGTTCTTTCTCAGCCCAACCACTACCTCGGACCTGAACCCTTTTTAGGTTCCTCTGTTTGCCTATTCCCTGATTTATCTTAATTTGTTTTGTCTTCATTTCATATACTTGCAGATATGTGTCGCCACTCAAGACAATGCAAACTCAGTAGCTTTGTATCACCAGTTCCTAGTTTCATTTGTCACACAGTAGTTAGACCTCAACACCCTACCACTTCTATACCATACCTCTTTCCATTGCCACTTCCAACTTCTTCCTATATACCATCTTTAAGTAACTCATTCTTCTTCGAGGTTTATTCAATTAAAATTTATCATCCAATCACGTTTAATGTAGTCAGCATCTACCCATGCCTAGGACAGAGTTCATACTTCCTAAAAGAATTCAGGGCCTGCTTAACCTTATTTTTCTTCTCTGCCTCATCTCATGCCTTAATACTAGGATAGTGCAACAGGAATACTACTACTCCTTCAAGCACCATGACTTCCTGGTCACTCAAATTACTCAGTTCTCATGAATACTCCACTGATTATTGATTAAATATGTAAATGATATTACTCCTCATTTTGCCATCACCCACAAGTGTTTCATGCTATTTATTTTTTTTGAAACTTTATAATCTGATCATAATCTTTCATCATCCAATCTCTCCTTCTGTCTTATGATCCCTAATCTTGTTCGATTCTAATCATAGCTTTCACTCATTTCACCTCTCAGTTCTTTCCTACGTCATCACTTTTACTCTGATTACACTGTCTCTCTCTCCTCTTCTGGCACTTTTTGTATAGAATTTCAACTCGATGATATCCATTACACTCAAATTCCCTAAATCCTTATATTATTACCAGTCCTGCCTTGTGCGACTTGCATCTGTATTTACACCCCTCCTCCATTTATTAACACTTTACAATAATACTAACATGATTCATCTACTGCTATGTGGAGTTAGAGAAAATCATGAAATTGTTTTAGGGGAGACTTCAGATTTATATTATGTAAATCCAGCTGGGACCTCTTTTGTACCAAAAAAAATACTTTTAAACCTCTGTAATCAATGAACTGTCCTGCTCACTAGAGTAGTTTAATATATATATATATATATATATATATATATATATATATATATATGTATATATATGTATGTATGTATGCATGCATGTATGTATGTATGTGCATAACTTCACTCAAACTTCTCATAGCCCTTTCATCCATTATCTAAGGATGTAGCCTCATATATTACTCCTTTGTTCCATCATTTTCAATCTCTTTCAACTCTTTGTGACCCCATTTAGTGTTTTCTTAGCAATGAAACTGGAGTGGTTTGGTATTTCCTTGTTCACTTTATTTTATAGATGACAAAATTCTGGAAAATAGGGTTAAGTTACTTGCCCAGGGTCACACATGTAGTGTCTAAGACCAGATTTGAACTCAGTTAGATGGGTCTTCCTAACTGCAGGCCCAGTACTCTATCCCAATCTACCTCCTTTCTGTCCTGTTTCATTTCTACTCTAATCCTTCACCATGGACATGAGGTCATTTGAGAAGATCTCTGTTTTCTTCCTACCTTCTCATCTCTTATCACTCAGAAATCTTTTCCCATTATCTCCTCCTCTGAGCTAGATAGAAATAAGTGAACATTAATCTTTCTAAAGCAAACCCCTTTAAATGTATCCTTGACCCAATTCCATCTGCTCCACTCTAATTGATTGTTTCCTCTAACTTTTCTACTCTATCACTAATTGTAATTTTTCTTTATCTCTGCTGCTAGCAAATATGTCTACGACTCTGCCATATTTAATAGTAATAATACAAATACTAATAAATTTTTTTGAATATGACGATGCTCATAAACTGTCATCATATAAAATCCATCTGTTTCAGTGCTCAGTTACTTGAGAAACTCATGTACACGTGATAATTACAATTTTCTTTCCTCACTCTATTGTTAACCATCTATTGATTTGTGACCAAATTATTCAATTAAAATTGTTTTCTTCAAAATGATCAATGATTTCTTAATTTTTGTATGTAAAATCTTTTTTTCTTAGTTCTCATCATTCTTGGCCTCTTAAGTGTTTGGCACTAATGATCACCCTCTTTCCTTGCATATTCATTTCTGTCTTGAATTTCATGACACCTGGGGTTCTTCCCCTGCTTACATAATTACTCCCTTCTACACCTCCTTTTCTCAGTGTTTTTCCAGGTTATACTCAACAAATACAGAAGATCCCCACAGTCTGCCCTGTATATTATTCTCTTTTCCCTTTATTTCATTCTTTTTGGTGCCTTCATCAGCACGATGCTAACAATTCTCAGACCTACTTAGCTTAAACTCTAACCTAATATTAGAGCTCACAATGCTCTTCAACTCTATTCTCACACCATCAATAGTCTATTGGATATATCAATCTGAATATATTAGAATGATCTCAAATGTGATATGTTTGAAACATAACAAATTATCTTTCCCTTTTTTGACTTTTAAAATTTTGTTTATTATCATTTTCTACACTCATTTCCACAAAATCTGGAATTTCAAATTTTCTCCCCATCTCCCCTCACACTGTCCCAGGACATATGTATTCTCATTACCCTTTGCTCCAATCTGCCCTCCCCTCTATCAACCCTTCATCACCTTCTCTTCTATTTTACCGTAGGGCAAAACTTCTTTTCCCCATTGTCTATATATCTTAAACACAAACGAACACAAACAGCCTCCATCCAGACACACAAACAAACACCTACCCTCTCCAACTATCCTGATACTGAGAAAGATCTCATTAGTTGGAAAAATCATCTTTCCATGTAGGAATGTAAGCATTTCAACTTTAGTAAGTCCCTTACATTTTCTCTTTCCTGATAGCATTTTCATGTTTATCTTAATTCTTGTACTTGAAAGTCAAAATTTTTTTCAGCTTTCAAGAATGTTGGATGTCCTCTATTTCATTGCAGTTTCATTTTCCCTCCTGAAGCATTAAGCTCAGTTTTATTTTGTGGTTAATTCTTGTATGCAATCTTAGGCCCTTTGACCTCTGGCATATCATATTATAAACCATCTGATCACTTAGTATTGAAGGGGATAAATCTTGTGTTATCCTGATTGTATTTCCACAATACTTGAATTGTTTCTTTCTGGCAGCTTGTGATAGTTTCTCCTTGGCCTTTACACTCTGGAATTTGTCTATACTATTCCTAGCAGTTTTATTTTTGGTATCTCTTTCATAAAGTGGTCAGTGGATTTTACTCATTCCTGTTCTACACTCTGGATCTAGAATATCAAGGAGGTTTTCTTTGATAATCTCTTGAAAGATAGTGAGTAGGATTTTTAATTTTTTTTTATCATGCCTTTCAAGTAATCCAGTATTTTTATGTTATCTCCACTGGATTCATTTCACAGATCAGTAGTTTTTCCTATGCAGTATTTTACTTGTCTTCTTTTTCATTCTTTTGGTTTTGTTTTCTAATATATCTAGGACTCAGGGAGTTATTAGCTTCCATTTGCTCCATTTTAACTATTGAAGAATAATTTTATTAAGTGAACATTTGGATCTCTATTTCCATTTGACCCATCCTAATTTTGTGATATTCTTCTCCTCTTTGGAACTTTAGAAATCCTTGGTAATTTGAGATAGATTAATTTTAAAGATCTTTCTTCAGCATTTGGGGGGTTTTCTTTAGCAAACTGCTGACATATTTTCTCATGATTTTCTTGCAGCACTCTCATTACACTTCCCAATTTTTGCTACAGTTTTCTTTTCTTTTTTTTAATATTTTTATATTTATTTAATTTTTTACATTCATTTTCACAAATTTTTGGGTTCCAAATTTTCTCCCCTTTCATCCCCTCCTCCCACCCCAATACCCCAAGCAATCTAATTTTCCCTATCTCCAATCTGCCCTCTCTTCTGTCATCCCTCCCTTCTCTTGGCTCCATCTTCTCTTTTCTCCTGTAGGGCAAGATGACTTTCTATTCCTCATTAACTGTATGTCTTCTTTCCTAGTTGCAACAACAATACTAAATAGTTGTTCCTAAAACTTTGAGTTCGAAATTCTCCCCATCCCTCTCTCCCCACCCATTCCTTTTGGGACGGCAGGCAATTCAATATAGGCCATATCTGTGTAGTTTTGCAAATGACCTCCCTGATAGTCCTGTTGTGTAAGACTAACTGGATTACCATCCCTCCTAACCTGCCCCTCATTGTTTCTCTTCTGTCTTTTAATCCTGTCCCTCCCCAAATGTTGACTTCAAATTGCTCCCTCCTCCCTTTGCCCTCCCTTCCATCATCCCCCCCCCCTTGTTTATGTCCTTCTCCCCCATTTTCTTATACTGTAAGATAGGTTTTCATACCAAAATGAGTGTGCATTTCACTCCTTCGTTTAGTCAAATGTGATGAGGGTAAACTTCTTGTTTTTTTTTTCTTCTCAGCTCTCCTCTTTTTCCCTCCACTAAGAAAAACTCCTACCTGCCTCTTAAATGACATATAGTTACCCCCTTCCATTTCCCTCTCTTGCCTCTCACTACATTTCTCTCCCACCATTTACCGTAATTTCTTTTAAGGTATGGTCCCATCCTATTCAGTTCAATCTGTGCTCTCTATCTCTGTATGTGTGTGCATGTGTGTATGTGTGTGCATGCGTGTACATGTGTATGTGTGGTCCCACCAACTACCCAGATACTGAAAAGTTTTAGGAGTTAGAAATATTGTCTTTCCCTGTATGAATGTAAAGAGATCACTTCTGGTAAGTCCCTTAAGACTTCTCTTTGCTGTTTCCTTTTTCATGCTTCTTCTCATTCTTGTGTTTGAAAGTCAAATTTTCTTTTCAGCTCTGGTCTTTTCATTAAGAATGGTTGAAAGTCCTCTGTTTCATTGAAAGACCATATTTTCCCTTGAAGTATTATACTCAGTTTAGCTGGGGAGGTGATTCTTGGTTTGAGTCCTAGCTCCTTTGCCTTCTGGAATATACTATTCCATGCCCTTTGATCCCTTAATGTAGAAGCTGCTAGATCTTGAGTTATCCTGATTGTATATCCACAGTACTGGAATTGTTTCTTTCTAGCTGCTTTTAAGATTTTCTCCTTGAGCTGGGAGTTCTGGAATTTGGCCACAATGTTTCCAGGAGTTTCTCTTTTTGGATCTCTTTCAGGTGGTGATTGATGGATTCTTTCAATACTTATTTTGCCCTCTGGTTCTAGAATGTCAGGGCAGTTTTCCTTGATAATTTCTTGGGAGATGATGTCTAGGCTCTTTTTTTGATCATGAGTTTCAGGTAGTCCCATAATTTTTAAATTGTCTCTCCTGGATCTATTTTCCAGGTCAGTTGTTTTTCCCATGAGATATTTCACATTCTCTTCCATTTTTTCGTTCTTTTGGTTTTGTTTCGTGATTTCTTGGTTTCTCATACAGTCATTAGACTCCATCTGTTCCATTCTAATTTTGAGAGAACTATTAAATTCAGTGAGCTTTTGAGCCTCTTTTTCCATTTGGCTCATTCTGCTTTTGAAAGCATTCTTCTCCTCATTGACTTTTTGAACCTCCTTTGACAATTGAGTGAGCCTATTTTTCAAGGTGTTAATTTCCTCAGCATTTTTTTGGGTCTCCTTTAGCAAGGTATTGACCTGTTTTTCATACTTTTCTTGCATCTCTGTCATTTCTCTTCCCAGTTTTTCCTCCACCTGTCTAACTTGCCTTTCAAAATCCTTTTTGAGCTCTTGCAAGGCCTGAGCCCACCCGCCACCCCCCTGGGGTGTTTGGAGTACTGAGGCCCCGCCCTCCACGTCTTTCCCTGATGGCAAGGATACGTCCTCGTCCTCAGATCCGAAGGTCGGGATCATTTGCATTTGTTGGAAAAAACTCTCTAAAGTCTTATTTTTCTTCCCTTTTCTAGGCATTTTCCCAGCCAGTTACTTGACTTATGAGATTCCTTTCCACCCCCCCCCTGGATCTGCCCAGCTAGTGCTTGGCCTCTGAGATTTAAATGGGCTTTCCCCGGCAAGCTTTAGTTCTGGCGCTGAGGTGGAGGCAGGACCGCCTCCCAGGCTCAGTTCCCTCAGGGGCTTTATGCAGAGACTTTCAGGAATGAAGCAGGTGGGGGCGGGGTGGGGGGCCCCGCCTCCCAGGCTCAGTTCCCTCAGGGGCTTTATGGAGAAGCCTTCAGTAATAGAGCAGGGTGGGGGCACGGCAGTCTCCCAGGCTCAGCTCCCTCAGGTTTTATGCAGAAACCTTCCATAATGAAGATCCTGCCTGCTGCTGGGGGATTCCTGAGTCCTGGGCTGCTGCCGCCTCAGCCGCCGCCCACACCTCTGCTTCCCCCGCTTCCTGCCCCCGTCTCTGCTGCCGCCGCTTCCTCCTGAGGGGGCCCGAGTCACGGAGAAGTTCCGCTCCCCTCCTCTAGCCCAGCCTTCTTTCTCACTGACCTGTAGCTTCTGTGGGCGGAGGGACTTTCCCAGCTGCCGGAGCTTCCGTCTCTGAAGCCTGCTCGGATCAGCTTCTCTGGGGCCGTGGCCAGGGAAGTGCTGGGGGTGGGGTCCACTTTCCAAGGTGTGACGGACCCTGGGGACGGGTCTCCAGGGCTCCCTGGAACGGAAATCTCTTCCACTCCATTTCTGCACACCTTGTATTGACCCAGAAGTTATGGGGGTCTCCTTTTACATTAATTCAATGGGCTTTGGTTTTGGAGCTCATAAACGTGTGTGCTTCTACTCCGCCATCTTGGCTCCAAGCCTTGCTACACTTTTCTTACAAGATTTTCAAAATATTTTGAGCTCTTCCACAGCATGAGACAATTTCATATATTCGTACATTAACTCAGGGTTGGAGTCACGATGGCAGAGTAGAATGACGCACATACTTGAGCTCTTCCCTCACAACCCATAAAATACCTGTAAAGAAAGAACCTCAACAAATTCTAGAGCCGCAGAAGCTACAGAACGACAGAGTGGAGGAGATTTCCAGCCCAGGGTGTCCTGGAAGGCAGACAGGAAAGGTCTGTTGCACAGGCACACAGAGTGGAACCCAGTCCAAGACACCAGAGGTGGACGTGAGCCAGCCTCCAGAGTAAAATCCCCAGGATCACTGGTGGTTCTCAGATCCCACAACCCACAGAAGTCGAAGGCAGCTTCAAATTTCTGTGAGAGAGCTTTTTAACCTTGGTGGCAAGGAGCAAGGCTTCTCCCCCAGCCCCAGGTCCAGGCTGTGGCCCCAGCAGTGGAAGCAACAGCAATGGGTCACCACTACAGTGGCCAGGCAGGCGGGGCTTGGCTTCAATTGCTGGATAAAACCCCTGGGGGAAATGAGCTGCTGATCTGAACCTCAGTCAAAAACCAGGCCAGGTAGTAAACTCCTCTCCTTGATTGTACTGCCTTGGAGGAACTGAGAACTAACCCTGAGCATACCTATTCTTGACATAGGATCCAAAAGTCAAGTATCTGGTTGGGGAAATGACCGAAAAAGGGAAGAAATAAGACTATAGAAAGTTACTTTCTCTGTGAACAGATGTTCTCTCCCATCCTTTCAGGTGAGGGAGAACAATATTTTCCATAAGTAGATAATGTAAAATTCAAGGTTTCTGCATGCAAAATTCCCAAAATAAAAATTCAATTGTCCCTGGCCATGGAAGAAGTCAAAATGCCCTTTGAAAATCACATAAGAGAGGTGGAGGAAAAATTGGGAAGAGAAATGAGAATAATGCAAGAAAATCAGGAAAAGTAAGTCAACAGCTTGCTAAAGGAGACCCCCCAAAATACTTAAAAAAAAACACCTTTAAAAACAGGCTAATGCAATTGGCAAAATAGATCCAAAAAGTCAATGAGGAGAAACATGATTTAAAAAGCAGAAGTAGCCTGTTGGAAAAAGAGGTTCAAAATCTTGCTGGAAAAAAAGAAAACACAGTTCTATAAAAGTTAGAATGGAATAGATGAAAGCTAATGACTTTATGAGAAACCAAGAAACTATGAAACAAAACAAAAAGAACGTATATATAGAAGACAATGTGAAATATCTTATTGGATAAACAACTGACTTGGAAAATGGATCCAGGAGAGATAATTTAAAAATAATTGGTCTACCTGAAAACCATGATCAAAAACAGAGCCTAGGCACCATCTTCCAAGAAATTACCAGGGAAAACTTCCCTGATATTCTAGAACCAAAGGGTAAAATAGAAATGGAAAGAATTCACTGATCATGTTCTGAAAGAGATCCGAAAAGATAAAACTCCTAGGAATATTGTAGCCAAATTCCACAGTTTCCAGCTCAAGGAGAAACTACTACAAGCATTGAGAAGGAAATAATTCTAGTATTTTGGCACTACAATCAGGATAACACAGGATTTAGCAGCTTCTACTCTAAGGTATCAAAGGGCTTGTTACATAATATTCCAGAGATCAGAGGAGATAGGATTAAGGCCAAGAATGACCTGCCCAGCAAAACTGAGTATAATAGTTCAGGAGAAAATTATTATTTCAATTAGTTAGAGGACTTCCAATCATTCTTGTTTAAAAGACCATGGCAGTATAGAAAAGTTGACTTTCAAGCACAAGAACCAAGAGAAACACTGAGAGGCAAAGAGGAAAAAGAAACCTTAAGCAATTCATTGAAGTTGAACTGTTTACATTGCTACATGTAAAGATGTTATTTTTAATTCATGAGACCTTTTCAGTATTAAGTTAGAGCATATATATACACACACACACATGTGTGTGTATACATATACACATACACATATGTAAGTGTGTATGTGTACATTATATATATGTAGGTATTCATGTGTACATGTGTGTATGCTTATATGTGTGCATATATACATATATATGCATATATAAACATATACACATATGTGTACCTATGTGTATAAACACACACACATAAGTGCATGGACAGAAGACACAGTGTGAGCTGAATATGAAGGGAGATTACCTAAAGAAATAAAATGTACTGTTAAATGCACTAACAGTAAGAGAAAGATAGAGGTAGAATATAGCTAATCATCTCACATAAAAAAGGGGAAAAAGAGCTTTTACAACAGAAGGTAAGTAGAGGAAAGAGGAAAGGATATAATTAAGCCTTAATCTCATGGGATTGGGCTTCAGGAGGGAAAACATGTCCACTTAATGTCATATGCAAATCTATTTTACTCTGTAGGAAAGCAAGGGGGAAGGGAATAAGAGAGGGAAGATAAAAAAGGGACAGAAAATTGGGAAAGGGATATTTAGAAGCAAACATTCTTGTGGGCAAACAGGTCTAGTGACAGAATGGAATAAATGAAGGGCAGGCTAGGATGGAGGGAAGTGTAGTTAGTCTTTTAAATCATAAATATTGTGGAAGTGCTTTGCATTGTTACACATGTATGGAATACAATGAATTTCTTCCTTTCTCAATGAGGGTGGGTGGGGAGGGAGGGAGAGAACATGGAACTCAAAGCTTTAACAGTGTATACGAAAAATTGCTTTAGCATGGAACTGGAAATTAAATTATACAGTTAATGGAGTATAGAATTCTATTTTTCCCTACAGAAAAATAGGGAGGAAGGGGAAAGGAAGAAGGGTGCGTAATAGAAGGGAAGACAGACTGGAGGAAAGGGTGGATAGGGTGCAATCTGTCCTGGGGTGGGGGTAGGGACACAGGAGGGAGGGAAATTTTGAAATCAAATTCTTGTTGAAGTGAATGTTAAGAATTGAAAATTAATAAAGTAAAAAAAAAGCAAGATTGGAATGGGGCAGATGGAAAATCTTGACTTCATGACAAATCAAGAAATTATAAAACAAAGTCAAAGGAGTAACAAAAAGAGCAGATAATGAGAAATGTCTCATTGAAAAACAACTGTAAAGTAGATCCAGGAGAGACAATTTAAAATTTTTGGACTGATATAAAACCATAATCAAAACAAAAAATTTCTAGGCATCCTCTTTCAAGAAATTATCAAGGAAAATTTCCACAATAGTCTAGAACCAGAGTGCAAAACAAGTATTGAAAGAATCCACTGCTTGCCTCCTGAAAAAGATCCCAAAAGGGAAACTCCTGGGAATACTGTAGCAGATTCTAGACTTCCCTGTTCAAGGAGAATATGTAGAAAGCAGCCCAAAAGTAACAATTCTAGTATTGTGGAAATACAATCCGGATACCACAAGATCTAGCAGCTTATATAATAAGGGATCAAAGGGATTGGAATATGATATTCCAGAAGTCAAACAAAGTAGGGTTAAAACCAAGAATTGCCTACTCTGCAAAATTAAGTATAATATTTCAGGGGAAAAATGGTCATTTAGTGAAATAGAGGACCCAATCATTCTTGATGAAAATACCAGAGCTGAATAGAAAATGTGACTTTCAAACATAAGAACCAAGAGAAGTATGAAAAGGTGAACAGGAAAGAGAAATCATAAGGGATTTACTAAAATTGAGCTGTTTACATTCCTTCATGAAAAGATAGTATTTGTCATCCTTGAGATTTTTCTCAGTGTTTGGGTATTTGGAGGGATTATATTCATATACACAGAGGGCACAGGGTGAGTTGAATAGGAAGGGAGTGAGAGAGGAATGTATTGGGAGGAGAAAATTAAAAATGGAAAGGGGAAATTATCTTTAATAAAAGAGGCAAGAAAAAGGTTTTCGATGGGGGTGCAAATTGTAGAGGGGAAAGGGAAAAACTGAAGCTTACTCATCATATTTGGCTGAAGGAGCAAATAAAATGCACACGCAATTTCGTATGAAAATCTGTCTTACACTACAAGGAAGGAGAAGAGAAGGAGACAAGTGGGCTATGGGGACCATGATAGAAGGGAGTGTAAATGGGAGGAGGGAGTAATTAGAAGTAAATACTTTAGTGGAAGGACAAAGGCAAAAGAGAGAATAGAATAAATGGGAGACAGGATAGGATGAAGGGAAATATAGTCTTTCACAACATGATTATTATGGAAGTCTTTTGCATAACTACTCATGTGTAGCCTATATTGAATTGCTTGCCTTCACAGTGGGGATGTGTGGGGACGGAGGAAGGTAAAGAAGTTGGAACACAAAGACTTAGGGATCATCGTTGAGAGGTGTTTTTGCATGCGACTGGGAAATAAGAAATACAGGTAATGAAGTATAAAAATCT
This sequence comes from Bettongia penicillata ogilbyi, assembly GCA_023548195.1. Classification (NCBI taxonomy): domain Eukaryota; kingdom Metazoa; phylum Chordata; class Mammalia; order Diprotodontia; family Potoroidae; genus Bettongia; species Bettongia penicillata. Next base: position 1,707,606 of record JAJHZJ010000280.1, read on the forward strand.
ATCTTGCCCTCCAAGAAAGGACAGAAGATGGGGATAAGGGAAGGGAGAGGTGTGATAGAAGGGAGGGTAGATTGGGGGAAAGGGCAATCAGAATACATAGTGTCTTGAGGTGGGGGAGTGGAGAGATGTGGAGAAAATATGGAACTGAAAATCTTGTGAAAATGAATGTTTAAAACTAAAAATAAATAAATTTGAAAAAGCAAAAAAATATTCTTTCTATCTTTCTTCATTTCATTCTATATTTCTTTCTAATCTGAAGGTGTTCTCCCTCTCAACTCATTCTCCTACATTCTCTAAAATGAAGATCAAATTATTTGTTCAGGAAAATTATGGATATGTACGTCCACTTTGACAACAAATAACTGATAACTCTAGAGTGTGATGCCCTCTCTGCTCTTAAAAGAAAAAAAAATGATTGATGCAATTAGTTACAGATTGTTAAACTCTTAGAGAAATGTCTTAGTGGTGTCCCTGAAATATGGGAATAGAGGAAGGGATACTAAAAGACTTTGCAGGAGCCACTGAAATTATTCCATTTGGGCACAATCCTACTCATAATATTATCCCTTCATGCCCTATTTCCCTATTTTCTCTGCCTCTCTGTCTTTCTGTCTCTTACTGTGTGTGTGTGTGTTTGTGTGTGTGTGTTTGTTTGTTTTCTGTTTGAGGTTGTAGTAGTGAGTGCATCCCACATATCATTCCCTGAACTTCATATCTACAGTCTAGCATTCTCTGCTATTTGCACCTATCTTCTAATGACACATTTGTCAATCAAGCTCAGACCATGTTCTACTCAATCAAAATTTTGTCCTACACAAAAGCACCAATTTATTGGTTGTGAAACACCACAAGAGTTATTTACAATATCATTAAAATTAAGGTTACCGTAAATTGTTATTACTTGCTTTTAGCCCCGGATTCATTACTCCCATCCTTCTAAATTTCTAAAGATAAGTGACCCCTGAAGGAAAAATAAGTGATGAAAATACATCAATATTTTTTCAATAATAATTAATTGAGTTCTAACAAATGAAAGACAAATAATATTAAGGAAGGGTCCTATATCAGTTGACACCTTTTGTGTGACCTTAAGCACACACATATAAGTGATCTTAGGAATGACAGAAACTCTCACAACTTTATTATCTATGAAATGAGGGTTTCAGGGTAGAGTACTTCTAACTTTCTTTCTACCCATTAAATGCTATGAAACTCCTACAAGTGATAGATGGAAAGTACAACAAATTTTAAGGTTGCCTTCGTGTGCTTAGATTTTAGTTGGGCAAGTCAGACATGTGTGAAGGTCACATCACAAGCAAGGGGAAAATATTTAGGAGATTTATTACCTGGAATCAGAAGAAGTAATCTTTTGATCCAAACTTGTCTTAAATTATTTGATATTTTTTCTAACATAAAGCATCTCTTTTTAATCTGTTCAAGATGATCTTAATACAACATATTTTAATATAATTCCATATAAAATGCACATACAAGTAAATAAAAGTCTAACTGTAAACTGAGAATTAGCTTGGAGAATGCTGATTAGACAGGAACTAGCAATAGTCATAATTGTTTCGGACGTACAAGTCAATTAATCCCTACCTTTCCCTAAGATCTACTTTAACCCATTTTAGATTCGGTTCCTTCATTCTTTCTTTCATCTCTTTGATTTCTCCTTTTTTTGTAGTAAAATCCCAAAACGATGACTTATTTTTATAATCTTCTGTATGTGTTTTATTTATGTAATAAAATGTGAAGTTTCCTGTTATTTTTAAAAGGACATGCGAGTATTTTCTTATTCTTTCAGGAAAAAAAAAACATAAAATTAATGCAGGTTTTTTTTTTCCTGGGGCTTTGAATGATTTTTCTTTATGTTTTGACTCAATGGTCTTAGAAAAAAAAAACAGAAAATATTTTGACCTATGATCAACCCATTACCGTATTATCATCTTCTTTTGACAATTGACAATGTATTGCATTATCTTAAAAAGAACAGGCAGACTGAAGCCTTCCAATCTGTTTTTGTCTCTGTAGCTTGTGTCAGAAATATTGAATCTAAGAATGCTAATGATCTATTTAATGGGCATATTTTATGGCTGAAAGGGCACTGGAACAGTGAGGAACCATGGAGATCCCTATCTCTATGGTTTATTGCCTAATACAAATAGGTTTGTTTTTTCTTTAAGTATTTTAGCAAATTAAAAAAAAATCATCCTGTCTATATGCAAAATGTCAATAAACAGATGTGACCTACTTACCTCATAAGACTTATGGGAGAACAACGACATATGTGAAAGTAGAGGATATTGACATATCTACACTTGCATTGCAAATTAAATGAATAGAGAAAGAAATAATTGTTCTATCTAGTCAAACAACTCAGAAATAATTGTTCTATCTAGTCAAACAACTCAGAAATGCCTAATGATTTTAATTATTCTTCTCTAGTCATTGCTTCACAGTTCAGTGATCAAATATTCTTAGCGTTCCTTGCCTTCACTTGGTGCCTAATAATACTGAATCCTTTAGGTTCGTATTAAAAATTCCTCCAGAATGTAAATTCAGCTTATCCTTGCAACTGACATTGAATATCTTGTCCTTAAATCATCATTTCATTCAGAGTGTTTTGTAGAATGGTAAAGTAACCATAGAGAAAGTGTCGGCAGCTGGGACATCGAGTAGTTTACGGTGGTTGTTCTGTGGATAAAGTGTTTCACTTGAAGTCAGGAAGACATGCATTCACAGTCCATGTCAGAAAATGTTTAACTGTAGAACTGTGATAAAGTCAATAAGTCTTAGCTGGCTGAGCAGTAAAATGGAGGTCATAATGTCAACTAGCTGCCTGAGTTGTTTTGAAGGTCAAATGAGGTGAAATGCAAAGTAGTCTACAATCTTTAAAACATGAAACAAATACTATGTATTACCATTATTAGACAAAAGAATAGTGATGAGAATGTAGTAACTGGATATTGATAGAGGACATGACTAACAGAACTCAGGGACAATTAGAGGGCATTGGGATAGAGAGAAGAGAATCAAAATGAAAATCAAAGGAGAAATAGGCGATAAGACAATATTCGTTGATTCATCACCTCTCCCTGTGACTTTTACTCACCAGTCAAGACATGAGTGCTGATAGAATTACCTGGTTCTAAATTTACAGTTGAACACTAGGCCATTTTATCCCAACTCCTCATTTTTAAGTATGAGGAAACTTAGCCCTAGAAAAACTAAATGAATCCCTCAAGACTGCCCAGGTGTGAGAGGTGAAGAGCTTGCATTGATCTTATTTCCTGATTCCAAATCCATTGCTCTTTGAACAATACTACACCTTGGCTACCAGATAATCTTTATCTCATAATTATGTCCCATTTGTTAATTGCACTTCCTTAATTGCTAAAACAAAGAAGGCAAAATATGCATAAAAGTTCCAAAGTTTATGAAAATCATTGGAGAATCACTCACTTATCATTATTTTCCTTAACTGGAACATGAAGTCTCCATAGTGATTTTAAAACTGGATTTTCTGGGGCGGAGTCAAGATGGCGGAGTAGAAGGGTGCACGTTTACAAGCTCCAAAACCAAAGCCCATAGAATTAATGTAAAAAGAGTCCCCCATAACTTCTGGGTCAATACAAGGTGTGCAGAAACGGAGTGGAAGAGATTTCCATTCCAGGGAGCCCTGGAGACCCGTCCCCAGGGTCCGTCACACCCCGGAAAGTGGACCCCACCCCCAGCGCTGCCCTGGTGGCCCCAGAGAAGCTGATCCGAGCAGGCTTCAGAGACGGAATCTCCGGCAGTCGGGAAAGTCCCTCTGCCCACAGAAGCTACAGGTCAGTGAGAGAGAAGGCTGGGCTGGAGGAGAGGGGGAGCAGGGCGTCTCTGTGACTTGGGCCCCCTCAGGAGGAAGTGCCGGCGGCAGAGATGGGGGCAGGAAGCGGCAGAGGCAGAGGTGTGGGCGGCGGCTGAGGCAGTAGCAGAACAGGACTCCGGAATCCCCCAGGAGCAGGCAGGATCTTCATTACGGAAGATTCCTGCATAAAACCTGAGGGAGCTGAGCCTTGGAGACGGCCTTGCCCCCACCCCACTCTATTACTGAAGGCTTCTGCTTAAAGCCTCCGAGGGAACTGAGCTTGGGAGGCGGGCCCCCCACCCTGCCCCCACCCGCTCCATTCCTGAAAGTCTCTACATAAAGCCCCTGAGGGATCTGAGCCTGGGAGGGGCCCCGCCCCCACCCCAGCACCTGAACTAAAGCTCACTGATTGACAGCCAGCAGGAGGAAAGCCCATTTAAATCTCAGAGGCCAAGCACTAGCTGGGCGGATCCAGGCGGGGGTGGAAAGGAATCTCATAAGTCAAGTAACTGGCTGGGAAAATGCCTAGAAAAGGGAAGAAAAATAAGACTTTAGAGAGTTTTTTCCAACAAATGCAAATGATCCCGACCTTCGGATCTGAGGACGAAGACGTATCCTTGCCATCAGGGAAAGACGTGGAGGGCGGGGCCTCAGTACCCCAGACACCCCAGGGGGGTGGCAGGTGGGCTCAGTCCCTGGAAGAGCTCAAAAAGGCTTTTGAAAAGCAAGCTAGACAGGTGGAGGAAAAACTGGGAAGAGAAATGTCAGAGATGCAAGAAAAGTATGAAAAACGGGTCAATATTTTGGTAAAGGAGATCCAAAAAAATGCTGAGGAAATTAACACCTTGAAAAATAGGCTCACTCAATTGTCAAAGGAGGTTCAAAAAGCCAATGAGGAGAAGAATGCTTTCAAAAGCAGAATTAGCCAAATGGAAAAAGAGGTTCAAAAGCTCACTGAAGAGAATAGCTCTCTCAAAATTAGAATGGAACAGATGGAGTCTAATGACTTTATGAGAAACCAAGAAATCACAAAACAAAACCAAAAGAACGAAAAAATGGAAGAGAATGTGAAATATCTCATGGGAAAAACAACTGAACTGGAAAATAGATCCAGGAGAGACAATTTAAAAATTATGGGACTACCTGAAAGTCATGATCAAAAAAAGAGCCTAGACATCATCTTCCATGAAATTATCAAGGAAAACTGCCCTGACATTCTAGAACCAGAGGGCAAAATAAGTATTGAAAGAATCCATCAATCACCACCTGAAAGAGATCCAAAAAGAGAAACTCCTAGGAACATTGTGGCCAAATTCCAGAACTCCCAGCTCAAGGAAAAAATCTTGCAAGCAGCTAGAAAGAAACAATTCCAGTACTGTGGAAATACAATCAGGATAACCCAAGATCTAGCAGCTTCTACGTTAAGGGATTGAAGGGCGTGGAATAGTATATTCCAGAAGGCAAAGGAGCTAGGACTCAAACCAAGAATCACCTACCCAGCTAAACTGAGTATAATACTTCAAGGGAAAATATGGTCTTTCAATGAAACAGAGGACTTTCAACCATTCTTAATGAAAAGACCAGAGCTGAAAAGAAAATTTGACTTTCAAACACAAGAATGAGAAGAAGTATGAAAAAGGAAACAGCAAAGTGAAGTCTTAAGGGACTTACCAGAAGTGATCTCTTTACATTCATACAGGGAAAGACAATATTTCTAACTCTTAAAACTTTTCAGTATCTGGGTAGTTGGTGGGACCACACATACACATGTACACGCATGCACACACATACACACATGCACACACATACAGAGATAGAGAGCACAGATTGAACTGAATAGGATGGGACCATACCTTAAAAGAAACTAAGGTAAATGGTGAGAGAGAAATGTAGGGTGAGGAAAGAGAGGGAAAGGGAATGGGGTAACTATATATCATTTAAGAGGCAGGTAGGAGTTTTTCTTAGTGGAGGGAAAAAGAGGAGAGCTGAGAAAAAAAAAAAAACAAGAAGTTTGCCCTCATCACATTTGACTAAACGAAGGAGTGAAATGCATACTCATTTTGGTATGAAAACCTATCTTACAGTATAAGAAAGTGGGGGAGAAGGAGATATTGCAAGGGGGGGATGATGGAGGGTAGGGCAAAGGGAGGAGGGAGCAATTTGAAGTCAACACTTGGGCAGGGACAGGATCAAGAGACAGAAGAGAAACAATGAGGGGCAGGTTAGGAGGGATGGTAATCCAGTTAGTCTTACACAACATGACTATCAGGGAGGTCATTTGCAAAACTACACAGATATGGCCTATATTGAATTGCCTGCTGTCCCAAAAGGAATGGGTGGGGAGGGAGGGATGGGGAGAATTTGGAACTCAACGTTTTAGGAACAACGGTTTAGTATTGTTGTTGCAACTAGGAAAGAAGACATACAGTTAATGAGGAATAGAAAGTCATCTGGCCCTACAGGAGAAAGGAGAAGATGGAGACAAGAGAAGGGAGGGATGACAGAAGAGAGGGCAGATTGGAGATAGGGAAAATTAGATTACTTGGGGTATTGGGGTGGGGGGAGGGGATAAAAGGGGAGAAAATTTGGAACCCAAAAATTTGTGAAAATGAATGTAAAAATTAAATAAAGAAAATTAAAAGAAAAAAATAGTTAATCACCTATACCATTTAGACCATCCCAAAGTATTAATGAAGTTTTTAAATAGTTATTTAAGCTATTAAAAGACTGCACCAAGACTTTTGGGTTAAAAAAAAAAAACTGGATTTTATGTGGTTTTGGAGATGTTTCTACAAATGTAACATTTATAACCTGGGTTTAATTTTACCTCTTTCTTCTGGAAGCTCCCTCATGCCATTAAACTCAATGGAAACAGTGATCCTAGATATAGATTGTTCAGAACTTAAGGTGGAAGGAAACATATATCCAAAAGATCCTAAACCTTAAATTGACCTCGTTAGTTATTACCTTATGAAGGTCACTTGCCTTCTATTTTCACCTTTCCAATTCTTGCCTCCTTAGATCAGAATTCACTTATTGACTTCATCTTTCATCCTCTGTCCTTGGAAGATACAATTAATTTCAATTAGCATGTATTAAGGTCCCAACGTGTTCTCACTATCAAACCACGTATTGTCAAAACTGAATGAGATTCCTGTAATATCACCCAAAACTACAGTGCCATGTGGTGGTGAAAGATCTACCTGTGGATTCAGTTCTGTTACATGCTAGTATCTTCCTAGAAAGTCAAGTCATGAAGTGCCTTATTTCCAGATGAGATTCTTCAAGCATATAAATTACAGAAAATTTGGTGATGGGTGATACTGCAAAAAATCTCCTCAGTTATATTCAATATTCTAATAAAAGCCCACTAGTTCTCCCAAAAAGAAAAAGAAAAGTTTAAACAAAAGTGACCATTTTTTTTTAAGAGACTAGAAATCTATGACATTCCTTGGACTTCCATCCCATTACACTTTATTCCTGAAGACCCAGAAGTGATCGTAGATGAAGTACTTACCTTTGACAGAATGAGATGTTGCTAAAATTTCATAAAAAATACTTTTTCCTTTTCTGTTACAAGAAAGGTCAGGGCTCTACCATCTCTGACATATACCCTGATGCACAGTGAACACATAAAGGACAGAGTGTTTCTTAGTCACAAAATACTTGTAGATGTTGCATTAAAGTTCAGAAACTTAGAGAACTGGTTTTGTCACCAAGCAAATAAGAGGTCAACCTCTGTGGGATAGTTGGCGCCCTTAGCTCATTTGACACTTTGGCTAGTGAAGGAACAATCTTCCCTAGTCAATTTCCACCAGTCTGCCTGAGAGGCACGCTTTGGCTGAACTACCCTGTAAGTGAATTCTACAGTCAATATATATTTCTCTGCCATCTATGGAAGTTAAAATAACTTCATTTATGATATTGTTTTCGAGATAAATTTCTCATTATGAATGTCCTGTATGGTGTCTTTTGTATAACCCAAAGATACTCAGAAGTACAGTTCATAGAATTTTAGGAAATTCAATGTTTAAAAACATTTATTAAATCATAGAATGTTAGTTAATGCATTACACTGTAGGAAACCAAAACAAACAAAAAAGAAACCAACCTCTCTCTTTCTACATGAGGTATAAAGTATATATATATATATATATATATATATATATATATATATATATGTAATATGTATATATATATTTATATATATGACACACATACACATATGCACATATGTGCTTATACAAAAACCTGTACATATATGGGTATATATACATATATATACCCATATATGTATATATATATCTACATACACAGACACACACACATATACAATACATACATATACACATGTAGATCGATAGGCAGATGGATAGAGACATGAAGAAAAATGAAAGAAAGGATAAATGATAGCTGATTGTATGTATACAGACAGAAATAAACATTTGATAGAAAGGCAAAAAGAGATGAAGAACAAGATGAGAGAAAATGAGATAGATGAATATAAACAATAGATGGTAGATAAACAAATAAATATATGGTAAATAGACAGTAGACAGATTGACAGATCTGAACATTACCTTCTTTTTACCAATTAGTTAGTCAATAAATAAATTTTAGTACCCACTGTGTTCCAGACGTTATCACAAATAATGAGGATGCAGAACTATGGTTCTTGTCTTCAAGGAGGTACCAAATAGAAAGTGGGAAAATGGGTGTCCTTAAAAAGGGATGTTAGAGATACCACAAGTTTGAGCCTATTTCTCTCAAAATTATAATGGAACAGATGGAGGCTAATGACTTTCTGAGAAACCAAGAAATCACCAAACAAAACCAAAAGAATGAAAAAATGGAAGAGAATGTGAAATATCTCATTGGAAAGGCAACTGACCTGAAAAATAGAACAAGGAGAGACAATTTGAAAATTATGGGACTACCTGTAAGCCATGATCAAAAAAAAAAGAGCCTAGATATCATCTTTCATGAAATTGTCAAGGAAAACTTCCCTGATATTCTGGAATCAGAGGGCAAAATAAGTATTCAAGGAATCCACTGAACAGCACCTAAAAGAGATCCAAAAAGAAAAACTCCTAGGAACATTGTGGCCAAATTCCAGAATTCCCAGGTCAGGGAGAAAATATTGCAAGCAGCTAGAAAGAAACAATTCCAGTATTGTGGAAATACAATCAGGATAACACAAGCTCTAGCAGCTTCTATATTAAGGGATCGAAGGGCATGGAATAGGATATTCCAGAAGTCAAAGCAACTAGGACTCAAACCAAGAACCACCTACACAGGAAAACTGAGTATAATATTTCAGGGGAAAAAATGGTCTTTCAATGAAATTGAGGACTTTCAAGCATTCTTGATGAAAAGACCAGAGCTGTAAAGAAAATTTGACTTTCAAACACAAGAATGAGAAGAAGCATGAAAAAGTAAACAGCAAAGAGAAGTCATAAGGGACTTACCAAAGGTGAACTGTTTACATACCTACATGGAAAGACAATATTTGTAACTCCTGAAACTTTTCAGTATCTGGGTAGTTGATGGGATTACAAACACACACACACATACACACACATACATGCACACACACACGTACACACATGCATGCACACAGAGAGACAGAGAGCACAAAGTTAATTGAATAGGATGGGATCATATATTTAAAAAAATAAGGTAAATATATAAGAGAAATGTATTGGGAGGAGAGAGGGTGAAATGGAATGGGGCAAATTATCTCTCATAGAAGAGGCAAGCAGGAGACTTTTTAGTGGAGGGAAAAAGAGGAGAGCTGAGAGAAAAACATGAAGTTTAATCTCATCACATTCAACTAAAGGAAGAGAATAAAATGCATGCTCATTTTCTATGAAAACCTATCTTACACTACAGGAAAGTGGGGGAAAAGGAGATAAGCAGGGTGGGGGTATATTCGAAGGGAGGGCAACGGGAGGAGGGAGCAATTTGAACTGAACACTCTTGAGGAGGGACAGGATCAAGAGAGAGAATAGAAAAAATGGGAGGCAGGATAGGATGGAGAAAAATATAGTTATTCTTACACAACACGACTATTATGGAAGTTATTTTCAAAACTACACAGATATGGCCTATATTGAATTGCCTGCCTACCCAAAGGGAATGGATGGGGAGGGAGAGGTGGGGAGAAGTTGGAACTCAAAGTTTTAGGAACAACTATTGAATATTGTTCTTGGTACTAGGAAATAAGAAATACAGGTAACGGAGAATAGAAAGTTATCTGGCCCAACAGGGCAAAAGAGAAGATGGGGTCAAGGGAAGGGAGGGCTGATAGAAGAGAGGACAGATTGGTGATAGGGGAAATTAGAATCCTTGGTGTATTGGGGTGGGAGGAGGGGATAAATGGGGAGAAAATTTGGAACCCAAAATTTTGTGAAAATGAATGTAAAAAGTTTAATAAATAAATTTATTTAAAAAAATAAAGCTCAAATCTTCCTCTGGGGAAAAAAAAGCAAGAAACAGAATGAGAGTCTTCAGAAAGCACTAGTAGGCATAAGTTAATGGAAGATACTAGCTGTAGTTCCAAAAAGCACTTGCAAAGACAATCAGATTTTTATTTGGAAGGTTGAAATATTTAATAATTAGAATTACATGAGTGTGTAAGCAAGTGTCATGAGACTTTTCTTTTAAATTTTCCTTAGATTTGGTCTCTCTTTTTCTCAAATATGACAATTTTTGACATTTTTTTATCCTCAAAGTATTAAAAAGTGTGAAATATAAAGAAGTTCTTGCATTGTACACACTTGGAATTATACAATTCAAGCATTATAGAGTTATCCACATACCGTTAAATTCCATCAAATTTTGGATAATCCATTAATATACAAAATATCCAGTCACAGAAAGAATTAAAACCCACTTCTTTTTGTTACACACATATTTAAATATTGTGTAAAGTAAAACACTTTTAATCATTTTGACTTCTACATTTGTAAGTTGATACTTTTATTAAAATATTCCTGTTGAGTTATGTTCTCTCTTTTATTGTCAAGTCAGTTTGCTATCTTAATATCAGCCATCCAGACAAAACAGGTAATCAGAAAGATGAGCTCTTTCCCAGTTTCCTAGCTGTTACAACTATGAAGTCAATTTTAAAACATGACACCAAACACTGGGTTGTGGGGACAAATACCAGGTCCAGTTTCTTCATAATCCTTTTTGGTGTGGCATACTTGGTAGAACTCAGGTGTGGAAGCCAGCATTGATCCCCCAAACCATACTGCAGATCTCTGCATGTGATGTGTAATGACTTGCACATCAATAGGCTTGGGTTTCAGTCTACCACAACTTATTTCTTCACTTAGTTTCATTCTTGTAATAACAGTTCTTTTCAAATCCTGTTGTAGTCAGTGTCCAAAATCCCTGAACATGCTTGAACCCCCAAAGATAACAATATTCTTATAGAGAGGACATCAGACATTGATGGGATAGTTCTGACTTACCTGATCTACTACTTCTGAGACAGGTTGTGTGAAGTCTGGATTAGCAAACTCTGGGTGAAAGAAGATTTGTGGACCCAGAAACTGTTCATAACCAATGTCAATGGAAAATTATTATTTTTTCTGAGATTGCATTGATTCCAGTATACTATTTAATCCACTTATTCAATATGTATCATACTTGTTAAATTCTTTGACTAAATCTGGGCAGACATAACTATAACGTTCCTACACTGTCATAGCTGTTTCCAAGGACTATTCAGGAGAAATTCCTTCTTTTCATTCTCTTAATAACTACTGAATAAAATATTTTATACCTATCCAAGCCATTGGAATGTGCTTGATACAGCTGCCAATAATGTACCTTTCAGCCACTGGAATTATATGAGTGACACTATCTCCACAGTCTATCACTGTACCAGTCAGTGTCTGCTCTCCTGCTATTCTTGATGTCCAAGATGCATCTAAAGCAAGGACAACTTGTACAGCTATTCATAGGCCTGGAACATTAAAGTATTCAAACATAATTTCAACTGTATACTTCCTGTTTTCTGACATATTTAGAGGAGGTTCAAGCAAAAGAAAACAAGGATCCACAGGTTCTGCGCTTAGGTATTTAAAGATCACTTGTTCCATAAATCTCTCCATCAAGTCCCAGACTTCGACTATGCCATGGCCTATAGGCCACTGTGTTGCATAAGTTGGCTTTTCTATTGCTTCATCCCTAATAAAGAAGTGTAAATCATCAACACCCTTCATCACCCTCCTTTGTGCTTCATCTCCTATGTTTGCAGATTTCTTGATAACAATACATGAGGGGATGATAGACTGTGGTTCTGTATTTCCAACATGTCCAAGGTCTGTGTACTCGGTGCCACAGTCCACCACACAGATTGGCAGCCATCCCTCCGTCTTCTGCCTCCTCCTCCTCTTGATGCACCCACCCCACCTTCGGGTCCACGCTGGATGCAGGGAGGATGGAGGGCTGGTGGAGGGGGCTATCTAACCATCCACAGCCAAACCAGCCTCGCTCTCCCAGGAGGCAGAGAGGGCACTGAAGCAGGGGCAGCAGCAGCACTGGGCATGGAGGGAGGGCAGCCTAGTGACTTCCACTTCTGCTGGATTATAGTTTGCCTCCATTCAATGGGACAGTTAATCTCATTCACATTCACATTTATGATTACTATCTATCTCTTTCTCTTCATTCTAATTGTTCCCATTTATGGTTAGAGTTCTCCTTTCTCCTCTAGCCTCCACAATATAATATTAATTTTTAACCACTGCCTCTCTCAGTCTTCATTCCCTTCTATCAGCTCCCCTTCATTTTATTCCTCTTTTCCCTTGCTACACCTTCCCTCCCTTTTAATTTCCATTCTCTTTTCTTTCCCCTTTCCCCTCCTATGGCCTATAGGGCAATTTAGGTTCCTGAACTTAACAGAGTTTGTTTTTCCCTCCTTGAACCAAGTCAAGTGAGAGTAAATCTCAAATAGTGCTCATCTCCCTTTCCTCTTTCCCTCTACTTTAATATAATTTTATGCCTGCTCCTGTGATGTAATTTATCTTTTTCTTCCTCCATCCTTGCACATCTCCGATTACAATCACCTCACACCTTTTAATCACATTGTTTGTCATCACATCAGTTAATTTATATGCATTACCTATTCCTTTTATATATTGCAATAGATAATCAATTTTCAATATTAACAAATATCTTCCTGCTTTATGGGGATGTAAACAGTTTGAATAACAAGTGTTTTTTTTTTTCCCTGTTTACCTTTCCATGACACTCATGAGACTTGTATTTGAAGATCAAATTTTGTACTGAACTCTGAACTTTTCATGATGAAGGACTCACAATCCCTTATTTCACTAAATGTACACCTTCTTGCCTGAAATATTATACTCAGTTTTGCTGAGTAATTGATCCATTTTTAAAGTCCAAGCTACTTTGTCTTAGAGAATGTCATATTATATTCCTACCAATCTTTTAGTATAGAAGTTGTAAGGTCCTGACTATAGTTCTTCCATTTCTAAATTGTCTCTTTCTGACTACTTGCAATATTTTCTCCTTTACTTGATAGTTCTTGGTAGTATTTGGCAACAATATTTTTTCGTATTTTTAGTTTGGGAACTTTTTCAGGGGGTAATAGGTGGACATTTTCAATGACTGTTTGATCCTCTTGATCTAGGACCTCAGGATCATTTTCTTTCATGATTTCTTGGAAGATATTGTCCAAGCTCTTTTTTACATCATAACTTTCTGGTAGACCAATAATTCCCAGATTTTCTCTCTTGGATCTATTTTCCAGGTCACTTGTTTTTACAATGTGATAATTTACATTTTCTTCTATTTTTTTTCCCACTATTTAGCTTCTGTTTGACTGATTCTTGATGTTCCATAGAGTTATTAACTTCTTCTTGACCCATTCTAATTTTTAATTCATTGCTTCCTTCAGTTCAATTTTGCACCTCCTTTTCCATTTTCCCAATTGTTCCTTTTAAAGAGTAACTTTCTCTGGAGAGGTTTTTATTTCCTTTTCCTTTTCTCCAATTGCTCTATTTGGGCTTTCCATTTCCTCATTCATTTGTCCAACTTTTCTTTTAAATTATTCTGTGAATTTTTTTAATATTTTTAAAATTATTGGGCATTTTTCTTCTACCTCTCTAATTAGACTTTCAAAATCCTTCTTGAACTCTGCCAAGAATGCTCTTCTGGGCTTGAGATCAATTCATATTCCCTTCTGAGGTTTTAGGTGGGAGTACAATCTCAGTGCTGACCTCTACAGTATTTGTGTTTTGGTCCTTGTCTTCATAGTAACATTCTATGTTCTTTTCTTGTCTGGTTTCCTTCCTGCTCATGATGATTACTTTTTTTCTTTCCTTTGGAAGACGATTTCTGCTTCTGGGATACAGGGGGGTCTGTCCCACAGGTATTGTGCTTAAAACTTGAGGTTTTGTGTATTGTAACCTCTAGTTCTTTCAGCTAGAAGCTAGAATGCTGCAACTTACTTGGTACTGAGCTGGCTGGCATGCCAAGGCAGAGACCAAGTGAAGTGTTTTGAGTTTCCCTTGAATTACCCTGAAGCTCCCTGTATGAGGTGTGGGAGGAGTGGTCTAGCTGTGTCCCCTCCCCTGAGATAGAGCACTGGTAGGTTTAGTGGGTGGTGAATTCTGTCTATGTTGGTGTCTTTCCAATTACCCTGGTTGTGCTAAGATAAGCCTGTGGTCTTTGTGTTGGCACTTGTGGACTCCACCCCTCATAGAGTACAGTATCTCCTCCTGCTTTTCTGAGGTAGGGTTGTCTAGGACAGCTCCAGTCCTACACTGGTCCCCTTCTGCAACAGTAAGAGGGTCTCTCCTTGAGGATATTCCTAGTCTCTTGATTCTAGTTTCTTGAGAGAATGTTTATGCCTTAGGCTGATCGCACTTTTCCAGGAATTTTCCTGGGGATATATTCTGTGGGTTTTTCAAGGTAAACAAGGACACAGTATGAGCATTCACTGATCACTCTGCCATGTTGGCTCTCAGAAGTTCAGATAGTTAAATTACAAACATTTAATCTTGGGGCTGATAGGTTCAAGACCTGCTACTCCTGTTATAGTGGTCCTGCACTTCTTTCTCACTCATTTCAACTAGACTCCAATCCTGTGCTGCTATGTTTGAGAATCCACACCACTGCTTCTAATTCAGTCTGCTCTGTGGTTTCCTGCCTGACTTTTGTATGGTGGGGTCTGTGCTAGTATAGCCTGTGTGCTCTGCACTCCCCCAGCCCTGTGTATCACATACATCCCATCGACCTTCTGGGCTGTCCTTGCTAGAAATCTGCTAAGTTCTGTATCTTATTGGATTCTGCCACTCTAAAATTTGTTCAGATTCTTTTTTGGAGATAACTGAAGGAATTTGTGATGGTGTTTAGGTGAGCCCCTGATATCTTCTGCCATCTTGGATCTACCACTTGCCCTATCATTAAAAAAAAAATCTATGCTTAGATCTTTCACCTTGATAAAAGGGGAAAAACTCAGGATGAGAATATTTAAAAGGAGTGTATTAAAAAAAATCAAGGCAGACCAGTGCTGGTGGATTGGTCTCTGTTTGGCTTCTAAAACCTTTCACACCCTCTCTTTCCATCTTAAGTAGATAGAAGAAAGATAGATAGATAGATTGGATAGAGAGATTATAGAAAGACAGATCATGAATAGATATATGGATAGATGAATGGATAGATAAATAAATTATTTTGAACTCACTAAATGTCAAACACTGTGCAAAGTGGTAGGCATATTAGTACAAGTTAACAAAGTAATTTTTGTCCTCATGGCAATTGTGCTTTATTAATGACAGGCAATACATAACGGGGAAATGGAAAGGTAGTGGAGTATGCCAGACGAATAAGGAGGAGATATTAGATAGTGACTTGAAAACGTGATTCTTGGTAAGATACATGAAAATGTCTCCACAAAGTGTGTGGCCTTCTGAGAGCCAAGTTCAAGATGGTTGAAGTGAGATGACCTCTAATCATCATATCTTATTCTCTATTTCACACCCAAAGGCCAAGTCAATATGACCTGTACAATATGGTTGTACTTCAACATGTTACCCCATAATGACAGTGATCCAAGAAAATTTCATAAGATCTGTAATGAAAAATACTATCCTCTTCCAAAGAGAAAGATCTGAAGAACTGTGAGTGAAGGTTGAAACATACTTCCCCATTCTCTTTATTTTCCTTGCCTTTTTTATTATAGGAATAAGATGGAAGTTTGTCTGGCATCACTCGGCTTTCACAAATGATAACCTATGGCTTGCCTTTTCAACAGGTTGGAGAAAGGTGGGAAGCAAGGAAAGAAGATAATTTTTTTTTAAATAAATGTTGAAATAATTTAAATATTTTTAAATGCCTAAAAATTAAATAGTTGCTAAAATTTGCAAACTTCATAACTCAGTAAAATAAATTCTAGTCAAATACCTGAAAGATCTCAAGGGAATTATATGCGCCAAATATTGATTGCAGCATTTGTTTGGCTATATCAATGAAACTGAAAAATAGGAGGTATCTTTTCTTGGGGAATTGGGAACAAATTTCTGTATATGAATATAATATAATACCATTTTACTGTATGAAATTACAAATGTTATCATTTAGAGTATTTAATTGTAATTTCCATGAACTCACACAGAGTAAAATAGTCAGCAATTTGAACTCAACACTCTTGGGGAGGGACAGAATCAAAAGAGAGACTAGAAACAATGGGGGGCAGGATAGGAGGGAGGGAAATACAGTTAGTCTTACACAACACGACTATTAGCGAAGTCATTTGCAAAACTACACAGATATGGCCTATACTGAATTGCCTGCCTTCCCAAAGGGAATGGGTGGGGAGGGAGAGATGGGGAGAATTTCGAACTCAAAGTTTTAGGAACAACTGTTTAGTATTGTTCTTGCTACTAGAAAATAAGAAATACAGTTAATGGGGAATAGAAAGTCATCTGGCCCTACAGGACAAAAGAGAAGATGGGGACAAGGGAAGGGAGGGCTGATAGAAGAGAGGGCAGATTGGTGATAGGGAAAATTAGAATGCTTGGTATATTGGGGTGGGGGGAGGGGATAAGTGGGGAGAAAATTTGCAACCCAAAATTTTTCTAAAATGAATGTAAAAAGTTAAATATATAAATTTATATTTAAAAAATCCCTTTAAAAATAACCTTAAACCATAGAAAACAAAAGTGCAGATAATATTAAATTAAATTAAAGAGCTGCTTTCTATGCAAAAAAAAATTACAAGATATTTTTTTATCTTGGGTGGAGCAGATTTAGGAGTAATATGACCCAAATATGGATCTTCAGAAGATTGAAGATGACAAAAATTTGAATTTGTATGTAGATGCTAAAAATCTTTAATTCAGAGGAAGATACTTGAGCTGCTTTGTGGATTCCAAAAGCCCAGTAGATGATATGAAAAGGGAAAAAGGGGGAGGAAAAGGAGAAAGGATGAAGTTACATCCTTGGGATTCATTTTTCTCAATTCTTCCTCCTTACATACCCTATCTTGCAGCAGACTTGGTGGCTCCACTTTTCTCCCCCTCTGAATCGAAAGGAAGAGGGAAGGAGGACTTCTGTAGTTGTAGTGAAATGCATGGTCCTCTTTTTAAAGAATTGGGATGAATTTTAAAATATCAGGAAAATTTACCCTTGAAGACAAAATCAAAAGTATCCACTGAGTTACTTCTTTAAAGAGAGGTCCTGTCAGCTCAAGGATGCTTGATTTATATCAATGCGCCTCTTAGTGCAGTTGACAAGAGAAATTTTAAGAAGGAAATGAAAGCCTTAATGGCAGATTCACAGAGCTTATCAGAGAAATTAGATCAGGTTTTGGGACCTAATAGATATGGATATAGATAGATAGATAGATAGATAGATAGATAGATAGATAGATAGATAGATAGATAGATAGATATACAGAGATACATAGATAGATACACTTGGAGTGAATTAATGAATATCTAAAATATCCTATTCTCTCAAGAAGAAAAGGGCATGGTAACAAGAGCTGCTATGGTAGAATGGGAACACCTGCATCCACCTGCAGCCAGGATGGTGCCAGCTGATCAAGAATGCTCTACTGAGGACACCTGGTGGAACCATAATAATGAAGCCCAAAGGAATCCATATGGAGGACTTGAGAGAGTTAATTATAACTGGCATTAGAAATGCTGTCCCTAAACTCCTGAACATTAAACCACATGCCTGGACAGTTTTTGAATGTGAAAAGGAAGATTTATAGCATTTCGCAGAGTATTTGCAGAGTGGTTCTATTAGTTAAATTGTGAAGTTCAATGAAATGGTCAGGTTTTAGAGGAATATGAGTGGACCATCTTTGGAATCTGGGCTCCCTTATCTCCCATCCCACTTAAAAAAATACTTAGAGTAATTAGGAAACCAATAGACAAAGTTTTGGAAGGTTATTGGATTTAAAAATTGTTTTCTGTGATTTGTAATTATTATTAAATTATTTAGCCCCTTTTGCCTGGGTAAGGAGGTGTTTTTGTTTTTGTTTTTTAATTATCTGGGAAAGTCTTTCCTCCTCAGATATGGGAGTGGCAGGCAATTCTCTGTCTTACCTCAAGGAGGATCAAAAATGGACATTAGCAGAGTAAAAGACAAGCAGTCTGCAGTGAAAAGCTGAGTTTTGATGTAATGAGATCTAAAAGTTAAATTTGTACTTAATGTTTAAGTAAATATATTTCATACCAAAAGACTATGTGTGTAAAAATCGCAAATTCACTCCCGAATTTTAATGAGACATTTCTTCAGAAGCATTAACTCTGTCCATGTGCTGAGACTATGTGGACAAAGGGAAAGTTACCCCCCCCCTCCCCATATGAATTAAAGGTTCAAGTGAGACTGAGAGGGCTGAGAGTGGAAGGGGAGAGGGAGATAGAAGAGGGCTCCTCATCTATTTAAGAGAGTAGAGTGAAAAGAAGAGGAGGGTAAAATGTTTTTATAAATTCAGGTTTGATATGATTTTAAGTCAAAATCTGTCCTGAAGGAGTAACAACCAGCATCTGAGAATACTTTTCCTATCAGCATCAAGAAAAAAGATATTACCATTTGTCATTTAGAAGCTGCATTGTTAAGTAAATTATTGGTTTGTGATTTTCAAGTCTGCTCCATCGAAGGATGTATTAAGTAGATTATAAATTTATTTCTGTTGTTAAGAAAGAAGTTTTAACTAAAATTGATCTTTGCTATGAATGAAGCATTTGCAAAATATATCAAAGGAAGGTTATGGCCAAATGTGAAAAGACCTTGGGTTTTAGATCTTCTAATTTGGTATTTATGTTCATGACAGTTGTGTGATAAATTGTAAATTGTTCTTTAAAAAGGAAGATACATGTATTATAAAACATTTTATATGATCTTCGAAAAGTTTACCTATCGAATTTATATTTCTCAGCTACTGTGTTATAAGAAGGGAGACCAGGAGTTGTATGGTAGCTCTGGGGAAAATTTTAAGAAAGCCTCCTAGCCCCATCCCTCCCTTTCATTGGGAAGTCCAGTGGTCACAGAAGGAATTCTTAAGATCTAATCTAATTTGGAGACCCTTAAGGAGAGATGTTAACTATTCCATATTGTGAAGGAAAGGAGTGACCAGGGCCCCGCGCAGGGATCCTTATTTTTCTTCACATTGTTAAAGCTGTAATTTCTATGAGAAATATAAGCTGAGTATGGAATTCCTAAACTAGGAATTTGTATTGGTGATACATAATCTCTAGTGATTGATTTTCAGGACAAATTTAAAAAAGGAGTCATGGTAGGACAATTGGGTCCTCAGTATGGGATGAAATCTTTCTGGCTCAGTTTCCCCATTGTGTTCCTTTGACAGAAGGATTGAGGAAGGAGTCCAAGGTGGTCCTGGCCTGCATGGGAGTGGCCAGTAATTTGGAGATTTGAATTAACAGGGCATAGTGATATGCCTCTATGGGCCTTTAGAGAATCAGTACACATGGCACAGGGTGAGGTTTTCCAGGGTCCTTTTAGACAAATGAGACTAAAACACTTTGGGGATAATGGATAAACATCCTAATTTGGGATAAGGATTTTATATATTACAAAATGATATAACAGAAATTAGTATTAAAAGAATTGACTGAATTAATTACTAAGACTAAATTAGAGACATTTTTAGTTTGAGGAAAAGAATTTTAGCCTCAGTTTCTTAGAGGCAGGTTATCTTGGATAAAATTTAGCATTGATGGAAAGGTTGAGGTTTTAATGGCAAATTTAATTTTATGATTGTTGTGTCCCTACTCTTAGTGGCAATTTCCTACAGTCAAAAGTTTTGTGAGCATAATATCAGAAATTACAGATTATTGGTAAGGGAACATAAGAGGGTAAGTCTAAAATTAAGGTGTGGGTACCATCAGGTTAATAAAGCTTGTGAGGTTATAAGGTATAAATATGACAATTGGTCAAAGTTCCAATTTTGATTTTGTAAGAGGGATAAGTATATAAAGCTTAAGAATGGTCATCTAAAATGATGTTAAGGTCAGTTTTGTAGGAGAAGGGAAATCTGGATTTCTACAAGAAGACAAATGGAAGAAGGTGTAAAGATGCTGTGCTGAAGATGGCCTAAAGGACCATCTAAATCAGAAAACTGCATCAGATGACGTCCTTCCCCAGATGAGGTGGAACTTGTGAATGGATAATTCATTGATCCACATTTGTATTTTAAATCTCTTTAGCTGTATTTGTAACAAGGGGACTCCCCCCCCCCATTCTACTTTGTCAATGTGTTTGTTCCCTTTCTATATTCATTTAAAGGGGCACAGATGAAGGGAGGAATGTATAGGGGAAAGAATGTGAGGATTGGATTTAATTTTACAGATTGCCCATGTTCTTGTCCAAACTAGGTCTTCTCCTTTAAGCCATGAGGGAGAAGAAGGAGTGGTATGAGATTATAAAAAGTGAAGGAGATCACTTAACAGATAATCTGTATTAGTAGTAGTGAGCATTCTTCAGATGATAGGGAAGAGGAGGGATTGAGTAAGATGAGGAGATTGTGAAAACTTTTCATAATAAAAAAATATGGGGAATATTGTATTTTCTAAATTAAAAATCTTTTCCATAATACCTCTCTCCCTCTATACTTGAGTTTCACTTATCTTGGGCCTGTGAGATGTCAGCTGCCTCTCCCTTTCTTCTTTCTTTGTGATAGTGCTGTGAACAGTAGCTGAAACTTGGAAGTTACTCAGATCTCCTCTGTGTTTGTTATACTATTGCCACATCAGCACTACCAGGTGCCCCTTCTCTTTCCCACAAAGAAAGAGAGGAGAAGTAAAAAAGTGTGCAGGGGTAACTGACTGTCCATAGGCCTGGGATACCTGAAACTAAGGTATCCAGGGAGAGATGACACCTTATATAAAAGAAATTTTATTTAGAAAATACAATATTCCCCATAGTCGCCACAGTCTCCTCATTTCACTCCATCCCTCCTCTCCTCTATTATCCAAAGACTTTTCACACCACTACTAATATAGATTATCAGTTATGTGGTCTCTTTCACTTTTTACACTCTCATTCTTCTCCTTCCTGCTTTTATCTATATTGAAAGGAGAAGACAACATTTGGACAAGAACATGGGCAATCTTTAAAATTAAATCCAATCCTCACATTCTTTCCTCTATACATTATTCCCTTCATCTCTCCCCCCTTGATATGAGTATAGGAAGGGAACAAAGTTAGTCAACACACTGACCAATTAGAAGGGGGACAGTCCTCTTGTTATAAGTACAGATACAGAGATTTAAAATATAAAGCTAGATCCATTCAGAGGTTCCATCTCATCTCGGGAGGGACATCATCTGATGTAGTTTTCTTATTTAGGTGCCCCTTCAAGTCATCTTCAGCACAACATCTCTACATCTTCTTCCCTTTATCTTCTTGTAGAAATCCAAATGTGCTTTCTCCTACAAAACTGACCTTAATACCATTTTAGATGATCATTCTTAAGCTTTGTACACTTCTCACTCTTACAAAGTCAAAACTGGGACTTTGGTCAATTGTCATATTTAAGAAATCCATATTAGAACTCAGTATTTGCATCTTACATTCAGATAATACTTCTCTTAAAGCATTTACAAAATAGGACATAAAACATTTTTCTTTTAACCATCTGAGACAAAATAATAACTATGCATGCTAACCTCACAATCCTTATTAACCTGGTGGTCTCCACACTATGACTAGGAATTAAAGGACCCTAACTTATTTTTGTTGGTATTAAGTCCTAAACCTAATAGCTTAATTTTAGACTTAACCTCAGATGCTCCCCTATGAACAATCTGTAATGTAATAAATCTAGTATTAAGTTTACAAAAATTATGACTATAGGAAATTGCCACTAAGAGTAGGGATATTGCAGGGAAATAATAACTCCCTAACTTCATGTCAACTCCAGGCAGGAGCAGATTATCAACTGGCATTCAGCCAGGTTTGAAGTCTGCCAAGTGTCACTGGGGAAATTGAGTCAGGAGAATCCTACTTCAACCCTTGCTGAACAGCTGGTCTCCCAATCTCACCACGGGATCACCTTTTGCAGTGCATACCAGCATCTCACAGGCTTACTGATATCATTGATCAGAGATTCAGACCACTTTTCTTGCTATCTGTACCTGGTATTAAACTCAAAAGAACAGTCAGTTAATAGTCTCACAAAATCTTAGAATAGCAAGTTCTAATAATCAGGTTTCAAATATGACTATAATTTCACATTGGCTAAGGAATATCTTTTGAAGTAAGTCTTAAACATCTTTCATGCCTTTCTATACATGTTCTAGTTCCCAATTAAACAACAATCATAAAATCAAATTTACCATCAAATTTTGGCCAGATTTTGCCAGAGATTATCTGCCTCTAAGAAACTTCCCTAAACTAAATATTTCTCTGATTTAGTCTCAATAATTAATTCAGTCAATTGTTTTAATAACTGTTTTTACATCGCTTTGTAACATGTAAAGTCCTTATCCCATATTGGGACCTTTGTCCATTGTCCCCAAAGAGTTTTAGTCCCATTTTTCTAGATGAGTCTTGGAAAACCTCACCTTGTGCCACGTGTACGGACTCTCTAGAGGCCCATAGAGGCATAATACTAACCACTGTGCCCTATTAATTCAATTCTCTAGGTTGCTGGCAAATTCCATAAAGACCATGGTGGGAATCCCTAAACCCTGGGCTCCATCCTCAGTATCTTTGTCTACGAAGGAAGACAATGGAGCAACTAAGCCAGAAGGATTCCATCCCAGGCTGAGGACACAATTGTCCCCTGAGGCTTGTTGATTAAATGACAGATTTCACTAAACAAAAATTTTACCAGGACTCATATCTTAAATTTTAAATTTGTCCTAAAAGCCAATCACTAAAATTTATCACTTCAACAAATTCTTAGTTTAGGAATTCCATAAACAGTTTAGACTTTATATAGAGATTAAAACTTTAACAAAGCGAAGGGCAACATCTCTTGGGTGCTCATTTTAGACTCTTAGATCTTAGAGGCCCCTAGATAGGGCTGGGGACACTCCTGTCCTTCACAATAAGAAATAATTAACATCTCTCCTCTGTGTATCTGCAGTTAAAATTAGATCTTAAGAAGTCCTTCTGTAATGACTGGACTTCCATAGGAAAGGGAGATGAGGCCAGGTGGCTTTCCCCAGAGCTTCTTGGAATCATAAAATTCTTGGTCTCCCTTCTTATAACAAGTTATCATACAAATGTAAATTCGGTAGGTAACCCTTTCAAAATTCATACAAAAAATGTTATGAAGTATTTCTTAATCTTCTTCTGTTTAAGAAGAGTTTACAATTTATGACAAAGCCCTCATGAACCTAATTAGCAAAAATTACAAGGCCTTTTCACATTTAGCCATAAACTTCCTTTCACATACTTTTGTAAATGCTTTATTCATAGAAAAACCAATTTTAATTAAAACTTCTTTCTTAACAACAGAAATGAACTTTTTAATCTACTTAATACATCCTCAGATGGAACAGGCTTTAAAATCACAAACCAATTCATTATTAATTTAGCAATTCAGTTTCTAATATCACAATCATAAAAGCCAATTAACTATATCTTTCCACTTGATTCTGATAAGAAGGGTATTCTCAGATGTTGCCTGTTTTTCCTTTATGACAGATTTTAACTTAAAATCATATCAAACCTAGATTTATAAAAAAATGTTTCAACCCTTCTCTTCTTTTTACACTACTCCATTAAAGAGCTAAAGAGTCCTCTTCCATCTCCCCTCCCCTTTCCACATCCCATAGATGAGCCCTCCACCACTAAATCAGCTGGGGGAGTAACTGTCCCTTCCTCCACATAGTCTAAGTACATGGACAGAGTTAATACTTCTAAAAGAAATCTCATCAAAATTCTAGAATGTATTTGTAGTTTTGACACACACAGTCTTTTGGTATCAAATATATTTACTTAATTTAAACATAAAGAAGAATTTTAGCTTTTAGATCTCATTAAATCAAAACTCAACTTTCGACTGTAGACTGCCTGTCTTTTAGTCTGCTAATTACCATTACTAATCCTTCTTCAAATGCCTGTCATCCCATATAATTAAAAAAAAACAACAACAAAACTCCTTAATCAGGCAAAAAGGCTTAAATAATTAAATAATAATTATAAACCACAGCAACCAATTTTAAATCCAATAGCCTTCAATAACTTTTGTCTGTTGGTTTCCTAATGGAGCTAAGCATTTTCTTAAGTGGGAAAAAGGCAAGGAGCACAAAGTCCAAACACATCCCACCCATATTCCTCTCTTCCTTTTGTATTTTAAAAGAATCAAACTCTTACTACCTCTTCCTTAAAAAACAACCAAAACAAAGCAAAACTTAGAGGTTAAAAACCTAACCATTTAACTTTATAATTTAATTAGCAGAACCACTTTGCAAGTACTCTGCAAAGTACCATAAATCATCCTTTTCACATTCAGAAACTGGTCAGGCATTGATAATAAAATGTAGTATATCGTTCTGGGGTTTAGGGGCAGTATTTCTAATGCCAGTTATAATTAACTCTCTCAAGTCTTGCACATGGATTCTATGGGCTTCATTATTATGGTCTAATGGGAGGGGTTCTGAGTAGGCTATTTTATATATAACATATATATGTTAGGTCCTCAGAACTGATTTAATTTCTTCGATAAGCCCTGTGGGTCTGCGATTAGGACTTTCATGTGTTTTTTGAAGACCTAGACCTTCACAGCCACTCAAGGACCTAAAACATTCCCAATGGACTATTGAGGCAAAAGGCCATCCACCTCTAGAGAAAGAACTATGGAATTGGATCGTAGAATATATTCTTCTGTGTTGTGTTTTATTTTGTTTGGGTCTTCCTAGTGATTTCTTTCATTCGTTTCATTTCCTCTATTTAACATGACTAATGTGAAAATGTACAGAATAAGAATATATGTGTACATCCCATGTAAGATTGCACACCATCTTGGGGATGAAGGAAGTAGGGAGGAGGAGAAAATCCAAGACTTATGGAAGTGATTGTAGAAAACTAAAAGAAATAAATTAATAATAAAAAAGAAAACCATTGATCTAATAAATAAAACTGAGAGTTGGTTTTGTGAAAAAAAGCAATGAAATTGATAATCCTTTGGTCAATTTGGTTTCAAAAAAGAAAGAAGAGAGCCAAATTATGAATATGAAAAGTAACAAGTATGAAATCACCTCCTAGAAGGATACTAAAACAATAATTGGAAATTGCATTGCCCTATGCCCATAAATTTGACAGCCTAAATGAGATGGATGTATATTAAAAAAAAACAAAAACAAAAACATAAATTGCCCAAATTAACTGAAAGTAAGTTGAATACTTAAATAAGCCCAACTCAGAAAAATCAATTGAACAAGCCATCAATGATCTCCCTTGGACAGTATCTCCAGGGCCACAAGGATATACAAGTGAATTCTATAAAGCATTTAATTAATAGTTAATTCCAAACTGTATAGACTATTTTGGAAAAATGGTGAAGAATGAGTCTTACTAAATTCTTATTATGATATAATTTATAGTTGACCTGAAAACTTGGTTAAAGAAAAGGCAACAGGCTAAATGCATACATTTTATGATTTAATTAATTAAACAATTCCTTATTAAAGAAAACTTTAACAAACATAATGCATTATGGAGCCAGAAAACGTTCTGGCTACCCAGTACAGAAATCTTCTCGCTTATCCACATTTTGCCATGAGAAAGGAATTCTCTTAGATAAACACATTGTAAACAAAGTGGCGTCAATAGGGTTTAATGATCCCAGGCTATGGGCATCTTCCTTCCATAGCATGTTTCTGTGATTTAAGATAAGGAAAAAGTCCCATCACCCAGATGACAGATCCTGTCTTAAACAGGCCTTTGAAGTTGTGGTATCTTAACAGAGTTGACAAAGCTGAAGTTACCACCCAGGTCTTATCACTAAGATGCCAGAAGAAGGATCTGGTAAGAAAGTCCCATTTGATGAGGTGTATGGGTGATCAGGACCCCAAAGTAAGGACAATCCGGGTTGTGCTCAAATGAATTCGACTCAAGCCTTCTTAAAGGCAAAGAAAACAAAGTTTATTAGAGATTTGCCTGTTTGTAACGCTTCTATTCACAAGTGGGTCAGATAGAATCCCAGCTAGACAGAGTTTGAGCTGGATTGAATCTGAGCACCAGCATGGAGGCAAGGTGGGACTTAAATACAGAAAAGAGTATAGGAGGGATGGGCGATGGGGGTGGTCTGATAGTCTAGAGTGATGGGGGAAGAAGTTCAGGAAGGGCCTCCAAGGAGGATTAAAGGCTGGAAATGGCTGAAGGTAATCAACAAACATCAGACTAGGGGCGCCTAGGTGGTAAACAGGTAGGGAAATCAAGAGATAACAGACACTGGTCAGATTCTGTGGAGAGATTCGAGGGCAGCTCAATTTGAGTATGAAAGGTCAGATTCTGTGAGGAGATACAGGGAGAGCTCAATTTGAGTATGAAAAGTCAGTTTAAGTGAGGAGATTCCAGGGGAGCTCAAGGAAGTTCCCAGAGTCTGAACCCCATCACCATTTGCTTGATTGACATCAAAAGGTGTCCTCTAAGTTAAACCAAGGGGACTAGTAGGTCCAGGCTCTTCTTAATTCAAACTTTGGCCTTTATTAAAGTCTAAAATTTATATTAAATATTATCAACATATATTTTAGAGGATTTGGATATAGTAGCTTTGGCTTTGTTGTCTTCTCCTGGTTATATGTTTTGACCTTCTTCATCACCAATGATATAAGTATATATCTCTTCACTGAGAAAGCAAAAATTTATAACACATTTCTCCTCAGTTCTCCCACCCCCATTTGTTCCTTTTCCCAGCCAATTGCTTTACTTTTGAGTGCTTTGCTAAGTGGAGGGTTGCATAAGCAGCCTCTATTTCTGCAGTGGCTGCCACCACCTTGCGGCTATGCCCTAGGCTGGGGCTCGGTTTGGACTGGGACTGGGACTGGATCACTCACCCCTCTCAGTCAGGTGAGAAATCCTTCCAAATGACCTTCCAAGCTGTCTTTGGCATTTGTAAGTATTGAAGTCAAGATACTGCAGCAGCCATCACCATCTCAGTCCCCTGTGGCTTGTTCCAGCTCCATCCATGCTGGAGCAGCCCATGCTGGACTGTGCTCTATTCCTAGCTTGTTAGGGTAGACCCTTCCCATTGACCTTCCAGAATGTGTTCTGTTGGAAATCTGCTTCAGTCTGTCATTCGGTGGCTTCTGCTAATCTAGAATTTGTTCACAGTCATTTTTGACAGGTTATTTGAGAGAGGAGGTAGGGAGACATTTCTAACACATCCCTGCCTCTACTCAGCTATCTTGGCCTCTCCCACAGGTGCATATTATCTTTCACCACAAAATTCCTCTCTTCCAAGATACATAGTTATTTCTCAGTGACCAACACACACGAACTTAATTCCTCATTATGATTCATCCCACATATACAGTCTTTTTCTAGTTTTGTCATTTCTACCTACTCAAGTAAAACAATAAAGTACTAAGCACAGTGCCTGAACAGAAGGCAATTAATAATTATTTTTTCTTTCCTTCGCTTATCCCATAAGCTTCCTCACATGAATGATCTCCTCACCACAAATATTGCTGCCTATCTGATCTCTCATCATTGTTTCTGAACTATCAAAATACCTTTGTAGTTGGTCTCTCTGCCCCAAGTCTCTCAATAGTCTCGATAATTAAGAAGAAAAATTTTTTCCTAAAGCACATGTCTTCCTATATCATAAACCAATCAAAATATCTGTTCCTCTAAAATCAAATATAAAATTCTATGCTGTCAATTTAAAATCTTTCAAAATATGGCCCCTTTCTACTCTTACAATGTTTTTACACTTTGATTATCTCCTCACACATTCATCCAGTTACACCAAACATTTTGCTTTTTATTTAATCATAGTAAGTAATTTCATGTCTTTACACCATTTTTATTCATTTTCTTGTATGACTGGATTTTCCCAACTCTTCTTGGCTTCCTTGAAGACTAAGCTCACAATCTGCCTTCTAGAGAAAGGCTTTGCTGTCCCTCACACAATGTTAGTGCTTTCATATTGAAATGAATTTCCATTTCCATTGTATATTTTATGTAAACATTATGTATGTATGTGTATGTTGTTCTACAATCAGAATGATGTTTTTGAAGGTGGGTATCAGATTTTAATTTATTTTTGGTACCCCTCAATGTTCAACAGATTATCTTACATATAGTTATTATTTCATGAAGATTAATTAATACATGAATTATTCAATTCATTATAAAACGTATCTACTTCCACACAATTTTTAGCTACAAAAATATTGTTTATAAATAGAAGTAAAGTGAAAGAATAATCTTTCTTATTTTACATAGAATAGATAATTACAGCAATATCAAAAGACTTTGAATGTATTAGGAATATTAACCTTGAGAATGAGAAGTTAAAAATCCTTAGTTGAAAACACCATAATATCAAAGCTGAAAAATCTAAGTTTTTCAATGAAAAGAATAGGAGTCAGCAAGAGTATTACTGAAAGGAAAAAACAAGAATACATGCACACACACCAACACACATATTCAGATATGTACATATATAGTAAATTTTAGGTATTTATGTTCTTATCAAATTGTGTTGTCTTTTAAAAATGTTTTCTATCCTTAATATTTCTCATTATAAAGGTATATATATGAATGTGCATGCAATATACATATACTCATATACATATAACCACATTCAAATAAATATGTGGAAGTGTATATGTACGTATGTATGTAGATGCATTCCCATTACATAATAAAAAAGTTCAAAATGATAAAATATTCTAAAAAGAAACCCACTTTACAATAAGAACTATAAATTATTACATATTTGGGAACTTATACACATATGCACTTTCTCCTAAAGAAAGAGTAAAGGACAACTATTGAAAAGTGATGGATGAAACAAAGTAAGACTAATAGCAATAGTTAATTCAAGCTTTTGCAAGGGTTAGATTAATCTACACATAAAAATACTCCTTCCCGAGTCGTGCTAAATATTACATTAAATTCCATTAAAATTTTATTGAATCTACATCTTCATAGTAGATAGATAGACAAATATTGAGATAAATAGTTAGATATGTATAGATAATGGATGATACATGTATAGAGGTTTATGTGTGTACACACACACACAAACACACACACACACAGACAATTTATTTATTTGCCTAGTGCTGTTTCCCATGAAGAGCTGATAATCTCAGTCTGGAGAAAAGCATAAGAAGACATAAGTAGTGATAGAAGCTAGCTGTCAAGTAAAGAGAGTGATGAACTTGGGGCCAAGAAGATCTGAGATAAAACATAACCTCAGATACCTAATAGTACATGATCTTTTGCAACTCACTTAATCTCTTTCTGTCTCAGGTCTGTTATCTATGAAATGAGGAATATAATGACATCTATCTTACAGGGCTATTGTGAGGGTAAAATGCGATTATGTATGTACAACACTTTGCAAAGTTAAATCACTATATTAGTGGAATCAGTTATTAGACAGTGACATAAAGACCCACTTATCTTGAAATATACCTACTCCTTTAAAAAAGAAAGATTCCAGGTACTGGATTACTCCATGTGCTGCATGATTAAATAAACAAGTAAAATCAAAATATACAAACAAAACTTTACTAACAAATCAAATGAATTGCAATTAGGATTATTTAGCATTTGGAAAGGTTTAGCAGTGTGAAGTCTGAAAGTGAGAAAAACTGGAAATCACATTCTCATCTCATAAAAACTAAGTCCTTCAGAAAACCAGTTGCCTAATTCTCAGTCTGGTTTTATCATTAGTGAGATTCATGTGGTGGACTTGACAAACTCTAAGATTTCTTCAATTCTACAACTCATACCAATATGTGTGTGTGTGTGTGTGTGTGTGTGTGTGTGTGTATTCGTGAACTTCAAAGCAGCCTCTGATGAACAACTTGGTACTTGGTCATACATCAACAGTCATGGAGAAAGGCACTGATGCTTTCTAGAACATTTGTTTTCTTCCCTTGAATAAGTTTCTATTCCAAACTTTCTTCATGGCATTTTTCATTTCTGTATTCTTCAAAGTGTAGACCAAAGGGTTACACATGGGAGCAATGATTGTGTAAAAAAGAGCCAAAACTTTATCCTCCTGGAACGTGGTGGCTGGTCTAACATAAATGAAAAGTGCAGGCCCAAAGAACAGGACAACAACAGTGATATGGGAACCGCAAGTGGAAAGAGCTTTCTGGCGACTTTCAGAAGAATGTGCCCGAAGAGTATGTAAGATCAGAGCATATGAAGTAATAAGAACAATGAAAACCACGAATACCACCATTCCTGAATTGGCTATTACTAAAAGGCCAATCTTGTGAATATCTATGCAGGCAAGTTTCAGCAATGGATACATGTCACAGAAATAGTGATTGATCTCATTGGGGCCACAGAACGGTAAGAGAACAGCAAGGATCCATTGTGCAAATGAATGCAGAAAGCCCCCACCACAAGCAGCCAAGACCAGTGCATTGCATGTGTTCCTTCTCATGATAGACATGTAGTGTAGAGGTTTGCAAATGGCCACATATCTGTCATAGGCCATCGCTGTGAGTAGGAAGACCTCCACCCCTCCAAAGAAATGCATAGTGAAGAGCTGGATCAGGCAATTAGTATAGGAAATAGTCTTCTTTTCAGCCAGCATATCACTGATGAGTTTAGGGGTCACTGTGGAAGTGTAGCAAACATCCATAAAGGACAAGTAAGTCAGGAAGAAGTACATGGGTTGTTCAATGAGCTGGCTACATGTGATAGAGATCATGACAATGAAATTTCCTATCAGGATAGCCATGTAACAAAATAAGAAAATTATAAAGCAGAGAATCTGAACCTGATTATTCTGAGAAAGACCCAAGAGAATAAATTCAGTGATATTACTCTTATTGTTCATCATGTTTGTTTTTTTTTTAATATTGGAAGTTGACCAGTATATATCTGAAAAAAAAAAAAGCAACAAAGAAACATGAGAAATGCTATACTAGTCATGCATCACTTACCTTATGGGGGAAATATTCACAAATATAACATTGATGTCTACAGAGTTTGTAATGTGGTGTATCACTTGAGCATTCTTTGTGAAGGGCATTTAGGAGCTTAATGAAATAGCACTGATTTTTGACGATTCAGCTCATAAATTCTGAAAATGTCAGACTTGGAAAGAATGGCTGATATCAAATCCATAACACAACTGAGCAAGAATCAGTTGGATTCTCAACTGGCGTTTTAGTTTCCTCTTAGATATCTCCTGTGGCAAGAAACATGTAACTTTCTGAGTCAGATCTAGTCAGTTCTTAGAAGTATTGGTTATAGTAAAATGTTATAAAACTGATAAGCACAAATTGTTTGTATGTGATGGCAAACTGCTGTTAAAATGTAAATAGTCTAATAGTGAAGACTTAAGTTCCTTGTTCTTTGTGTTTTAGACATAGCTTAAATACTACTATTAGAAGACTAATTCTGTTATTTGCTTCACGTATACCATTTGGGAATTTGTTTAACATATTTGAGCCACAATTTACTGATCTAAAAGGAGGTGATATAATCAACGATTCTTCAGGGTACATTCAACTTCCAAATCCTTCCACTTTAACAATGACTATGTTCATCTCTACCCCAAAAAGAAATCATAGTGCATTCCATTAATGAAAATTGTTGTACCAGTTTACGGTCAAGCAATAAAATTCACTGTTGTGGGAAAGAAAAAGAACATATAGGAAAGAAAAATAGAAAAAAAAGGTTATATTAGATAACTTACATGTCTCATAACCATCCAACATATCTTTCAGTTGTGATTTCCCACAGAATAACTCAGCACCATCTCAACCATTAATCTCATTTATCAGTTCTTTACAATGTACCTTTCAAATACGCAAAACTGTATTTCCTTGTCTTGGCCAACCAATCTAAGAAGAAAGGCCACATTGTATCAAAGTGTTACTGGAGTCAAATATCCCAAACGCTGAAGTCATTGAGTGTTTGTGCCAGTTACTAATGTTCTCAAATGCCACTGCTTCTTGCCCATCAGTACATCAGCTGGACCAGCAACAAAGAGGAGTTTCTAGTTTGTCTGCTAACCTGCACTCTTTTCAAGATTTATATAGAGAGAGGACATATGGAGTAATTATTCCTAAAATGAGTAAGACTGTCATCTAAAAGCATTTGGGGAATTGGAAAATTGTTCTCCCAACAGTCTTAGTTAAGTCATGGTGGCAGTGGGAATATGTATTTCAAATTTAAATCTTCTAAATATCATTTTATTTCATTTTAAAATTTTTTATTAATTTCATTTATTTTCATGTTCTACAGTCACTACCATACAACTTAGATTTTCCCTCTCCCTCCCCCTACTTTTCCCCTTGACTCACCAAGACAGTATACAATGTTATATATATATATATATATATATATATATATATATATATATATATATATATATATATATATATATATGTATACACACACACATGTACATTGCCATAAAATACATGTTCAGTATAGTCCTGGTGTGCAGAAGAATGAAAATGAATGGGAGAATTCATATCACATACAAAAATACAAAGTACAAGAGAAAATGATCTGTTACATTCTATCACTGAATTCTATATTTCTTTCTCTGGAAGTGGAAGGCATTTTATCTTAAAAGAGCACTGGGGATTTTTTTTAAGTGTTTGCATTGCAGTGAAGTTCCAAGTCTACCAGAAAAAATAACTCTCCTACACTATGGTTATAAATGTCCAAAAAGTTCTCTTGATCCTCCTTGAAGCCTTTCTGTTCATTTTTTCTTGTAGTACAATAGTATGCCATTACTTTGCTATACCATAATTTATTCAGTCATTCCCCAAATAATGGGCATCCCCTTGATTTTCAGTTTTGGGCACCACAAGGAGTGGTGTTACAAATAAATATTTTTATACATGTGAGACCCATTCCCATTGTCATGATGTCTTGTGGTTACAGTCATAAAAGTGATATTGCTGGGTCAAATGGTATGCACAATTTTGTAGCCCCTTATGCATAGTTCCAGA
Source organism: Bettongia penicillata ogilbyi (assembly GCA_023548195.1). Lineage (NCBI taxonomy): Eukaryota > Metazoa > Chordata > Mammalia > Diprotodontia > Potoroidae > Bettongia > Bettongia penicillata. Next base: position 1,741,092 of record JAJHZJ010000280.1, read on the forward strand.
CTGCTTTGCAGAATGGTAGGATAAGCTCACAACTCCACCATCAATGAATTCGTGTTTCAACTCTCCCACATCCTCTCCAATGTTTATCATTGTCTTCTTCTGTCATGTTAGCCAATCTGATAGGTATGATGTGGGACCTCAGAGTTGTTTTGATTTGCATCTCTCTAATCAGTAGTGATTTAGAGCATTTAGTCATGTGACTAGAGATATCTTTAATTTCTTCCTCTGAAAACTGGCTTACCATTTCCTTTGACCATTTATCAAGTGGGGAATGACTTACATTTTTGTACATTTGACTTAGATCTCTATTTATTTTAGCAATGAGGCCTTTTTCACAGAACACAGCTGCAATTTTTTTTTCCAGTTTTCTGCATCCCTCGGGATTTTAGTTGCAAGGAAAGTGGAGGTGGAAAAACTTTTCAGTTTAATGTATTCAAAATTATACATTTGGAGGGGTAGAGTCAAGATGGCAGAGCAGAAAGGTGCACATACACTAGCTTGTCACCCACAGAACATAGAACACATATAAACAAAGTCTCTCAACAAATTCTAGAGCAGCAGAACCCACAGAACATCTTAGTGGAGGGGATTTCTAGCTCAGGGTGATCTGAACAACTGACAGGAAAAGTCTGGAGCATAGCCCAGCACAGATTTGGCCACATAGCATGGCTCTGGAAGGAGGACACAAGCAGGCTTCAGGGACAAAATCCCTAGCAGCAGCAGCAGCGGTTTATAGTTACCCTATACCCAAAAGCTCCAAAGGTCAGTGAGAGGGTTTTTTTTCAGTTGGTCAACAAGAGTGCAGGGTTTTCCCATAGCTCAGGCCTCAGGAGGCAGCAGTTCCAACTGTACCATGATTCCCTTATTGGATAGCCAAATTCCTGGGGGAAACTAAGCAGCTGTTCCTTACCTCACCCCTATGTGATGGCTCTGCCCCACTGATGGGCCCTGGGAGAATTCAGCAGTTTAACTGAATCTCAGACCCCAGTGCTGGCTTGGGGGAACAGAAGGCCAAGTAGTTTTGGAGATGAAATTCTACTACTCACAGATTCTGGACACAGAAATTTCTTGTTGCTCCCAGACCAGGGCACACACTTGATTGTGCCACCTTGGAGGAACTGAGATCTTACAGAATCCCAGAGTATGCTCTATTCATTTTTTTTTAAATTTATTTATTTATTTAACTTTTTACATTCATTTTCACAAAATTTTGGGTTCCAAATTTTCTCCCCATTTATTCCCTCCTCCACCCCAATACACCAAGAACGCTAATTTTCCCTATCACCAATCTGCCTTCTCTTCTAACATCCCTCCCTTCTCTTGTCCCCATCATCTTTTTTGTCCTCTGGGCCAGATGACTTTCAATTCCCCATTAACTGTATTTCTTATTTTCTAGTACCAAGAAAAATACTCAACAGCTGTTCCTAAAACTTTGAGTTCCAAATTCTCCCCATCCCTCCCTCCCCACCCATTTCCTTTGGAAAGGCAGGCAATTCAATATAGGCCATATCTGTGTAGTTTTGCACATGACTTCGATAACAGTCGTGTTGTATAAGACTAACTGTATTTCCCTCCATCCTATTCTGCCCCTTATTGTTTCTATTCTGTCTTTTGATCCTGTCCCTCCCCAAGAGCGTTGACATGAAATTGCTCCCTTCTTCCATTGCCCCCCCTTCCATCATCCCTCCCTCCCTGCTTATCCCCTTCTTCCCCATTTTTCTGTACTGTAAGATAGGTTTTCATACCAAAATGAGTGTGCATTTTACTCTTTCCTTTAGTCAAATGTGATGAGGGTAAACTTCATGTTTTTTTCTCAGCTCTCCTCTTTTTCCCTCCACTAAAATGTTTCCTTCTTGCCTCTTGAATGAGATATAATTAAACCCATTCCATTTCACCCTCTCTCCTCCCACTACATTTCTCTCTCACCGTTTACCTTAATTTCTTTTAAGATATGATGCATCCTATTCAATTCACTCTTTGCTCTCTGACTCTGTGAGTGCATGCATGTGTGTATGTGTGTGCACACACGTGTGTACATGTGTGTGTGTGTGTGTGTGTGTGTGTGTAGTCCCACCAACTACCCAGTTACTGAAAAGTTTTAAGAGTTACAAATATTGTCTTTCCATGTAGGAATGTAAACAGTTCACCTTTGGTAAGTCCCTTATGACTTCTCTTTGCTGTTTGCTTTTTCATGCTTCTTCTCCTTCTTGTGTTTGAAAGTCAAATTTTCTTTTCAGCTCTGGTCTTTTCATCAAGAGTGCTTGAAAGTCCTCTATTTCATTGAAAGATCATACTTTCCCCTGAAGTATTATAATCAGTTTTGCTGGGTAGGTGATTCTTGGTTTGAGTCCTAGTTCCTTTGACTTCTGGAATATCCTATTCCATGCCCTTCGATCCCTTAATGTAGAAGCTGCTACATCTTGTGTTATCCTGATTTTATTTCCACAATACTGGAATTGTTTCTTTCTAGCTGCTTGCAATATTTTCTCCTTGACCTGGGAGTTTTGGAATTTGGCCACAATGTTCATAGGAGTTTCTCTTTTTGGATCTCTTTCAGGTGGTGATCGATGGATTCCTTGAATACTTATTATGCCCTCTGGTTCTAGAATCTCAGGGCAGTTTTACTTGATAATTTCATGAGAGATGATGTCTAGGCTGTTTTTTGGATCATAGCTTTCAGGTAGTCCCATAATTTTTAAATTGTCTCCCTTGGATCTATTTTCCAGGTCAGTTGTTTTCCAATGAGTTATTTCACATTCTCTTCCATTTTTTCATCCTTTTGGTTTTGTTTTATGATTTCTTGGTTCCTCAGAAAGTCATTATACTCCATCTGTTCCATTCTAATCTTGAGAGAACTATTTTCTTAAGTGAGCTTTTGAACCTCTTTTTTCAGTTGGCTAATGATGCTTTTGAAAGCATTCTTCTCCTCATTGGCTTTTTGAACCTCTTTTGCCAATTGAATTAGCCTATTTTCCAAGGTGTTATTTTATTCAGCATTTTTTTGGGTCTCCTTAGCAAGGTATTGACCCATTTTTCATGCTTTTCTTTCATCTCTCTCATTTCTCTTCCCAGTTTTACCTCCACCTGTCTAACTTGCTTTTCAAAATCCTTTTTGAGCTCTTCCATGGCCTGAGCCCACCAGACATCCACCTTGGATGTCTGGGATAGAGAGACCCTGACCTCCATGTCTTTCTCCGATGGTAGGCATTGTACTTCATCATCAGAAATGAAGGGAGGAAGGAACATCTCTTCCCCAAGAAAGTAGCTCTCTATGGTCTTATTCTGCTTCCTTTTTCTGGGCATTTTCCCAGCCAGTTACCTGATTTCTGATATTCCTCTCCACCCCTGCCTTGATCTGCCCAGCTAGTGCTTGGGGTCTGAGATTCAAATGCTGCTTCCCAGCCTCAGGGCTATCCGTGGGGGAGCGGCTGCTATTCAATGTGATCTTAAGTTCTGGTGCTTGGTTGGGGGCAGGGCCACCTCCCAGGCTCAGTTCCCTCAGGGGCTTTATGCAGAGACCTTCAATAATGGGGCATCTGGGGGCAGGGCTGTCTCCCAGGCTCAGCTCCCTCAGGGGTTTATGCAGAGACTTAAACTTCTGCCTCCTGCTCTGGGAGTCACGGGCCGCCACTGCTGCCTCTGTCACTGCCTCTGCCACTCCCTCTGCCGCTGCCTCCCAGGGGCCTGAGCCATGGAGACACTCTGCTTCCCTCTAGGCCAGCCCAGACGTCTCTCTCACTGACCTGTAGCATCTGTGGGCAGAGGGACCTTCCCAGCCACCGGAGATTCCCTCCCTGAAGCTTGCTCAGATCTGCTCCTCTGGGGCTGTGGCCAGGGCAGCGCTGGAGTGGGCTCTGCTTTCCAGGGTGCAACAGACCCCTGGGGACTGCTCTCCTGGGCTCTCTGGAATGGAAATCTCTTCCACTGTGTTTCTGTGCTCCTTGCAGTGATCCAGAATTTGTGGGAAGTTCTTCTTACAGGAAATTTATGGGCTGTGGATTCGGAGGTAGCATACATGAGTCTTCCTACTCCACCATCTTGGCTCCAGTATAGCCTATTCTTGACAAAGGACCCAAAAGTCAAGTAACTGGTTGGGGAAATGCAGAAAAAATGGGAAAAAAATAAGAGTATGGAACGTTACTTTCTTGGTAAACTGATATTCCTCCAATCCTTTCAGATGAGGAAGAACAATGCTTACAATCAGAGAAAGACAGATACATCAAGGCTTCTCTATCTCAAATATCAAAAATAAATATTTGATGATCTTGGGCCATGGAAGAGTTCAAAAAGTATTTTGAAAATCAAATAAGAGAGATGGAGGAAAAGTTGGGAAGAGAAATGAGAGATATGGAAGAAAACCATGAAAAGTGCCTCAAAACCTTTCTAAAAGCAACTCCAAAAATGCTGAATAAAATAATAACTTTAAAAATAGGCTAATTCAGTTGGCAAAAGAGGTTCAAAAAACCAATGAGAAGAAGAATACTGTAAAAAGCAGAATTAGTCAAATGGAAAAAAAAGTTCAAAAGCTCACTGAAGAAAATAGTTCTCTCAAAATTAGAATGGAAAAATACAGGTTAATGACTTTATCTGAAACCAAGAAATCACAAAACAAAACCATAAGAATGAAAAAATGGAAGATAATGTGAAATGTCTCATTACAAAAACAACTGACCTGGAAAATAGATTCAGGAGAGACAATTTAAAAATTATGTGACTACCTGAAAGTGATGATCAAAAAAAGAGCCTAGACATCATCTTTCATGAAATTATCAAAGAGAGCTGCCCTGATATTCTAGGAAAAGAAGGAAAAATAAATATTGAAAGAATACACCCTTCACCTCCTGAAGGAGACCCAAAATGAGAAACTTTTAGGAACATTGTAGATAAATTCAAGAGTTACCAGGTGAAGGAGAAAATATTGCAAGCAGCTACAAAGAAACAATTTGAGTACTGTGGAAATACAATCAATATAACAAAAGATCTAGCACCTTAAAAATTAACAGATCAGAGGGCATGAAATATGATATTCTAGAAGTCAAAGGAACTAGGACTAAATCCAAGAATCACTTAACCAGTTAAACTGAGCATAATACTCCAGGGGAAAAAAAATTATCTTTCAATGGTATAGATGACATTCAAGCATTCTTGATGAAAATATCAGAGCTGGAAAGAACATTTGCCTTCCTAAATCAAGAATCAATAGAAGAATGAAAAGGAAAACAGGAAAGAGAAATCATAAAGGACTTACTAAATTTGAACTGTTTATATTCTTATATTGAAAGACATTATTTGTAGCTCTTGAAATTTTTTTTCAGTATCTTGGTAGTTGGTGGGATTACACACACACACACATATACATATACATGTGTATATATTTGTATGTATATATAGATATATCTCTATCTATCTATACATATATATACAGAGAGACGGGGGGGGGGGAGAGAGAGAGAGAGGCAGAGTGCACAAGGTGAGTTGACCAGTAAAGGATCCTATCAAAAAATAAAATTAAGGACAGAGAGAGGAATATCTTGGCGGTGGAAAGGGAGAAATGGAATCAGGGAAATTATCTTTCATAAAGGAGGCAAGAAAAAGAATTTTCCATGGAGGGAAAAAGGGGGGAGGTGAGTGGAAAAATGTGAAACATACTCTCATCACATCTGACTCAAGGAAGGAATAAAATGCACCCTCATTTTGCTATAAAAAACATATCTTACAATCCAGTAAAGTGAGGGAGAAGGGGATAGGCTTGGTGTGGGGGAAGATGAAGGGTTAGGGCAAGGGGAGGGGGGATCAATTAGAAGTCAACAGTCTTGGGGAGGGACAAGGTCAAAAGAGAGAATAGAAGATATGGGGAGTAGGATAGGATGGAGAGAAATATAGCCTTACACCATATGACTATTAGGGAAGTCATTTGCAAAACAACACATATATAGCCTATAATGAATTGCTTGACTTCCCAATGGGGATGGTTGAGGAGGGAGGATACAACAGAAGTTAGAATTCAAAGTTTTAATAACAACTGTTTAGTATCATTCTTGCATAAACCTGCAAAATAAGAAATACAGGTAATGGGGTATAGAAGTTTATCTTACCCTAAAGCACAAAAGGGAAGATGAGGACAAGGGAAGGGAAGGATGTTAGAAGGGAAGGCAGATTGGGGGTAGTGGTGATTATGATGTTTGTCATTTCGGGGTGGTGGAAGGGGAGAGATGGGGAGAAAATTTGAAACTACAAGTTTTGTAGAATTGATTGTTGAAAATTTAAAATAAAGAAATGGAAAAAGAAAAAGAATATAGTAACCAATCATGAGAATAGTACGCTAGGATCAGGTAGGATATACGCAAGGAATGCAGGACTTGTTCATTATTAAGAAAATCATCAGCATTATTGATAACATACACAAAAAAGCCTAACAAGCTATATGATTATCTCAATAGTAGCAGGAGATGCTTTTCAGAGAATTAAACACCCATTCTTACTGAAAACACTGGAGACCAAAGCAATACATGGAGCCTTCCATGAAATAATAAGCAGTATCTCCTTAGAATCATCAGCAAGAATTATATGCAATGGGGATAACCTAGTTACATTTGCAATAAGATCAGGGGTGAAACAAAGATGTCCATTTTCACTACTGTTATTCCTTGTTGTATTAGAAGTTATAGTTTTAGCAATAACAGAGAAAAAATAAATTTAAGGAATTAGAACAGACAAAGATGAAATTAAATTATCACTCTTCACAGACAATATTATGGTATATGTGGAGAATCTTAGAGAATCAAATAAAAAACTACATGAAATAATCAGCAACTTTGGCAAACTTGCAGGTTACATAAAAAATCCACATACATCAACTGTTCTTCTATATATTACTAACAAAGTCCAGCAACAAGAGATTGAAAGAGAAATCTTGTTTAAAGCAATGATAGACACTATAAAATATCGTAATGGTAAACAAATTTGGATCTTTTGGTTTTTTTTTGTTTTACTAAAAGTGCCTCTGATTGATTAATATTATTGGGGAGGATCTTCCCCACCCATTTATGCTACTGCCCATTGTGTGAAACTGGGTAAAGGGAGCTGTTTTGTAGAAGGGTTCCAAGTACCTTTTTTTTTTTTTTTTTCTATTGAGGCACTGGGTCAGAGGTTTATGCCCTCTGGCTCTAAGAAGTATATTAATACACTGAGTGTGAAGTTTTGCCTTGGGGACCTAATTTTTGGAAGAGGTTCTGTATTACAGATGAGACACTGGGAAGTAAATAGAGAACCCTCCCAACCTTCACCCCCACCCACACCGTTTTGAGAACCCAGATGTTAGTGCTTCTTTCTCTGGTAAAGACACATGTATGTATGCTAGTAGTGGTCTGACAGTTTGGAAGCATTGTCTGTTGATTTTATTTACTTTTCCAAAATTTTGACTTTGATTTTCTCTGAAACCTGTGCTTGATTAAAGTGATCTTTAGCCTGTTGAAAGTTGCTTTCATTTTAAGAATGCAGATCTTTTTTTTTTTTTTTAATTTATTTATTTAGCTTTTTACTTTCATTTTCACAAATTTTTGGGTTCCAAATTTTCTCCCCTTTTCTCCCCTCCCCCCACCCCAATACCCCAAGCAATCTAATTTTCCCTATCTTCAATCTGTCCTCTCTTCTGTCATCCCTCCCTTCCCTTGTCTCTATCTTCTCTTTTCTCCTGTAGGGCCAGATGACTTTCTATTCCTCATTAACTGTATGTCTTCTTTCCTAGTTGCAACAACAATACTAAACAATTGTTCCTGAAACTTTGAGTTCCAAATTCTCCCCATCCCTCCCTCCCCATCCATTCCCTTTGGTACGGCAGGCAATTCATTATAGGCCATATCTGTGTAGCTTTGCAAGTGACCTTCCTGATAGTCGTGTTGTGTAAGACTAACTGAATTGCCATCCCTCTTAACCTGCCCCTCATTGTTTCTCTTCTGTCCTTTGATCCTGTCCCTCCCCAAGTGTTGACTTTCAATTACTCCCTCCTCCCTTTGCCCTCCCTTCCATCATCCCCCCCCCAATATCTCCTTCTCCCCCGCTTTCTTATACTGTAAGATAGGTTTTCATACCAAAATGAGTGTGCATTTCACTCCTTCGTTTAGTCAAATGTGATGAGGGTAAACTTTTGTTTGTTTGTTTGTTTGTTTGTTTGTTTTTTTTTTCCCTCAGCTCTCCTCTTTTTCCCTCCACTAAAAACATCTCCTACTTGCCTCTTAAATGACATATAGTTACCCCCTTCCATTTCCCCCTCTTTCCTCTCACTACATTTCTCTCTCACCATTTACCTTAATTTCTTTTAAGGTATGGTCCCATCCTATTCAGTTCAACCTGTGCTCTCTATCTCTGTATGTGAATGCCTGTGTGTATGTGTGTGCATGCGTGTACATGTGTATGTGTGATCCCACCAACCACCCAGTTACTGAAAAGTTTTAAGAGTTAGAAATATTGTCCTTCCCTGTATGAATGCAAACAGTTCATTTCTGGTAAGTCCCTTAATACTTCTCCTTGCTGTTTACTTTTGCATGCTTCCTCTCATTCTTGTGTTTGAAAGTCAAATTTTCTTTTCAGCTCTGGTCTTTTCATTAAGAATGATTGAAAGTCCTCTGTTTCATTGAAAGACCATATTTTCCCTTGCAGTATTATACTCAGTTTAGCTGGGTAGGTGATTCTTGGTTTGAGTCCTAGTTCCTTTGCCTTCTGGAATATCCTATTCCACGCCCTTCGATCCCTTAATGTAGAAGCTGCTAGATCTTGGGTTATCCTGATTGTATTTCCACAGTACTGGAATTGTTTGTTTCTGGCTGCTTGCAAGATTTTTTCCTTGAGCTGGGAGTTCTGGAATTTGGCCACAATGTTCCTAGGAGTTTCTCTTTTTGGATCTCTTTCAGGTGGTGATCGATGGATTCTTTCAATACTTATTTTGCCCTCTGATCCTAGAATGTCAGGGCAGTTTTCCTTGATAATTTCATGCAAGACGATGTCTAGGCTCTTTTTTTGATCATGGCTTTCAGGTAGTCCCATAATTTTTAAGTTGTCTCTCCTTGATCTATTTTCCAGGTCAGTTGTTTTTCCCATGAGATATTTCACATTCTCTTCCATTTTATCGTTCTTTTGGTTTTGTTTGGTGATTTCTTGGTTTCTCATAAAGTCATTAGACTCCATCTGTTCCATTCTAATTTTGAGAGAACTATTAAATTCAGTGAGCTTTTGAGCCTCTTTTTCCATTTGGCTCATTCTGCTTTTGAATGCATTCTTCTCCTCATTGGCTTTTTGAACCTCTTTTGCCAATTGAGTGAGCCTATTTTTCAAGGTGTTAATTTCCTCAGCATTTTTTTGGGACTCCTTTACCAAGATATTGACCTTTTTTTCATACTCTTCTTGCATCTTTGTCATTTCTCTTCCCAGTCTTTCCTCCACCTGTCTAACTTGCTTTTCAAAATCCTTTTTAAGCTCTTGCAAGGCCTGAGCCCACCCAACACCCCCCTGGGGTGTCTGGGGTACTGAGGCCCCGCCCTCCACATCTTTCCCTGATGGGAAAAATACGTCCTCGTCCTCCCCATCAGATCCGAAGGTCGGGATCATTTGCATTTGTTGGAAAAAACTCTCTAAAGTCTTATTTTTCTTTCCCTTTCTAGGCATTTTCCCAGCCAGTTACTTGACTTCTGAGATTCCTTTCCACCTCCGCCTGGATCCGCCCAGCTAGTACTTGACCTCTGAGATTCAAATGCGCTTTCCCGCGGCAAGCTTTAGTTCTGGCGCAGGGTGGGGGCAGGGCCGCTTCCTAGCTTGGGCCCTCAGGGGCTTTCTGAAGAGACTTTCAGGAACAGAGCCGATGGGGGCGGGGTGGGGGACCCCGCCTGCTGTGCTCAGCTCCCTTGAGGGTTTTATTCAGAGGCGTTCAGCAGTAGAGCAGGGTGGGGGCAGGGCCGTCTCCCCTGCTCGGCTCCCTCAGGTTGGAAAGACCTTCAGTATTGAAGATCCTACCTGCTGCTGGGGGATTCCTGAGTCCCGGGCCGTTGCCGCCTCAGCCGCCCGCCCACGCCTCTGCCTCCCCCGCTTCCTGCCCCCGTCTCTGCCGCCGTCGCTTCCTCCCGAGGGGGCCCGCTCCCCTCCCCTAGTGCAGGCTTCTTTTTAACTGACCTTTAGCTTCTGTGGGCAGAGGGACTTTCCCGGCTGCCGGAGATTCTCCCGGAGCTTTCCTCTTTGAAGTCTGCTCAGGTCAGCTTCTCTGGGTTGCGGCCACGGGTGGGGGTGGGGTCCGCTTTCCTGGCTGCGATGGACCCCGGGGATGGCTCTCCAGGGTTCAGTGGAACGGAAATCTCTTCCCCTATGTTTGTGCACCCCCTGCAGAGATTCAGAATTTATGGGGCTCTCCTTTTACCTCAATTCCATGGGTTGTGGGCTCGGAGCTCGTGAATGTGCGTCCTTCTACTCCGCCATCTTGGCTCCGCCCCCAAGAATGCAGATCTTAGAAGCTGTTGTAGTAGGCCCTCCTGTGTATGTTGGGGTACTTACTAATACAATATGGCATTGTGAGATAGGATTTGCATAAATTAAGAGGAAAGAATAGGGAATGGGATAGCTATCTCTTGTGTACCACCTTGGGTGGCTTTGCTTCTGTTATGCCCTGGGAGGAGGGAGTAGCGAGAGCCAAGGCTCAGGTGGATCAGTCTGGTTCTGGATTGTACTGGAGGAGAGAAGTCTTTCAAGTGTATTGTGTTCATAAACCAGATCGGAGCTCTGAGAATTTGAAATGGATCCCTGGAATCCCACCGAAGGGTTGCATGCTGAACTACCATTCAGAAGCTAAGAACAGCCAGCATGCCAACCTTGGTGACAGCCATGGAACAGGACATGAGAACTTCCTGTCAAATGACACAGCAGACTGAGGTGAAATGAGTGGAGCTGCAGAGCAGCAGAACGACTTTCACACAGAAAAAAGAGATAGTTGGGAGAAGTTGAGTCCTGCTGGAGGAGGAGGAACCCAGGAGGTAGGAGTTCATTCATGATGCACGATTGGGATTGCTCAGTAAAGCCCCGTGTGTGATTTTTGGATCATTCTCGTGAGACAGTTTGGGATATATGGGCGGATTTGTCTAGGGTAGATGGGAGGGAAGTGCCATGTAACCCCAAGGACCCCCACCTTGATGGCTTTGCTGCCCAGCACCCCCTAAGGATTTGGAAGTGTGGCCTGGAACATTGTCATTGGAGCATGCACTTGAGAGAGCAGGGTGGGGAGAACAAACCCATACTCCCAAGAGGACTTTGCTTGATCATACCTGCGTGGGATTAAAGAAAGAGTTGGTTACTGTCTTCTCCAAGAATAATGTTATATTATGCCTATACCTTTGTGTTTGTTTAAAGCCATATGGCCACCCTGGTAATCAGTTGCTATGTTAAGTATTCTGAAATTATGAATTATGTAGCATTTACTAAATAAATGTTAATGCCTATTGAGTTACAAATTGCCAGTGTATCCCTGGTAAATCACCTGAATTTGGAATTACAAGGTATATGCCTTTTTTTCCTCAGGACACATGGCCATTTAGATTTGTAAGGCCAAGGATCCTGGAGGGTATAATGAATGGCAATCAAATTAATATCTGTTGCTGTTTTTGTTTTACTGAAAGTGTCTCTGATTGAATAATGTGATTGGGGAGAATCTTTCCCATTCATTGATTGGCCTGCCAATGGGAAGATGAATTATGGGAGTTGTTTTGTAGGAGGATCTCAAATACCTTTTGTTTTTTCTAATGAGCAAGAGAGAGTTATACCCTCTGGGTGTGAAAAGGGTATAAATACTCTGAGGGTGAGGTTTTACTTTGGGGACTTAATTTTTGGAAGAAGATCTGTGTTCCAGTTGAGACTCTGGGAAGCTTCTAAAGCAGCTCCCCCTCCCCCAGGAGCCCCTGACTTTTTGAAAACCCAGATGTGGGTACTTCCCTCTCTGGGAAAGATGCATGGATATATGTTGGAAGCACTGTGTGTTGATTTGTTTCTTGATTTCCCTGGAAATTTGACTTTGATTTTTTCTGATACATAAGCTGGACTAAAGTGATTATTAACCCTTAGAAAGTGGTTTTACTTTCATGAATGCAGATCTAAGAACCTGTGGTAGTAGTCCCCACTGTGTATGTTGGGGTGCTTAATGATACAAATATCTGAGAGTGCACCTTTCAAAACAAATCTAGGGACCATATGAACACAATTACAAAACACTTTTCAAGCAAATAAAGTCAGATGTAAATGAATGGGTCACTTGCTCATGGGTAGGCCATGCTAATATAATAAAAATGACAACACTATGAAAAAAAAAATTACTCAATCACTGCCATAGCAATTAAACTACTAGATATTTGTTTTTTTCCAGAGGTAGAACAAAATTATAATCAAAATTCATCTGGAAAAACAAAAGTCCAGAATATCAGGGGAATCAATGAAAAAAAATGCTTGGGAAGTTTATTTATCCCTACCAGATGTCAAATTGTATTATAAAACAGCAATCATCACAACTACTTGGTACTGGCTAAGAAATAGAAGGGTATACCAGTGGAAAAGTTATGTACTCAAGAGATAGTAGTCAATGATTACAACAACCTACAGTTTGATAAACACAAGAACCCCAGGTTCTAGAATAGGAACTCACTTTTTAACTAAAACTGCCAGGAAAATTAAATATCTGTGGTAGAACCTGGGAATATATGCAAATGGATACATGATATAAGTATTCAGGCTGATACCATAAACCAATAAAGGGAGTGAGGAATAGTGCATTTGTCAGATATTGGCAGAATGGAGAAATTGGTGACCAAACAAGAGATAGAGAACATTATGAAGTGAAAACTCAATGTAAACAATATAAGGAGGGAGCCAGAAAAGTGGGCAAGAATTGTTGCAACTACTGCCTGTGATAAAGGTCTCATTAATTTCTTTTTTTTTACATTGTACACAGTAACAGCAATAGTGTCAACAGTGAAAGATTTAATTACTCTGATGAAAACTGACAATTCCAGGGCCAGCCAAAATAATTCCAAAGGATCATGATAAAAAAAAGGCTATCCATCTTTGGAAAGATGAACTCTACAGATTGATGTACATTTTTTTATTGTTTATTTTTTTTCACAATTTATAAACTATTAAGCACTTCAAACTTTTGATCAGGGGATACTTCTTTTTAAAATATTTACAATATGGACACAAAAGAATTTTTTTTAAACATTCACCAACTGAGATATAAATAATTTTTAAGTTGCTAACTTCACAAGCCCTTGACCTCATTGTCTCCACAGTATTACTAAGAATTGAAGCACCCTAACTTATTGTTGTTGGTCTAAAGTCCTATGCCTAATACCTTAATGTTAGACAACCCTGAGATGTTCCCCAACCCATAATGTATAATTGAGAAGACATGGTATTAAGCTTACAAGCCTTTTGACTATAGGAAATTTCCACCAATAGTATGGACATTGCAGGGATACAATATCTCCCCAACATCATGTCAATTACAGGCAGGAATCCATTGTCCACTTGCATTCAGACAGTCTTAAAGTCTTCCAGGTATCAGTGGGGAAACTGCATCAGGAGAATCCCACCTCAGTCCATGCTGAACAGCTGCTCTCCCACCTTTCCCTTGAGATAACCTATGGAGGTCCTACCAGCATCTCCACTTGTTCCCTCCTCTCCTACTTTCCTGTGGTGCATATAAACTTTCATGTCAAATTTAGTGAGTATGTTATTCCCTCCTTCAGTCACATGTTGGAAGAGTAGCTTTACTTTTCACTCCCTCTCCCCTTCTCCCTTATCTCCTCTATTGAATAAGATGTTTCTTATCTCTTTTATGAGTTATAGCCTACCCTATTCCATTACTCCCTTTCTCTTCCCAGAATTTTCCTCCTTCACCCCTTAATTTTTATTTAATTTTCTTTTATTTGTGTGTGTGTGTGTGTGTGTGTGTGGATATCATCTCTTCTGATATAACATACCCTGTACTTTCTATCCATCTATGTATCTGTGTGTGTGTGTATGTACAATATCTCCAGTTACCCAAATACTAAGAAAAGTTTCAAGAGTTAAAAATATTTTCTTTCCATATAGTCATGTAAAAATTTCACCTTTTGTGAGTCTTTCATGATTTTTCTTTTCTGTTTACCTTTTAACACTTCTCTTCATTATTGTCATGGGAAGTCAAATTTTCAAATACAGATCTGGTCTTTCCCTCAACATGAAATCTTGAAATTCGACTATATCACTGATCGACCATTTTTTCCCTTGAAGCATTATATTCAGATTTGTTGGGTAGGTGATTCTTGGCTTCAGTCCCAGTTCCTTTGACTTCTGAAATATCCCTCTCCAAGACCTTCAGTCCCTTAATGTTGAAGCAGCTAGATCCTGTGTTTTCCTGATTGTATTTCCACACTACTCAAATTGTTTTTTTTCTAGCTGCTTGCAGTATTTTCTCCTTGATATGGGAACTCTGAAATTGGGCCACAACATTCCAAGGAGTGTCTCTGTTCAGGTTTCTTTCAGAAGGTGATTGATTAATTATTTCAATATCCATTTTGCCCTCTGATTCTATAACATCAGGACAGTTTCCTTGATAATTTCATGGAAGTTAATGTCTAGGTTCTTTTTTTGATCTTGACTTTCAGGTAGGCCAATAATTCTTGAATTATTTCTTGTGGATCTATTTTCCAGGTCAGATGTTTTTCAAATGAGTTGTTTCACATTATCTTCTATCTTTTCAATTTTTTTTTACTAACTTCTTGCTTTAACTTATAGTCATTTGTTTCCCTGAACTCAATTCTCTCTTTCAATGAATTCTTCTGTTCAGTGAGTTTTTGAATCTTCGCCTCCATTTGACTAATTCTGCTTTATAAAACCTCCTTCTCCTCATTGGGGTTTTATATTTCTTTTTCCAATTGAGTAAACCTCTTTTTAAAGCTGCTATTTTCCTCAGCATTTTTTTGATTCTCCTTTAGTAAGCTGCTAACTTGTTTTTTAAGGTCTTCTATTGCTTTAGCTCATTTTAAGTTCCCTTTGGAGGCAGAGGTCTTGACTTCATCTGACAGTATGCCTTGTTATTCCTCCTCTGAAGGATGGGGGGAGACATCTGTTCGCCAAGAAAGCAACCTTCGATGGTGTTATATTTTCCCTTTTAATGGGCATTTTCCTGGCCAGTTATTTGACTTCTCAGTTTCCCCTTCATGTCATTTCTAAAACATATAGAGAATCGAGTCAAATTTATAAGAACCCTAAATTCATTCCACAATTGATAAGTTGTCAAAGGATAGGAGCAGGCAGTTTTCAGAAGAAGAAAATAAAACTATGCATAATCATATAAAAATCCTCTAAATCACTACTGATGAGAGAGATTCAAATCAAAATAACTCTCACATACCACATCGCACCTCTCAGATTTACCAATACGATAAAACAGGAAGATTATAAATGTTGAAGAAGATGTGAAAGAGTTGGAAGACTAATTCATTGTCGGTGAAGCTGTGAGCTACTCCAGCCATTTGGGAGAGCAATTTGGTACTATGCCCAAAGGGCTCCAAAAATGTGTTTCCTCTTAGACCCAACAATATTGCTTCCTGGTCTGTATTCCAAAAAGATCATAAAAATGGGAAAGTGTCCTACATATACAAAAAAGTAGTAGCTCTCTTTGTGGTCGCTAAGAACTGGATGTCATGGGGATGCCTATCAACTGGGAAATGGCTCAACAAGTTGTGGTATATGAATATAATGGAACACTGTTTTGCTATAAGAAATGATGAACTGGAATTCTGCATAGAGGCTTGGAAGGACTTATATTAACTGATTCTGAATGTAAGAAGCCGAAGCAGGAGAACTTGCTACAGAGTAACAACCAGAGTTGGTGAGGAATTTTTACAGTTGACCTACACTTTCACAGCACTGCAAGGACCTAAACTATTCCCAATGAACTCTTCAGGCAAAATGCCATCCACCTCTAGAAAAATAGGGTGGCAGAATAAAGCTCAATATGTTGTCCAATGTTATGTTTGATTTTGTTTAGGTTTTTCTTTTGATGTCTTGCATTCATTTCAATTCTTCCATGCAACATGACTAATGTGAAAATGTGCTTAATAAGAATGTATGTGTAGAATCCATGTAAGATTGTACACCATCTTGAGGAGGAAAGAAATAGGGAGAGGGAGAAAATCTAAGACTTGTAGAAGTGATTGTAGAAAACTGAAAACAAATAAATTAAAAAGGGTAAAAGGAAACCACTGATCTAATAAATAAAACTAAGAGTTTGTTTTATGACAAAACCAATAAAATTGATAAACCTTTGGTCGATTTGGTTTCAGAAAAGAAAGAAGAAAGCCAAATTAGTAACATGAAAAGTTAAAAGTGTGAAATCACCTCCTAGGAGGAAATTAAAACAATAACTGGTCACTACGTTGCCAAACCTATGCCTATAAATTTTACAACCTACATTAGATGGATGAATATTAATTAAAAAACATAAATTGCCCAAATTAACTGAAGAAGAAGGGCAATAGTTAAATAAGCCCATCTCAGAAAAATAAATTGTAGAATTCATCAGTGATGCTCCTTGGAAAATGTCTCTAGGGCTAGATGGATATATAAGCAAATTCTAGCAAACATTTAATTAACAGTTAATTCCAAACTGTATAGACTATTTTAGAAAATTGGCAAAGAATGAGTCCTACTAAATTCTTTGTATGATACAATACATATTCTTCTTGGAAGATTTGGATACAGTAGCTTCAGATTTGTTGTCTTCTCCTGGTTGTATGTTTTGATCTTCCTCATCACCAATGATGAGGAAACTAATGATGATACATCTCTTCACTGAGAAAGCAAGAATTTATAATCTGCTTCTCCTCAGTCTCACCCCTCAACCCTCTGCATCTGCTTATTTCCCCAATCACTTTACTTTTGAGTTCTTTGCTAAATGGAAGGTTGCAGAAGCAGCCTCTGTTTCAACAGTTGCTGCCACCACCTTGGGACTGTATCCTGGGCTGGGCCTGGGTTTGAACTGAGGTTGGGACTGGAACACTCACCCCTCTCAGTCAGGTGAGAGATCCTACCAACTAACCTTCCAAGGTGTCTTCGGAATATGTAAGAAGAGAAATCAGGATACTGAAGAAGCCTTCACCATCTCAGTCCCCTAAGGCTTATTCCATCCCCATCCATGCTGGAACAGCCCATGTTGAACAGTGCTCTACTCCCAGCCTGTTGGGGTAGATCCTTCCCATTGACCTTCCAGAATGTATTATGTTGGAAATCTGCTTCAATTTGCCATTCTCGGGCTTCTGTTGCTCTAGAATTTGTTCACAATCATTTTTGACGGTTATTTGAGAGAGGGGGTGGGGAGAGTTTTCTAGCATGTCCCTGCCTCTACTCACCCATGTTGGCCCCACCCACAAGAGCATATTATCTTTCACCACAAAATTCCTGTCTTCCAAGATGTGTAGTTATTTCTCAGTGACCAAGACCCATGAACTTAATTCCCCATTGACATTCATCCCACAGATACAGTCTTTTTCTACTTCTTGTCTTTTCTACCTACTCAAATAAAACAATAAAGTACTAAGCACTATGTCTGAATATAAGGCAATTAATATTCATTTTTCCCTTCCCTTATCCTAACCTTCCCCACATGTATGATCTCCTCACCACAAATACTGTTGCCAGCCTGATACCTCATCATTGCTTCTGAATTGTCACAGTATCTTTGTAGTTGGTCTCTCTGCCTCAAGTCTCTCAGTCTCCTTAATTAAGAAGAAAAAATATTTTTCCTAAAGCACAGGTCTTCCTATATCATACACCAATCAAAATAAATGTTCCTTAAAATCAAATATGAAATGCTGTGCTGTCAATTTAAAACCTTTCGAAATATCGCCCCTTTCTACTCTTACAATGTTTTTCCAATTTGGTTTTCTCCTCATACAGCCATCCAGTTACACTAGACTTTTTGCTTTTCTTTAATCACAGTAAGTAATTTCATGTCTTCATACCAGTTCTATTTATTTTCTTGTATGACTCGGATTTCTCAACACTTCTTGGATTCCTTGAAGACTAAGCTTACAACCTGCTTTCTAGAGAAAGGTTTTGCTGCCCCTCACACAATGTTGGTGCTTTCATATTGAAATGAATTTCCATTTCCATTGTATATTTTATGTAAACATTATGTATGTATGTGTGTGTTGTTTTATTAATAAGAATGACATTTTTGAAGGTGGGTATCATACTTCAATTTATTTTTGGTACCCCTCAATGTTTAACGGTTTATCTTTATACAGTTCCTATTTTATAAGGATTAATTAATGCATGAATTATTCAATTCATTATAAAATGTGTCTACTTTCCCTCAACTTGTAGTTACAAAATAATTACTTATAAACAGAAGTACAGTGAAAGAATAATCTTTCTTATTTGACATAGAATAGACAAATATAGCAATATCAAAAAACTTTGAATCTTTTAGGAATATTAACCTTGAGAATGAGGAGTTAAAAATCCATAGTTGAAAATACCATAATATCAAACCTTAAAAATCAAAGTTTTTCAATACAAAGAATAGAAGTCAACAAGAGTGTTCCTGAAAGGGAAAAGAAACAAGAATACATGCACACACACATATACACATATGGTCATATGTATATATATATATAGTAAATTTTCGATATTTATGTCCTTGTCTAATTGTTCTCTTTTAAAAATGTTTTCTGTCCTTAATATTTCTCATTAAAAAGGCATACATATGAATATGCATGTAATATATATATGTTCATATGAACCTGCTCATATACATATATCCACATTCAAGTAAATATATGTATGTATGTATGTTTGTAGATGCATCCCCAATAAATAATAAAAATTTCAAAACTATAAAATATTTTAGAAAGAAACACACTTTACACTAAGAACTATAAATTATTACATATTGGGGAACTGATACACACATACACTTTCTCCTAAAGAGAAAGGGACAACTATTGAAAAATAATGGATGAAACAAAATAAGACTAATAGCTATACTTAATTCAAGCTTCATGCAAGGGTTAGATTAATCTACACATAAAAATACTCCTCCCCAAGTCATGCTACATATTACATTAAATTCCATTAAAATTTTCTTGAATCTCCATATTCATAGTAGAGAGAGAGACAAATACTGAGATAAATATTTAGATATGAATAGATAATGGAATGTATATGTATATAGTTTTATGTGTGTGTGTATACCCACCCACACACACACACACACACATACACACACAACATTTATTTATTTGCCTAGTGCTGCTTCTCATTAAGAGCTGACAATCTCAGTGAGGAGAAAAGCACAGGAAGACATAAGTGGTGATACTAGCTAGTTGTCAAGTAAAGAGAGTGATGAACTTGGGGCCAAGAAGATCTGAGTTAAATCATAACCTCAGTATACTTAATAGCTACATGATCTTTTGCAGTTCACATAATCTCTTTCTGTCTCAGATCTGTTATCTGTGAAATGAGGAATATAATGACACTTAACTTACAGGGCTATTGTGAGGGTAAAATGAGATTATGTATGCATAGCACTTTGCAAAGTTAAATTACTATATTAGTGGAATCAGTTATTAGATAGTGACATAAAGATCCACTCATCTTGAAATATATCTACACCTTTAAAAAGGAAAGATTCCAGTTACTGGATTATTCCATGTGCTGCATGATTAAATAAACAAGTAAAATCAAAACATACAAACAAAACTTTACTAACAAATGAAATGAATTGCAATTAGGATTATTTAGCATTTCAAAAGGTTTAGCAGTATGAAGTCTGAAAGTGAGAAAAACTAGAATTCACATTCTGGTCTTATACAAACCAAGTATATGTCATTCAGAAAATCACTTGATTAATTCTCAGTCTTGTTTTCTCATTAGTAAGATTCATGTGGTGAACTTCACCAACACTAAGATCTCTTCAATTCTACAACTCATGCCGAGATAGAGACACACACACATATACATATATCTATCTATACTTATCTATGTATCTATGTATGTATCTATCTACTTATCTATCTATCTATCTATCTATCTATCTATCTATCTATCTATCTATCTATCTATCTATCTATCTATCTATCTATCTATCCATCTATCCAGCTAGCTATCTAGCTAGCTAGCTATCTATATGTGTGTGTGTATGTGTGTGTGTGTGTGTGTGTATCTGTGTATGTATACATTTGTGAGCCGCAGAGTAGCCTCTGCTACACTTTTGCTGAATGACTTGGTACTTGGTCATTGCATCAACAGTCATGGAGAAAGGGACTGTTGCATTTTAGAACATTCGTTTTCTTCTCTTGAATAAGTTTCTGTTCCAAACTTTCTTCATGGCATTTTTCATTTCTGCATTCTTCAAAGTGTACACCAGAGGATTACACATGGGAGCTATGATTGTGTAAAAAAGAGCCAAAACTTTATCCTCCTGAAACGTGGTGGCTGGTCTAATGTAAATGAAAATGGCAGGCCCAAAGAACAGGACAACAACAGTGATATGGGAACCACAAGTGGAAAGACCTTTCTGGGAAATTTCAGATGAATGTGCCTGAAGAGTACATAAGATCAGAGCATAGGAAATGATAAGAACAATGAAAACCACCAATGCCAACATCCCTGAATTTGCTATTACTAAAAGACCAATCCTTTGAGTATCTATGCAGGCAAGTTTCAGCAATGGATAGATGTCACAGAAATAGTGATTGATCTCATTGGGGCCACAGAACGGTAAGAGAACAGCAAGGATCCATTGTGCAAATGAATGCAGAAAGCCCCCACCACAAGCAGCCAAGACCAGTGCATTGCATGTGTTCCTTCTCATGATAGACATGTAGTGTAGAGGTTTGCAAATGGCCACATATCTGTCGTAGGCCATCCCTGTGAGTAGGAAGACCTCCACCCCTCCAAAGAAATGCATAGTGAAGAGCTGGATCAGGCAATTAGTATAGGAAATAGTCTTCTTTTCAGCCAGCATATCACTGATGAGTTTAGGGGTCACTGTGGAAGTGTAGCAAACATCCATAAAGGACAAGTAAGTCAGGAAGAAGTACATGGGTTGTTCAATGAGCTGGCTACATGTGATAGAGATCATGACAATGAAATTTCCTATCAGGATAGCCATGTAACAAAATAAGAAAATTATAAAGCAGAGAATCTGAACCTGATTATTCTGAGAAAGACCCAAGAGAATAAATTCAGTGACATTACTCTTATTGTTCATCATATTGTTTTTGTCTTTTTTTGATATTGAAGGGTGGCCAGTAGATATCTGAAAAAGAAAAAAAAAACAACAAAAACAAGGGCACATGAGAAATGCTATATCAGTCGTGCATCAGTTACCTTATGGGGGAAACATTTGCAAATAGAACGTTTATGTCTACAGAGTTTGTAATATGATTTATCATGTAAGCATTCTATGTGAAGGGCATTTAGGAGCTTAATGAAATAGCACTGATTTTTGACGATTCAGCTCATAAATTCTGAAAATATCCTACTTGGAAAGCATGGCTGATATCAAATCCAGACCACAACTGAACAAGAATCAGTTAGATTCTCAAGTGGCTTCTTAGTTCCCACTTAGATACCTCCTGTGGCAGGAAACATGCAACCTTTTGAGTTAGATCAAGCCATTTCTTAGTAGTATTGATAATATTAAAATGTCATAAAACTGATCAGCATAAATTATATATATATATGTGATAGCAAACTGCAGTTAAAATAGTACTAGTCTAATAATGAAGACTTAAGCTTCTTGTTCTTTGTGTTTTAGAGATAGTCAAAGCAGATATTTGCTTCCCTTCACTTTATACATTTGTCATTCATTTTGTGTTTTTATTTTTTTATCGAGATTGTATAAGGGGTGTTAGAGTAAGAGAATGTGAATCCAAAAGTACAATAAATTGAAGCTGAAGAAAATAAAATAAAATCACTAATTCTTACTTTATACAGCGCTTAGATCAGTCAAGGAAAAGGTGCTATATATACGTATATGAATGTGAAGATATGCATTTAGATGCATATATGTAATTTCTATCTCTAACCCTTACTTTTTTTTCATTAAGGCAAATGAGAATGTTATGCAAGGGGACAACACATCTGTTTCCATATCTGCAAAGTGATGAAAATAGGATCTGCTGTAACTACCTCAACTGGTCATTCTGAGTCTCAAATAAAATAATAGGCAAATCACATATGTCAATTTTTTTTAATTTCACAGCATATTTCAGTTGGCAACACTTTGTCAAGTTCATGCTCTTTATGAGTAAAAATTGCTCCTATACCTCTGATCAATGCCTATCCAGCCCATTCTTAAAGATGTCCAAAGATAAGGAGCTCATCCCCTTCAGAAACATATCAAAATTCAGTATTATACAAATTTATAATTGAGTTATATGCAATAAAAGAGTAAAACCAAGTGACTGAGTGTTATAATTGCTCTTTTGGATGTTTCTTTGGTGGTTATATATGTTCAATTTCATAATTTTGGTCACACCCAAAGGAGATAGTAAAAAAAATAGTATGAATTAGGCTGCTTCCTATGAGTGAGAAATGTGGCATACTCTCTACAGAGTGGAAGTGGAGTGTAACTAACAGAATATAGAACAGGGGAAACAGTAACATCAAAAATTGGGTGGTTAATGTCTAAGCTAAAGTCTTCACTATCATTTGTATGATGTAAATTCTACCTTTCCTCGAGTCTACTGTTGGCAACTTTTTGAGTTCTCATCCAGTCTCAGACACCTAGTAGTACTATGACCACGGGAAAGTCATTAAACCATGTTTACTTCAGTTCCCTAATTTTAAAAATGAACTGGAAGATGCAATGACAAATCATTTCAGTATCTTTGCCAGGAAAACTCCAAACGGAGTGATGAAGATCTGGACATGACTGAAACGAGTGAATAATTTGTTCCACTTGAGTCTATTTTAAGGAATATTTGTGTAAGTTTTTGTTCTTTTTAAAGTTTTATTTATTCCTTTGTTTACAGATTTGGGTAATTATTTTGTTCTTATTTTTCATGAGGATGGCAAGTCCCTCCACATTCACGATGTGACTTTGTCTGTCTGGCAAGTCATTTATTGTATTAGTACTTCATGATCAATTTCTTAGATTGAGAGAATATACTTATCTGACAGTTTGCTGCATTAGTGAAATCATAGGTGTACTCTCTCTCTCTCTGTCTATCATTTTCTTTGTGTCTATACATTTATATATACATATACACACATATATACATAATATACAAATATGCACATACATGTACATATACATATATATGCAAATACACATACAAACACACAGACACACACACACACACACACACACACACACACATATATATATATATATATATATATATACATTCATATACATCTTTATGGGGAGAGAGAGAAGAAGCACTCATTAAACTTCTCTAAATTTTATTGTTATTCATAAAGACATTATTTATATTTTACATGAAGTCAACTTTTGATTGGAGAATAACCCATTTTCAGAGTTGGTTGGGATCTTCACTGAGCTCCTAAACCAGGTTATATATATAATGTCTAGCTTTGCTCTTTGAAATTGTCCCCTCATTACTCTTAATTCTATGATTTGAGTCTAAATAAAAGAAGTTTAAACTCTTCCAGGGAATACACTTTTAAACACTTAAAAATAGTTATGATTGAACCTTGTAGTTTCTACTTCTCCTACCTAGAAATCCTTACAAGTAATTCTGCATTTTAAAATTCACCTTTCTTAATTCATATTTCATATTGCTCAAAATGTACTAATCTTCAGTGCGATAAGATGGGGACAATTACAACTTTATTTTCCCTAACTTAATTGACAACTCTAAGTTTTATCAGTCATAAACGGAAGAAAATATATATGATGGGGATTTGGGATTAATAGTTTTCTGACAACAAAATTGGATCTTGCAAAAAAGATTAAGTACTTCTGCAATAGTCAAAATTCCTCATTTTATAGAAGAAAGGGTAGAACCTGTGGGAAATGACATTGTTTTCAAATTTATGTAAGGACTGGCTGATACTTTGTGTCCTAACTTGCTGGTTAGTGTTCTTTTTTGTCCATTAACCTTAATTATTAAATGATAGGTTATCATCTTCTTAGCAATCCTTGAAATATACCTACCTGAACCCTTATGACATAATGAAATGGACATTATATACAGAGCTTAAATACTACTATTAGCAGACTAATTCTGTTATTTTCTTCATGTATAGCATTTGGAAATTTGGTTAACACATATGAGTCTCAATTTACTGATCTAAAAGGAGGTAATTGAATCAACCATTTTTCAGGGTACATTCAAGTTCTAAATCCTTCTACTTTAACATTGACCACGTTCATGTCTACCCCAGAAAGAAAATCATATTGCATTCCATTAATGAAAATTGTTTTACTAATTTTCAGTCAAGCAGTGAAGTTCACTCTTGTGGGAAAGAAAAAGAACATGTAGGAAAGAGAAACAGAAAAAAAGTTATATTTGATAACTTACATGTCTCATAACCATCCAACATATCTTTCAATTGTGATTTCCTATGAAATAACTCAGCACAACCTCAACCATTCATCTCATTCATCAGTTCTCTACAATGTACCTTTCAAATAAGCAAAACTATTTATTTCTGTTGACCAACCAATCTAAGAAGAAAGGCCACGTGGTATCAAAGTGTTACTGGAGTCAAATATCCCAAACTCTGAACCCATTGAGTGTTTGTGCCAGTTACTAACGTTCTCAAATGCCATTACTTCTTGCCCATCAGTACATCAGCTGGACCAGCATCAAAGAGGAGTTTCTAGTTTGCCTGCTACCCTGCACTCTTATCAAGTTTTATAGAGAGAGGGGAATAATTATGGAATAATTATTCCTGAAATGAGCAAATCTGTAATCTGAAACCATTTGGGGAATTGGGAAATTGGTCTCCCAACAGTCTTAGCTAGGTCTTGGTGGTAGTGGGAATATTTATTTCAAATTAAATCATTTAAATATCATTTTATTTCATTTTTAATTTTTTTTATTAATTTCATTTATTTTCATGTTCTACAATCACTACCATACAACTTAGATTTTCCCTCTCCCTCCCCTCACCTTCCCCTCTGACACCTGAAGACAGGATACAATGTTATATATACACATGCATTCCTATAAAACACATATTCAGTAGAGTCCTGCTGTGCAGAAGAATTAAAATGAATGGGAGAAATCATATCACATACCAAAATACAAAGTACAAGAGAAAATGATCTGTTACATTCTATGATTGAATTCCATATTTCTTTCTCTGGAAGTGGAAGGCATTTTATCTTCAAAGAGCATTGAGGATTTTTTTTTAAGTATTTGCATTGCAATGAAGTTCCAAGTGTACCAGAAAAAACTCTCCTATGCTATGGTCATAAATGTTGAAAAAGTTCTCTTAATTCTGCTTCTTTCATTCAGCATCAGATCTGATAAGTTTTCCAGGCTTCTTTGCAGTCTTCCTGTTCATTATGTCTTATACCATAATAGTATGCCATTACTTTCCCATACGACAATTTATTCAGTCATTCTCCAAATAATGGGCATCCCTTTGATGTTCAGTTTTTGTCACCACAAAGTGTGCTGTTACAAATATTTTTATACATGTGAGACCCAGTCCCATTCTCATGATCACTTGGGAATACAGTCCTAAAAGCAATATTGCTTTGTCAAATGGTATGCACAATTTTGTAGCCCTTTATGCATCGTTCCAAATTGCTTTGCAGAATGGTGGAGTAAGCTCAAAACTCCACCATCAATGAATTCATATTCCAACTCTCCCAAATCCTCTCCAACATTTATCATCTTCTTGTTGTATCGTTTGCCAATCTAATAGGTGTGATGAGGTATCTCAGAATCGTTTTTATTTGCATCTATCTAATTAGTAGTGATTTAGAACATTTTGTCATATGAATATAGATATCTTTAACTTCTTTCTCTGAAAACTACCTTATCATATCCTTTGACCATTTATCAATTGGGACATAACTCGTATTTTTGTACATTTGACTCAGGTTTCTATATATATATCAGAAATGAGGCCTTTCTTAGAAGATAGCAGCAAATTTTATTCCAGTTTTCTGTATCCCTTGGAATCTTGGTTAGAAGTGGAGTGATTGTGGCAAAACTTTGCCGTTTAATGTTATCAAAATTATACATTTTGAGGGGCAGAGTCAAGATGGCAGAGCAGAAAGGTGCACATACAGTAGCTCTTCACCCACAGCCCATAAGATACATATGAACAAAGTCTCTCAACTCATTCTAGAACAGCAGAAGCCACAGAACATTGTAGAGGAGGGGATTTCCAGCTCAGGGTGACTGAAACAACTGAAAGGAAAGGTCTCTCACACTGGAATATGGAGCACAGTACATCTGAGACTTGGCCACACAGCATGGCTCCAGGAGAAGGACACAAGCAGGCTTCAAAGGCAGTATCCCCAGCAGCATCAGCAGGAGTTTACAGATCCCTAAATGCACAAGCACCAAAGGTCAGTGAGAGGGTTTTTTCAGATGGTCAATAAGGGTGCAGGGTTTTCCCATAGCTCAGGCCTCAGGAAGTGGCAGTTCCCATGGTAGCATGATTCTTTTGTTGTATATCCAAATTCCTGGGGAAACTGAGCAGCTCTTGCTTACGTCAGCCCTATGTGATGGCTCTGCTGCACTGATAGACCCTGGGGGAATTCAGCAGTTTATCTGAATCTCAGACCCCAATGCTGACTTGGTGAAACAGGAGGCCAGGAGCTTTGTAGAAGAGAATCTACTACTCACAGCTTCTGGACATAAGAGTTTCTTGTTGCTCCCAGAGTAGGGTACACACTTGATTGTGCCACCTTGGAGGAATTGAGATCTTACAGAATCGCAGAGTATACCCTACTCTTGAAAAAGGACCCAAAAGTCATGTAACTGGTTGGGGGAATGCAGAAAAAATGGGAAAAAAAATAAGAGTATGGAACGTTACTTTCTTGGTGAACACATATTTCTCCAATTCTTTTAGATGAGGAAGAACAATGTTTATAATCAGAGAAAGAGAGAAAAGTCAAGGCTTCTCTATCCTAAACATCCAAAATAAATATTCGATGATCTTAGGCCATGGAAGAGTTCAAAAAGTATTTTGAAAATCAAATAAGAGAGATGGGGAAAAGTTGGGAAGAGAAATGAGAGATATGAAAGAAAACCATGAAAAGTGAGTCAAAACCTTTCTAAAAGCAACTCCAAAAATGCTAAATAAAATAACAACTTTAAAAATGGGTTAATTCAATTGGTAAAAGAGGTTCAAAAAGCCAATAAGGGGAAGAATGCTTTAAAAAGCAGAATTAGTCAAGTGGAAAAGAAAGTTCAAAAGCTCACTGAAGACAATAGTTCTTTAAAAATTCGAATGGAAAAGATGGGAGTTAATGACTTTATGAGAAACCAAGAAATCACCAAATGAAGCTACAAGAATAAAAAAATGGAAGATAATGTGAAATAACTCATTGCAAAAACAACTGACCTGGAAAATAGATTCAGGAGAGACAATTTAAAAATGATGTGACTACCTGAAAGCTATGATCCCAAAAAGAGCTTAGACATCATCTTTCAAGAAATTATCAAGGAGATGTGCCCTGATATTCTAGAAGCAGAAGGAAAAATAAATATTGAAAGAATACACCCTTCACCTCCTGAAGGAGATCCAAAAAGAGAAACTCTTAGGAACATTGTAGACAAATTCAAGAGTTACCAGGTGAAGGAGAAAATATTGCAAGCAGCTACAGAGAAACAATTTGAGTACTCTGGCAATACAATCAATATAACAAAAGATATAGCAGCTTAAAAATTAACAGATCAGAGGGCATGGAATATGATATTTTAGAAATCAAAGGAACTGGGACTAAAACCAAAATTCACCTAACCAGTAAAACTGAGTATGATACTTCAGGGGAAAATTTGTCTTTCAATGATATAGATGACTTTCAAGCATTTTTTGATGAAAATACCAGAGCTGAAAAGAACATTTGCCTCCCTATATAAAAAATCTACAGAAGCATAAAAAGATAAACAGGAAAGAGAAATAATAAAGGACTTACTAAAGTTGTACTGTTTACATTCCTTCATGGAAAGACAGTATCTGTAACTCCTGAAATTTTATTCAGATTCTGAGTAGTTGGTGAGATTACACGTACACACACACACACACAGACACACACATACACACACACACATATATATATATGAATACACATGTGTATATATATATATTTATGTATATATATATATATATTGATATCTATCTACATGTATGGAGAGAGAGAGAGGCAGAGTGCACAAAGTGAGTTGACTAGTAAAGGATCCTATCAAAAAATAAAATTAAGGACAGAGAGAGGAATATCTTGGCAGTGGAAAGGGAGAAATGGAATCAGGGAAATTATCTTTCATAAAGGAGGCAAGAAAAAGACTTTTCCATGGAGGGTAAAAGGGGGGAGGTGAGTGGAAAAATGTGAAACATACTCTCATCACATCTGACTCAAGGATGGAATAAAATGCACCCTCATTTTACTATGAAAACCTATCTTACAATACAGGAAAGTGAGGGAGAAGGGAACAGGCATGGTGGGGGGGGAAGATAAAGGGTTAGGACAATGGGAGGAGAGAGCAATTAGAAGTCAACACTCTTGGCGAGGGACAAGGCCAAAACAGAGAATAGAAGATATGGGGAGCAGAATAGGATGGAGAGAAATATAGCCTTACACCACCTGACTATTAGGGAAGTCATTTGCAAAACAACACATATATATCCTATAATGAATTGCTTGACTTTGCAATGGGGATGGTTGAGGAGGAAGGATACAACAGAAGTTGGAATCCAAAGTTTTAATAACAACTGTTTAGCATTGTTCTTGCATATACCTGGGAAATAAGAAACACATGTAATGGAGTATAGAAATTTATCTTACCCTAAAGCACAAAAAGGAAGATGAGGACAAGGGATGGGAAGGCAGACTGGAGGTAGGGTTGATTTTGATGTTCGGTATTTTGGGGTGGTGGAAGGGGAGAGATGGGGAGAAAATTTGGAACTCCAAGTTTTGTGGAATTGATTGTGGAAAATTTAAAATAAATAAAGAAATGGAAAAATAAAAAGAATATAGCAACCAATCATGAGCATAGTATGTTATTATCAGGTAGGATATATACAAGGGATGCAGGACTAATTCACTCTTAAGGAAATCATCAGCATTATTAATAACATCCACAAAAAATCCTAACAGAAGCTATATGATTATCTCAATAGCAGCAGGAGATGCTTTTGAGAAAATAAAACACCCATTTTTACTGAAAACACTGGAGACCATAGGAATAAATGGAGCCTTCCATGAAATAATAAACATCATCTACTTAGAATCATCAGCAAGAATTATATGCAATGGGGATAAGCCAGTTACATTTGCAATAAGACCAGGGGTGAACCAAAGATGTCCATTTTCACTACTGTTATTCCTTGTTGTATTAGAAGTTATAGTTTTAGCAATAACAGAAAAAAAATTTAAGAATTAGAGCAGACAAAGATGAAATTAAATTATCACTCTTCACAGATGATACTAACGTATATATGGAGAATCTAAGAGAATCTCATAAAAAAACTACATGAAATAATCAGCAAGTTTGGCAAACTTGCAGGTTATATAAAAAATCCTCTTACATAATCTGTACTTTTATTTATTACCAACAAAGCCCAACAACAAGAGATTGAAATAGAAATCTCATTTAAAGCAATGCTAGACACTATAAAATATCATAATGGTAATCAAATTTGGATCTTTTTTTTTTTTTACTAAAAGTGCCTCTGAATGATTAATATTTTTGGGGAGGATATTTTGCCACCCATTGATGCAACTGCACATCAGTTGAAGGTAGATTAGGGGAGCTGTTTTGTAGAAGGGTCACAAGTACCTTTTTTTTTTCTATTAAGACACTGGGTCAGAGAGTTTTGTCCTCTGGCTCTAAGAAATATATTAATACTCTGAGTGTGAGGTTTTAACTTGGGGGCCTAGTTTTTGAAAGAAGTTCTGTGTTGCAGATGAGACACTGAGAAGTCAGTAAAGAACCCTCCCAACCTTCACCTCCATCCCCAGTTTTCTGAGAACCTAGATGTTGGTGCTTCCCTCTCTGGTAAAGACAAATGTGTGCATGTTAGTAGAGTTCAGACAGTTTGAAAGTATTGTCTTTTGATTTTATGTATTTTTCCACAATTTTGACTTTGATTTTCTTTGATACATGTCATTGATTGAAGTGATTTTTAACCTGTTGAAAGTTGCTTTCATTTTATGAAGGCAGATCTGTTTTAGTAGGCCCTCCTGTGTATGTTGAGGTACTTACTAATACAATATGGCATTGTGAGATAGGATATGCATAAGCTAAAAGGAAAGCATGGGGACTGGGATAGCTATCTCTTCTGTAGCACTTTGGGTGGCTATGATTCTGTTATGCCCTGGGAGAAGGGGGTAGCAAGAGCCACGGCTCAGGTGGATTAGTCTGGTTCTGGACTGTACTGGAGGCATGAAGTCTTGCAAGTGTGTTGTGTTCATAAACCAGATCAGAGTTGTGAGAATTTGAAATGGATCCCTGGAACCCCGCTGAAGGGCTGCATGCTGAGCTACCAAGCAGAAGCTAAGAACAGTCAGTATGTCAATCTTGGTGACAGCCATGGAACAGGACATGAGAACTTCCTGTCAAATAACTCAGCAGACTGAGGTGAAATGAGAGGAACAGCAGAGCAGCAGAAAGACTTTCACAGAGAAGAAAGAGGGAGCTGGGAGAAGTTGAGTCCTGCTGGAGGAGGAGGAGCCCAGGAGCTAGGAGTTCATTCATAGTGCAAGATTGGGACTGGTCAGTAAAGCCCTGTGTGTGATTTTTTGAGCATTCTCCTGATACAATTTGAGTCTTATGGGTGGATTTGTCTAGGGTAGATGGGAGGGAAGTGCCATGTAACACCAATCCCCACCCTGATGACTTTGTTGCACAGTCACCCCTAAAGACTTGAGTGAGTGGCCTGGAGCATTGTCATTGGAGCACGCACTTGAGAGTGCAGGGTGGGGAGGACAAACCCATACTCCCAAGAGGACTTTGATTGATCATTTCTGCATGGGATTGAAGAAAGAGCTGATTACTCTACTCTCCAAGAATAATGTTATGTTATGCCTCTACCTTTGTGTTTGTTTAAAGCCATATGGCCACCCTGGTAATAAGTTGCTATGTTATATATTATGAAAATACGAATTATGTTGCATTTACTAAATAAATGTTAATGCCTATTGAGATACAAGTTGCCAGTGTATCCCTGGTAAATCACCTGAATTTGGAATTACAAGGTATATGCCTTTTTTTCCTCAGGACACATGGCCATTTAGATTTGTAAGGCCAAGGATCCTGGAGGGTATAATGAATGGCAATCAAATTAATACCTGTTGCTGTTTTTGTTTTACTGAAAGTGCCTCTGATTGAATAATGTGATTGGGGAGAACCCTTCCCATCCATTGATTGGCCTGCTCATTGTGGGAAGCTGAATTATGGGAGTTGTTTTGTAGGAGGATCCCAGATACTTTTTGTTTTTTCTATTGAGCCAGAGAGTTATACTCTCTGGGTCTGTAAAGGGTATAAATACTCTGAGGGTGAGGTTTTACTTTGGGGACTTAATTTTTGGAAGAAGATCTGTGTTCTAGCTGAGGCTCTGGGAAGCTTCTAAAGCAGCTCCCCCTCCCCCAGGAACCCCTGACTTTTTGAAAACCCAGATGTGGGTGCTTCCCTCTCTGGTAAAGATGTATGGATATATGTTAATGGTTAGATAGTTTGGAAGCACTGTCTGTTGATTGCTTCTTGGTTTCTCTGAAAATTTGACTTTGATTTTTTCTGATACCTGAGCTGGACTAAAGTGATTATTAACCCTTAGAAAGCTGTTTCACTTTCATGAATGCAGATCTTAGAAGCTGTTGTGGTAGTCCCCACTGTGTATGTTGGGATGCTTAATGATACAAATATCTGGGAGTGTACCTTCCAAAACAAATCTAGGGACCATATGAACACAATTACAAAACACTTTTCAAACAAATAAAGTCAAATGCAAATGAGTGGAAAAACATCACTTGCTAATGGGTAGGCCAAGCTAAAATAATAAAAATGACAATACTACCTAAAAACAAATTTACTCAATCACTACCATAGCAATTAAACTACCAGATACTATTTTTTTTCTAGAGGTACAACAAAATCATAAACAAAATTCATCTGGAAGAACAAACGTCTAGAATATCAAGGGAATTAATGGAAAGAAACATGTGGGAAGTTTATTTATCCCTACCAGATGTCAAATTGTATTATAAAACAGCAATCATCACAACTGCTTGGTACTGGCTAAGAAATAGAGGGGTATACCAGTGGAAAAGTTACATACCCAAGAGATAGTAGTCAATGATTACAACAACCTATAGTTTGATAAACCCAAGAACCCCAGGTTCTAGAGTAGGAACTCACTTTTTAGCTAAAACTGCCAGGAAAATTGAATAACTGTGGTAGAACCTGGGAGTATAGACCAATGCCTGGTAACATAAACAAGGATAAAGTGCAAGAGAATACATAATATAGGTATACAGACTGATACCATAAACCAATAAGGGGAGTAAGGAATTGTGTATTTGTCAGATTTTGGGAGAATGGAGAAATTGATGAACCAACAAGAGATAGAGAACATTGTGAAGTGAAAACTCAATGTAAACAATATAAGGAGGGATCCAGAAAAGTGGGCAAGTGTTGTTGCAACTACTGTCTGTGATAAAGGAATCATTAATTTCTTTTTTTTTAACATTGTACATTGTACGTAGTAACAGCAATACTGTCAACTGCAAAAGATTTAATTACTCTGATGATAACTGACAACTCCAGGGCCAGTCAAAATTAATCCAAAGGATCATGAAAAAAAGGTTATCCACCTTCAGAAAGAGGAACTATACAGATTGATGTATATTTTTTATTATTTATTTCTTACACAGTTTATAAACTATTAATCAATTCAAACTTTTTGTCAGGTGATACTTCTTTTTAAAGCATTTACAATATGGACCACAAAATAATTTTTTTAAACATTAACCGAGACAAATAATATTTATGTTGTTAATTTCACAAGCTCTTGATCTCATTGTCTCCAGAGTATTACTAAGAATTGAAGGACCATAACTTATTGCTGTTGGTCTAAATTATGCCTAATACCTTAATTTTAGACAACCCTGAGATGTTCCCCTACCCATAATGTATAATTGAGTAGATATGGTATTAAGCTTACAAACCTTTTTACTATAGGAAATTTCCACCAATAGTATGGACATTGCAGGGATACAATATCTCCCCAACTTGATGTCAATTCCAGGCAGGATTATATTGTCTATTTGCATTCAGTCAGGCTTAAAGTCTGCCAGGTGTCAGTGGGGAAACAGAGCCAGAAGAATTCCACCTCAGCCCATGCTGAACACCTGTTCTCCCACCATTCCCTTGAGATCCCCTATGCAGTTCATACCAGCATCTCCACTTGTTGCCTCCTCTCCTACTTTCCTGTGGTGTATATAATTTTCATATCATATTTAGTGAGCATGTTATTCCCTCCTTCACCCATATGTTGGAACAGTAGCTTTACTTTTCCCTCTCTCCCCTTCTCCCTTATCTCCTCTATTGAATAAGATGTTTCTTATCTCTTTTATGAGTTATAACCTGCCCCATTCCATGACTCCCTTTCTCTTCCCGGAATTTTCCTCCTTCACCTCTTAATTTTTATTTTATTTTATCTTTGGGAATGTGTGTGGCTGTGTGTGTGTGGATATCATCTCTTTTGATATAACATACCTTGTATTCTATATCTATGTGAATGTGTGTATGTGTATGTACCATCTCTCCAGCTACCCAAATACTGAGAAAAGTTTCAAGAGTTAAAAATATTTTCTTTCCATGTAGTGATGTAAACAGTTTGGCTTTCGTGAATCTTTTATGATTTTTCTTTTCTGTTTACCTTTTCATGATTCTCTTCATTATTGTCATGGGAAGTCAAATTTTTAAATACAGATCTGGTGTTTTCTTCAACATAAAAATCTTGAAATTCGACTATATCACTGATTGACCATTTTCTCCCTTGAAGCGTTATATTTATAATTGCTGGGTAGATGATTCTTGGCTTCAATCCCAGTTACTTTGAGTTCTGAAATATCCCACTCCAAGCCCTTCAGTCCCTTAATGTTGAAGCTGCCAGATCCTGTGCTTTTCTGATTGTATTTCCACAGTACTCAAATTGTTTCTTTCTAGCTGCTTGTAGTATTTTCAACTTGATCTGGGGACTCTGAAATTTGGATTTTTATACCTCTTTTTCCAACTGAGGTAGTCTCCTTTTAAAGCTGTTATTTTCTGCAGCATTTTCTTGGATCTCCTTTAGTAAGCTGCTAACTTGTTTTTCAGGTCTTCTATTGCCTGAGTCCATTTTAAGTTCCCTTTGGAGGCAGAGGTCTTGACTTCCTTTTACAATATGCTTTGTTATTCCTCATCTGAAAGGATGGGGGGAGACACCTGTTTCCCAAGTATGTAACCTTCTATTGTCTTATTTTTTCCCTTTTTTAGGCATTTTCCCAGCCAGTTACTTGATTTCTGAGTTTCCTCTTCACCTCATTTCTAAAATATATACAGAACTGAGTCAAATTTATAACAATATAATTCATGCCACAATTGATAAGTTGTCAAAGGGTAGGAACAGGCAGTTTTCAGAGGAAGAAATTAAAGCTATGCATAATCATATAAAAAACCCTCTAAATCACTATTGATGAGAGAGATTTAAATAAAAACAACTCTGAGGTACCACATCACACCTATCAGATTGGCCAATGTGATAAAACAGGAAGATGATAAATGTTGAAGAAGATATGAAAGAGTTGGAACACTAACTCATTGTTGGTGAAGTTGTGAGGTACTCCAGCCATTTGGGAGAGCAATTTGGTACTATGCCCAAAGGGCTCCAAAAATGTGTTTCCTCTTAGACCCAACAATATTGCTTCTTGGCTTGTATTCCAAAGAGATCATAAAAATGTGAAAGAGTACTATATGTACAAAAATGTAGTAGCCCTCTTTGTGGTCGCTAAGAATTGGATATCATGGGGATGCCTATTAACTGGGAAATGACTCAACAAGTTGTGGTATATGAATATAGTTGAACACTGTTTTACTAGAAGAAATGATGAACAGGAATGCTACAGAGAGACTTGCAAGGATTTATATCAACTGCTGCTGAATGGAAGGAGAAGAAGCAGGAGAACATTGTACACATTAACAATCACAATTTGTCAGGAATTTTTCTAGTAGACCTAGACCTTCACAGCAATGCAAGGACCTAAAATATTCCAGGTGGACTCTTGAGGGACAATGCCATCCACTTCTATAAAAATATGGTGGTGGAATAAAGCACAATACGTTCTCCTTTGTTGTGTTTGATTTTGTTTAGGTTTTTCTTTTGATGTCTTCCATTCATTTCACCTCTTCTATGCTACATGACTAATGTGAAAATGTGCTTAATAGGAATGTATGTGTAGAACCCATGTAAGATTGCACACAGTCTTGGGGAGGAAAGAGATAGGGAGAGGGAGAAAATCCAAGACTTGTGGAAGTGATTGTAGAAAACTGAAAACAAATAAATTAAAAAGGGAAAAAGGAAACTATTGATCTAATAAATAAAACTAAGAGTTGGTTTTATGACAAAACTAAGGAAATTGATAAACCTTTGGTCAATTTGGTTTCAGAAAAGAAAGAAGAAAGCTAAATTAGTAGCAGGAGGAAATTAAAACAATAACTGGAAAATGCTTTGCCAAATCTATGCCCATAACCTTGACAGTCTAAATTAAATGGAAGAGTATTAATAAAAAAAACCCCATAAATTGACCAGATTAACTAAAGAGGAAGTGCAGCACTTAAATAAACCCATCTCAGAAAAATAAATTTAACAAGCCATCAATGATCTTCCTTGTAAAATGTCTCCTGGGCTAGATGGATATATAAGCAAGTTCTATCAAACTTTTAATTAACAGTTAATTCCAAACTGTAGAGACTATTTTAGAAAATTGGCAAAGAATGAGTCCTACTAAATTCTTTTTATGGTACAATTCATATTTTTTCTTGCAAGATTTGGATACAGTAGCTTTGGATTTGTTGCCTTCTCCTGGTGGTGTATTTTGATCTTCCTCATCACTGATGATGAGGAATCCAATGATGAGATATCTCTTCACTGAGAAAGCAAGAATTTTTAATCTGTTTCTCCTCCCCCTCCTCCCCACCCTCTGCATTTGCTCATTTCCCCAATCACTTCACTTTTTAGATCTTTGCTAAGTAGAGGGTTGCAGAAGCACCCTCTGTTTCAACAGTGGTTGCCACCACCTTGGGGACGTGTCCAGGGCTGGGGCTGGATTTGAACTGAGGCTGGGATTGGAAAACTCATCCCTCTCAGTCAGGTGAGAGATCCTTCCAACTAACCTTCCAAGGTGTCTTTGGAATATGTAAGAAGAGAAACCAGGATACTGAAGCTGCCATCACCATCTCACTTCCCTAATTCTTATTGCATCTCCATCCATGCTGGAAAAGCCCATATTTAACGGTGCTCTATACCCAGCCTGTTGGCATAGACTCTACCCAATGACTTCCCAGAATACATTATATTGGAAATCTGCTTCAATCTGTCATTCTGTGGCTTCTGTTGCTCTAGAGTTTGTTCAGAGTCATTTTTGACAGGTTATTTGAGGGAAGGAATGGTGAAAGATTTCTAGCACATCCCTGCATCTACTCAGCCATCTTAGCCCCACTCACAGGAGCGTATTATCTTTCAGCACAAAATTCCTGTCTTCTAAGATGCAGAGTTACTTCTCAGTGACCAACACACGCGAAGTTAATTCCTCACTAACATTCATCCCACATATACAGTATTTTTCTAGTTCTTATCATTTCTACCTACTCAAATAAAACAACAAAGTACTAAGCACAGTGCCTGAACATAAGGCAACAAATAATCATTTTTTATTTCCTTCCCTTATCCTATAAGCTTCCCCACATGTATGGTATCCTCACCACAAATATTGCTGCCTGCCTGATCCCTTATCATTTTTTCTGAACTGTCACAATATCTTTGTATTTGATCTCTTTGCCTCAAGTCTCTCAATAGTCTCATGAATTAAGAAGAAAAAATGTTTTTTTCTTAAACACAGGTCTTCCTATGTCATACACCAATCAAAATACCTCTTCCTCTAAAATCAAATGTAAAATACTGTGCTGTCAATTTAAAACCTTTCAAAATATGGTCCCTTTCTTCTCTAACAATGTTTTTACAATTTGCTTTCCTCCTCATACATTCATCCAGTTTCATTAGACTTTTTTCTTTTTGTTTAATCACAGGAAATAATTTCATGTCTTTATACAATTTTTATTCATTTTCTTGTATTACTGTGATTTCCCAACTCTTCTTGGCTTCCTTGAAGACTAAGCTCACAATCTGCCTTCTAGGGAAAGGCTTTGCTGCCCCTCAAACAATGTTAATGCTTTCATATTACAACAAATTTCCATTTCCATTGTATATTTTATGAAAACATTGTATATGCATGTGTGTATTGTTTTATCAATAAGAATGACATATTTGTAGGTGGGTATCATTTTAATTTGTTTTTGTTGCCACTCCATGTTTAGCAATTTATCTTATATATAGTTATTATTTTAAGAAGATTAATTAATACATGAATTATTTAATTCAGTATAAAATGTATCAACTTTCACACAATTGGCAGTTACAAAAATATTAGTTATAAACAGAAGTACACTGAAAGAATAATCTTTTTTATTTGATGTAGAGTAAATAATTATAGCAATATCAAAAGACTTTAAAAATATTAGTAATATTAATATTGAGAATGAGGAGTTAAAAATTTTTAGTTGAAAACACCTTAATATCAAAGCTGAAAAACTAAAGTTTTTCAATGAAAAGAATAGGATTCAACAAGAGTATTCCTGAAAAGGAAAAGATACAGGAATACATGCACACACAGGTATACACATATGCACATATGTGCGTATATGGTAAATTTTGGGCATTTATGTTCTTGTCTATTTATGCTGTCTTTTAAAAATGTTTTCTATCATTAATATTTCTCATTAAATGGCATACATATGAATATGTATGCAATATATGAATGTTTTTATGAACCTGCTCATATACATATATCCACATTCAAGTACATATATGTATGTATGTATTTATATACATGCATTACCATTAAATAACTAAAAAGTTCATAAATATAAAATATTTTAAAAAGAAATCCACTTTACATTGAGAACTAGAAACTGTTACATATTTGGGAACTGATGCACACATACACTTTCTCCTAAAGAAAAATAAATGGACAACTATTGAAAAGTAATGGATGAAACAAAGTAAAACTAATAACTATACTTAATTCAAGCTTCATGCAAGGGTTAGATTAATGTACACACAAACATACTCCTCCCTAAGCCATGCTACATATTACATTAAATTCCTTTAATTTTCTTGAATCCACATATTCATAGTAGCTAGATAGACAAATATTGAGATAAATAGTTATATAGGAATAGGCAATGGATTGTATATTCATAAAGGTTTATGTGTGTATGTGTATGTATACACAGACACACAAACACAAACACACCATTTATTTATTTGCCTAGTGCTGCTTCCCATTAAGAGCTGACAATCTCAGTGAGGAGAAAAGCACAGGAAGGCATAAGTGGTGATAGTAACTAGTTGTCAAGTAAAGAGAGTGATGAACTTGGGGCCAAGAAGAACTGAGTGAAAACATAACCTCAGATCCTTAACAGCTACATGACCTTTTGCAATTCACTTAATCTCTTTCTGTCTCAGGTCTGTTATCTGTGAAATGAGAGACATAATGACACCAGTCTTACAGGGCTATTGTGAGGGTAAAATGAGATTATGTATGCATAGCACTTTGCAAAGTTAAATCACTGTATTAATGGAATCAATTATTAGATACTGACATAAGGACCCACTCATCTTGAAATGTATCTACACCTTTAAAAAGGAAAGATTCAAGTTGCTGGATTATTCCATGTGCTGTATTATTAAATAAACTGGTAAAATCAAAATATACAAAGAAAACTTTACTAGCAAATGAAATGACTTGCAATGAGGATTATTTAGTGTTTGCAAAGGTTTAGCATTGTGAAGTCTGAAAGTGAGAAAAACTTGAATTCACATTCTGGTCTCAAAAAAACCAAGTGTATGTCCTTCAGAAAATCACTTGACTAATTCTCAGTCTTGTTTTGTCATTAGTAAGATTCATGTGAGCCCCAGAGTATCCTCTGCTATACTTCTGCTGAATGACATCATACTTGGTCATTACAACAGTGTCATGGAGAAAGGCACTAATGCTTTTTAGAAGATTTGTTTTCTTCTATTTAGCAAGTTTCTGTTCCAAACTTTCTTTATGGCGTTTTTCATTTTTGAATTCTTCAAAGTGTAGACCAAAGGATTACACATGGGAGCAATGATTGTGTAAAAAAGAGCCAAAACTTTATCCTCCTGGAATGTGGTGGCTTTTCTAAGTTAAATGAACATGGCAGGCCCAAAGAACAGGACAACAACAGTGATATGGGAACCACAAGTGGAAAGAGGTTTCTGGTGACTTTCAGAAGTATGTGCCTGAAGAGTATATAAGGTCAGAACACATGAAGTAATAAGAACAATGAAAACCACCAATGCCAACATCCCTGAAATGGCTGTTACTACAAGAGTAATCCTTTGAGTATCTAAGCAGGCAAGTTTCAGCAATGGATATATGTCACAGAAATAGTGTTTGATCTTATTATGGCCACAGAAGGGTAAGAGAACAGAAAAGATCAATAGAGGAAATGAATGCAGAAAACCCCCACCACAAGCAGCCAAGACCAGTACATTGTATCTGTTCCTTCTCATGATAGCCATGTAGTGTAGAGGTTTGCAAATGGCTATATATCTGGTGTAGGCCATTCCTGTGAGTAGGAAGACCTCCACCCCTCCAGAGAAATGCATAGTGAAGAGTTGGGTCTGCCAAAGTATAGGAAATAGTCTTCTTTTCAGGCAGCATATCACTGATGAGTTCAGGGGTCACTGTGAATGTGTAGGAAACATCTACAAAGGACAAGTAAGTAAAGAAGAAGTACATGGGTTGTTCAATGAGCTGGCTACATGTGATAGAGATCATGACAATGAAATTTCCCATCAGAAGAGCCATGCAACAAAATAAGAAAATTGCAAAGCAGAGAATCTAAACCTGATTATTCTGAGAAAGACCCAAGAGAATAAATTCAATGACAGTACTCTTATTGTTCATCATGTTATTATTGTTTTTTTTTTAATATTGGAAGTTGACCAGTAGATATCAGGAAAGAAAAACGGACCCAAAGCAACATAAGAAATACTGTATCAGTCATGCATCAGTTACCTTATGGGAGAAATATTCACAAATATAACACTGATGTCTACAGAGTTTGTAATTTGATGTATCACTTAAGCATTGTATGTGAAGGGCATTTAGGAACTTAACGAAATACCAATGTTTTTTGACGATTCCACTCATAAACTCTGAAAATGTCAGACTTGGAAAAAATGGCTGATATCAAATCCATACCACAACTGAGCAATTATCAGTTAGATTCTCAACTGACTTTTTAGTTGACTCTTAGATACCTGATACCTACTGTGGCAAGAAACATGCAACCTCCTGAGTCAGATCAAATCAGGTCTTAGAAGTATTGATGATATTAAAATGTCATAAAATTGATCAGCATAAATTATTTATATATGATAGCAAACTGCAGCTAAAATGGTACTGATCTAATAATGGACTTAAGTTTCTTGTTCTTTGTTTTTTAGACATAACCAAAGCAGAAATTCGTTTCACTTCACTTGATACATTTGTAATTCATTCTGTGTTTTTATTTTTTTATCGAGATTTTATAGGGGATGTTAGAGTAAGAGAATGTGAATCCAAAAATACAATCAACTCAAGTTGAAGAAAGTAAAATAAAATCACTAATTCTTACTTTAC
Organism: Bettongia penicillata ogilbyi; assembly: GCA_023548195.1. Taxonomy (NCBI): domain Eukaryota; kingdom Metazoa; phylum Chordata; class Mammalia; order Diprotodontia; family Potoroidae; genus Bettongia; species Bettongia penicillata. The sequence goes on from JAJHZJ010000280.1 coordinate 1,782,295, forward strand.
GCATCCCTTAGATCAGTCAAGGAAGGGGTGCTATATATACATATATGAATATGGACATAAGCATTTGGATGCATGTATATATATATATTATATAATATGTATATATATATATATAATTTATATCTCGAATCTTTATTATTTTTCATTAAGGTAAATGAGAATGTTATCCAACGGGACAACACATCTGTTTCCACATCTGCAAAGTGACCAAAACAAGATTTGCTGTAACTACCTCAACTGGTCATTCTCAGTCTCAAATAAAACAATAGCTGAATCACAGAGGTCAATTTTTCTTTCATTTCACAGCATATTTCAGTTGGCAACACTCTGTCAAGTTCATGCTCTTTATCAGTACAAGTCACTTCTTTATCTCTGTTCAGTGCTTATCCAGCCTATTTTTAAAGATGTCCAGTGATAAGGAACTCACCACTTTCAGAAACATTTCCAATTCAGTATTATACAAATTTATAATTATTTGAGTTATATGCAATTAAAGAGTAAAACCAAGTGACTGAGCACTGTAATTGCTATTTTCGATGTTTATTTGGTGTTTAAATATGCTCAATTTCATAATTTTGGTCACATGCAAAAGAGAGAGTAAAAAAATGTATTAACAGGGCTGCTGCCTATGAGTCAGAAATTTGGCATTATTTGTACAGAGTCGAAGTGGGGTGCAACTAACGGAATATAAAATAGGTCAAAGGTAAGATTAAAAATGTGTTGGTTATTGTCTAAGGTTAAAGTATTCACTATCATTTGTATGATGCAATTCTACCCTTTCTCTAGTCTACTGTGGGGAGCTAGTTGATACAGTGCACAGAGTGCCGGTCCAGAATTCAGGAAGACTCATTTTTCTGAGTTCTCTTCTGGTCTCAGACACCTACTAGTAGTATGACCACGGGAAAGTCATTTAACCATGTTTGCTTCTGTTTCCTAATTTTAAAATGAACTGGAAGGCGTAATGACAAATCATTCCAGTATCTTTGCCAGGAAAACTCCTCACGGAGTGATAAAGATTTGGACATGACTGAAATGAGTAAATAATTTACTCCACTTGAGTCTATTTTAAGGAATATTTGTATAAGTTTGTGTTCTTTTTAAAAGTTTTATTTATTCCTTAATTTACTGATTTATCTATTTATTTTGTTTTTATTTTTCGTTGGGATGTCAAGTGCCTCCACTTTCACAATGTGGCTTTGTCAGCCCGGCAAGTCATTTATCGTTTCAGTTCCTGATGATCAATTTCATGGATTGAGAGAATACACTTATCTGAGAGTTTGCTGCATTAGTGAAATCACAGGTCTAGTCTCTCTCTCTCTCTCTCTCTCTCTCTCTCTCTCTCTCTCTCTCTCTCTGTGTGTGTGTGTGTGTGTGTGTGTGTGTCTCTCTGTCTCTCTCTCTCCATATATGTGTGTGTATGTATACATATATAACACACATACATATACTTATATACATAAACACACTTGTACATGCATATATATGCGTGCATATGTATACATCTAGATATATCTTTATGGAGAAATAGAGGAAGCACTCATAAAACCTCTTCTGTAAATTTTATTTTCATTCATAAAGCCATCATATATATTTATCACGTAGTAAACTTTGGATTGGACAACAACCCATTTTTCAAAGTTGATTGGAACCCTCACTGATCTCCTAAACCAGGTGGTATACAAAAAAAAATAAATCCCTACAGCATACTTGACAACTTTTCTTATACTTTTTACTTAATGGCTTTGCTTAAGGGAGAACTCATTTATTCCAAAAATAATCCATTTTTAAACAGTTCTGTTTATTAGGAAGTACTTTTTTTCCTCCCGACATAAATATAATGTAGCTTCTTTGCAATTTCACCCTCATTACTCTTACTTCTGTGATTTGAGTCCAAACAAAGTCAATTTAATCTCTTCTAGGGAATGCCATTTTAAATACTTTAAAATACATAACTAAAAAGGTTATGATTAAAACTTGTAGTTTCTGCTTCTCTTATCTAGAAATTCCTACAGATAATTTTGCATTTTTAATTTTCTTCTTATGCAATGAAGTTCACCTTTATTAATTCATAGTTTCAGATGCCCCAAAATGTACTAATCTTCAGTGGAATTAGATGGAGACAAATACAACTTTATTTTCATTAACATAAATGGCAATTATCATTTTCTTCAATTTTGAAAGTAAGCAAATATATATGATAGCTACATGGGATTAATTGGTTTTCTGACAACAAATCTGGTCCAGGATAAAAATGATTAAGTACTTCTACAATAATCGAAATTCCTTATTTTATAGAAGAAAGGGTAGAACCTAAAGGAAATGACTTTTTTTCAAATTTTTATAGTGAGTGGATGATACTTTGCATCCTAACTTGCTGGTTAGTGTTCTTTTCTGTCCATTAAACTTAATTATTGAATTCTAGGTTATCATCTTCCTAGCAATCCTTAAAATATTTCTATCTGAGCATTTATGACATAATGAAATGGGCATTATATACAGAGCTTAAATACTACTATTAGAGGACTAATTCTGCTATTTACTACAAGTATGGCTTTTGGAAATTTGTTTAACCTATTTGAGTCTCGATTTACTGATCTTAAAGGAGGTGAATTAATCAAACATTCTTTATGGAACATTCTAGTTCAAAACTCTTCTATTTTTAACAAGTACTATCTTCATTTCTATCCACATACTATTTAACTGTTCATAGTATTTGACATAATAATATATTCACACACTATTTAACACTTCTGATGAGCCAGTCTATTATCCTTTTTTTCTGTTGATTTCTCTTCATCAAAAATTGTACTTACCACCTGGAGTCATTTTCTTCCACACCTCCTTATCTTCAAAACTGCTCATGTCTTTTCTTCTAAGAGAGACACAAACAGTTTTCATTTAGTGGATAACGGCGAACACTTAGAGTTTATTGGATGGGGAAGATGAGAGGTTACAGAAGCTTTAGGCAGGAAGAAAAGTACTGTCAACTATTTCATGCGTGTTAGGGAGAACAAAAAGCATCATCTCATGTAGTCAGAAATGATTGAAGGTTTACTTTGCATAAAATTCTGTTCCAGTCATTGATGGGACAAAAAGAAAACTAGTTTCATTCCTTTCCTTCAGGTGTTTGCAACCTATTAGTAAATATAGCACTTGATGCTACCTCCTCCTAGGTAGGGTGATAAAAGTATCTATCTAATTCTTTCTTGGTAGAGTCTATATGCATATCACCAATAATCTATAGTTCAAGGCATGCAATTCATTTTTTCTCTCCATTCAAAATATTTTCATCAAATGAACTTCATTTTTTATAGTTATGATTTAACAGAGCACCAAAATCTCAAATTCAAAGATATAGTCTCAGAATTCCTTTGGGATTATCCACAAATTCTTAAATATCAAACCAACAAAAGCAACAACAGACTTGATGACTTAGAACACATCTGTGTTCTCCCAGGTGGTTCATCAGTGTCCTGCTAGGGGGTTTGGAACTTTTTTCTTTATTTCTCTGAGGCTCTGTTTCCTCCATTAATCGTTAATTGGATCAATCAAGGTCAACTCATCTAAGTTTTATTTTATTTTTAGTAATAATATTTAAACAGCCAATTTTTTTTCATATTGGGTAGTCTTCATATTAGGATGACTATTAAAATACTTGTTAATGCATGTGAAAATATTTTTTTTAATTTGCAATGGAGATCTGGCCAGGAATGGGATGGGGAACTTTGTTTCCATAATGGAAGAGATGGAAAGTAGTGAATTGAGAAATGCTCGTGACTAAACATCCAAATGTATCATTAATTTAAAAAGCAAATGAACTGAGGAAATTACAAAAGTTAAAATTTAGCTACATAAGAAAGACAGGCATAGCATTTAATCCATTTGATTTGAAAATTTCAAATAATAGAATATACAATCTTTAGTCATGAAAGAAAAAAAAACCTGATAAATTAGTACGATTTAAATTTTTCCAAGGCTGTTGGAGAACTTGGAGAATCCAAATTCCGTCAAGTTTATGAAGCTAGAAAGTTCTGGCCATGAAGATTAAATCTACACAAGGAACAGTCTTACTATGTTTGAAAAGATTCAGGATAAGATGTTATGATGCTGAAGTGATGGATCATTTTCAGTCATAGCAACAGTGAATTTTTGTTTTCTTAAGTAAACAAAGATCGTTGCCCAAAACATTCCAAAGGTACACAAAAAAACTAAGATATACCATTATCATTATTTTGAAGAATCCTTTGCTCTGCTTTTTATGCTTCCCTTCTCCTCCTCCTCTTCCCTCCCTCCCTTACCAAATATCAAATGTCATGACGTTCCTGGTTTACTTATTTTGACTTGAATTTGTTTCTCATTTGCACCATCCCACCATGGAAAAAAATAGGGAGGCTTACTTTCCCTTATAATAAACATATTAGCTTATGATAATTAATTGCATGATTCCTTATTAAAACTTTTAAACTAAAACCAGACACTTTGAAATTTATTTCAACTATAATTATCCTAAGGAGTGGGGTATATGCATATACACATGTATACAGACACAGAAATATAAATATACATGCAGTGATAGATAGACATATATAATCATTATTTAAGATATGTTCATATTATTTCAAGTTATTATTTTGAAACAGAAGGTATAAATGTATCCATTTACCTTGAAAAAGTATTAGAAACCAGATACTTAGTGTTTTTAATTCTATGACTTAAAATTGGACACTTTAATTGAAAGATTTACAATCAGTGTACCAATTAATACAATCTTGTGTTTTATAAATTATCTCCAAATGGATTTTATGCACTATACATAAAAGAGATGCCAAGGATGATTTGTCCTATTCCACATAACTTCAGATTAATTAATATTCAACTTTATATTCATCACCTACTCTAACTACATGGAAAATCAGAACAATGTGACAGAATTTGTTCTCTTGGGGCTTTTGATGAACAAAGAGATGAGGAAAATATGCTTTGCATTCTTCTTGCTCTGTTTTTTCGCATTCTTCCTAGGTAACTTCGTCATCTTCATCACTATCACATGTAGCCATCTGATTCAGCAACCCATGTACTATTTTTTATGCCACCTGGACCTCACAGATCTGGCCTATACTTCCACCACCATCCCCACATTGATCAGAGAACTAGTTGCAGAGATCAAAACCATCTCCTATACTTGCTTTATGACTCATATCTTTGCTGCTCACTTGCTAGGAGGTGTTGAAATGTTTATTCTGTCATCTATGGCCTTTGATCGCTATATTGCCATCTGTAAACCTTTGCACTACAGAGTCATTGTGAACCAGCTCTGATGTAACATGCTGATATTGACTGCCTGGGCAGTGCCTTTTTGGCATTCCATTGCCCAGTTACTCATGATCCTTTGGTTACCTTTCTGTGGCCCTAATCAGATTGACCACTACATATGTGATGTGAAGCCCCTCCTGAAACTGGTCTGCACTGACACTCATGCTATTAGTATCATTGTCATTGCTAACAATGGAATGGTTTGCTTGGTTGCGTTTCTTGTCCTTCTTGCATCTTACATAGTCATATTGTATAATCTTCCAATGCACTCAGGAGAGGGTAGACACAAAGCTCTCTCCACCTGTGGGTCCTACCTCATGATTGTAGTCCTGTCTTTTCTGCCTTTCTGTCTATAAGTATGTGCCACCTCTCAGTGACAACAGTAGTGAGAAAGAATTTTCTTTGTTGTACACTGTGATTGCACCCATGTTGAACCCTCTTATATATACTCTGAGAAATACAGAAATGAAGAACATAATGCAGAAGTTATGGTACCACAAAATGTAATAGGATAAAAATAAAACATGCAGCATTGAACTTAATCTGTTCCTTGAGTCCATAGTGTCAAAATCTGTTTCCATATTCCTCAGTTTTCTGATATCAACAGTATCTAACAATAATCTCAATAAACACTTTTAAAAAACTATGGGTTCATCTTGTCTAAATTACTGATGTTTGCATTACCCAGTAGTAAGAATAAGTGTGTGGGTCTGTGTACATGCCTATTCATGTGTATATTTATATATATGTATGTATATATGTATACACACATATATGTATATATATCCATGCATATAATTTGTACTAATTAAATGTTTATTTCATTAATTAAATAATATCTCAAGATTGCAAGGATAAAAGAAAACAATATCTTTTTTCTTGTTAACCAGTCAAACCCTTTAATCTTCAAAATGAATTGATACTTTATGAAATAATTAAATTATTAAATGTGGTCAAGCACAATTGGTTCTTTCAGTACTCTCTGAGAATGACCATGGTGGCAGTGGGAAATGGGACTGTAATGATATTTTAATTACCATAGAAAAAGTAGGGACACATAGCATAGAAACACAGAGACAAATAATGAAAGGCATACAGAATCTGACAGGAAGGGAACAGGGGATGGGATGGTCAAGGAAAGTAGGTAGCAATGAGGGCGATGGTGGGTAGAGAGGAACCCATGTCTTACCAAGCTCTAAAGGCTGCACCACATCTACTTCACCTGCCTTTTGGAATACAGATTTTGGAACAAATTTTTCTCAGCCTTTTCTGAGTAGAAATCTTCTCATACTTTGAATAGACCCCCCTTACACCCATCTCATCATGTCATCCACAATTTGAGGCCCTTCTGGTCCTTTCAACCTGGTTTAGCCTGTCTACTAAGACAGTTTTGGTGGGGTGTGGTCACTGCTCATGCTACAGCTTCTTGGAGCCACAGATTAGAGTTGAGTACCAGATAGACACCAAAGGTTAATGAGCAGCCCTGAAAAGGGCCTAGTTTTCCTATAATACCCCATATACCTGATTGGCTACTTATAAACTTATGTACTGACAAGAAGGGGGAGGTATTCAGGGAGAATGATCAAGATACAATTTGAAGCCCAATTAAAATGATACAGAGAGAAGAATGAGGGTGAATATGTGTCGTATATGGCAAGTCCTGAAGAAGGTTTTGGAAAAACAAAACCAAAGTCAGAGTTTCAAGTTGTGGTGGATAATTAGAGGTGATTTTCCTGCAACCAGATGATAGTCTGGTAGTGATGCAATATAAATGTCTTACAGAAGAGAACTTACATTGTATCTGGAGGTCATGGAAGGGATTCCATGAGGAATTAGGATGAATGAACTAGATGTGAAAGTATTGCTCAGGGCAAGAATTAAATTAGACTTCAATCTGCATATTGACTGAATTACAGACACAGACTAAGAATGTGTTGAATAATCGTGCTTTGTCATTGCATTGCCGAGAAGGGCTGTCTATTACACGTAATTACAGCACACTATTGCTGTTACTGTGTACAATGTTCTCCTGATTCTGCTCACTTCACTCAGGATCAGTTCAAGTAAATCTTTTCAGGTTTGTTCTGAACTCTGCCTGCTCATAATTTCTTCTAGCTGTAATGACGAGCAAAGTAAGATTTTGTTTTTTGCTGTTTTTCTGGATTGAGTTTTAGCCAATCAAGCAACTTTGATTGAATTTTGCCTTTGACTGAAAATTATATATGTATGTGGAGAGAGAGACACAGAGAGAGAATACAGAGAGACAGAGAGAGAGATTTATCTACATATATATGTGTGTATATGTGTGTGTTTGTGTGTACACACACATACAAACACACACACATACATTGTATTGCTTGGAGAGAGGAGAGATAGAGAGAAGTAGAGCTGAGAGAGAAGTGAGCATGAGTGGACTAGAGGAACTTGCTCGTGGCGAGGCCTAACAGAAAGAATGTTCGAGATATGCATGCCCCTTCTGTTGATCTGTGTTGATCTCTCAGGTGGAAGTCCTGTCTTTTGGTCTGTTTTAATTTATCAGTCAGTAGTCCTGTCTTGATGACACTCATAATGTGCATAAATATTGTTATATCTCCGTTAAGCTTTGTTTTCCTTGAAAAAGAAGCTGAGGGCAGGAACCCCTGGAGCCTGCTTGTCAGGCAGAAGCAGGAAGAGCTTGGAGCAGTCCCCATGAGCTGAAATAATGAGCAGAGAGGCACCTGTGTGTGAACTCAGGCAAGACCTGGGAGTGATTGGCCCATGGAGGAGGAGCTGTGGGGTTTGAAAGTCAGCCTTGAGTCAAGATGAAAGAAGGCAGAGACAGGCTGTACTAAGGAGATTCTTCTTACAGTGACTTAGGGTTGGGTGGTGTGGTGTTTTCTGCTACTACTTAAGGATGTATCATGCTATGGAAAACTCTACCTTGGGACCTCCTCACATTAGGGAAGAAATGATATGTACTGTGCACCATATGATGCACTGAATGCTGTGAGACTCACAATTACAAGATGATATATTTTGTTTAAAGATGTTGTTATGAATGTTTTTTTTTACTTTATTGAACAACATTTAATTTATTGCTGAATGAAGAGTTCCCTATACTACGCTATCAGACCTTTGAAATCATTCACAGCAGCAGTCCTAAGGTGTACTGCTGTGACTACCATTACAATAGCACAAGAGCAATAGTAACATTGTGCTATAATTCCATTATATGCATATACTAAATCTTGTTCAGCCATTTCTCAATTAACAGACATTCTCTCAATTTCCAATTCTTTACCAGCACAAAAAGAGCTGTTGCAAATATTTTTGTCCATGAATGCGATTTTTCTTCTTTAATGATATTTTTAGCATACAGAACTACTAGTGCTATTTCAGGCCAACAGGAGGGTACAGATTTATAGCCCTTTGTAGAAAGCTCCAAAGTGCTCTCCAGAATCGTTGGATCAGTTCAAAATCACACAATAATGCATGTGTTCCAATTTTCCAACATATTCTCCAACATTTATCATTTCATCTTTTTTTGGTGTATTAAGCAATCTGATAAGTGTGAAAAAAGAAGCAACAACAAATCAACAGGACAGTCAAAACAATTTGCAAAAGTTGTTCTTCAAAGAGAAAAAACTGAATGTTGAGTTGGATATTTAAAAAAAAAAACAACAACAACCTTGTGTTCAATAACTCTAAAAACTACAAATCTTTTTTTATACAGAAGCCAAGAATAACAGAAGCTGAAATCAATGTCATTAGTATGTATGCATACATGTATGTGCACATATACATATATGTGCATGTGTGTGTGCATGTGTATATGTATATAGATAAGTATATACATCTATCTATAACTTTGTGGCATGGAGAAAAATCTTATGGATTTATAGGGCAATTGAATTTCCCATCAATAATATGTCATGCTTCAATTCTAGGTTCGAGATTTGTTCCCCAAACATCTTGCCTATTATATCTTTCCTTTCAATGTGATCTCTTTTCCTATCACAGAATTACTTTTATTCCTCTTGTGTTTACTTTGATCCACATATTATCTCTCTTGGCAAGCAGAAGTGAGGGAAAACTATCAACTCCATTATCATCACTTCTACTTTCTGTAGTCTGGAAGAGCAGAGGGAAAAGAAAAATAATAGCGATTCCTTCTTAACAAGGGAGCTCTTTTTTTTTCTTCCACATTTGCTTCTCTTCTCAATTGACAAGGATTATTCTTTAGACTCTTGGCAATAGATTACGATAGTTTGCTTTGAAAGGATACTGCGTTTTTGAAATTTCAGCCATTCAAAGGCTAAAAACTAGAATTTCATAAATTTAGACAAAGAACTTTTCTGTAAAGGAGTTTTAACATAGTTTTCATCTTCTTTCTAAATTTAGTTTTGTATCCTTTATAATATTCACATAAGCCACAATAATCTTATGTGGATTCTTCAATTATTTTATCTCTTAGAACTTGAAAAATGATAAACTCAAAATCTGAAATGTTGAAAATGTGACTATTCTAAATCTGGAAATAATCACTTTTATCTGCCTCTCAAATTTTGTAATTGTATATTGGCATAGATTGTTCAGGTTTTTGGTAAGGGCCTTGATAAACCCTTTACTACAATGATATGATAAGATAAATAAATAGTGAAGGCTAATGACCTATAGTTTCAAAAAAAATGATTTCTAATGGATATGAATGGATAGAGAAATCCATTAAAAAGCTAATGCACTAATACAAGTTCAGGGTAATGGGAGCCTATAAAAAGTTGATATCAGTGATATCAATAAGGATAGATTTAGACGATTGTGTTAGATAATTCAGAAAGAGAATATTTGACACAGGAGGTGATGGGAAGGAGGAGTATGATAATTATGACACTGATGTTGATAATAATGAAATCTCATATTTGTATGTTATTTTTAAAATTTTCAAATCTTCTTGCAGACAGTATTTCATTTGATCACAAAAAAAAAAAAACATACCAGGAAGCAGGCAGACACTGTAATTATGTCTGGGATACTAACATAAAATAAATTATACATATACATATATGTGTTTATACATATATGTATATATGTATGTATGTATGTGTGTGTGTATCTTTATATATGTTTCCTCTAATTAGTCCAGTACTGGAAAAGATCTCATGAGTTACAAATTCCATGAAGGAATGTAAACACTTCAGGTTTAATGAGTTCCTTAAGGTTTCTCTTTTCTATTTACCTTTTCATGTTCCTTCTGGTTCTTGTATTTGAAAGTCAAATTTTCAATTTATTTCTGGTCTTTTCAACAAGAATGTTTGATAGTCCTCTATTTCACTGAAGTTCCAATTTTCCCACGAAGTATTATACTCTGTTTTGCTTGGTAGGTGATTATAATCAATATTTTAATCCTACCTCCTTTGACCTCTAGAAAATCATATTCCAAGACTTTTGATCCCTTAGAGTAGAAGCAGCTAAACCTCTGTTATGCTCATCATATTTCCACAATTCTTCAATTATTTCTGTCTTGATGGTTTTAATCCTTTCTCCTTGACTTGTAATTTGACTGCAATATTCCTAGGAGTTTTCATCTTGAGATCTCTTTCAGCAGGTGGTCAGTGAATTCTTTTCATTTATCTTTTACCCTCTGGTTCTAGAATATCATGTTAGTTTCCCTTGACAATTTCTTGGAAGATGATATCTAGCCTGTTTTTCGATTCTATCTACCATAATTTATAACTCTGTTTACTCTCTTCTTCCATATTCTATACCTGTGTAACATATCTGACTGTTAATACCAGAAATTATACCAAAGACATTTTTTCTATTTCTTCCCACTTCCTTACCTTCAACTCTGGAGGAACTTGGGAATTGAGTGACTCTTTTATTTGACAAGATTTAAGTTAGGGTCATTACTTTCTCATAGCACTTGGTGCTTTCCAAATCCCTTCCTTACATATTGTCTGACCTGATTATCATGTCATTTTTATAGAGGTGTTTTTATCCCTTCCTTTTTAGATGTGGAAAATGAGACTGAGAGATATAGAGTCACATCAGATGATAAAAGAAATTTTAAAATAGACAGGATTATGTTGATGGAAGGAAGGAACTGCCATAAATGGAAAAATCCTGGATTCATGAAGACATCAATGTGAACAAGGATGAAAATGTATATCAAAGCAGTCAGTATCAAGACTGTACTCCCATCTGAATCTTCAGAAAGGACGGTGAATTTGTCTGAAGCACAACGAGCTTCTTGGAACAGCTCAGGAAGAATTTTAAAAGTCAAAATGGAGAAATAGAAGGAAAACTGACCAAAGACTTTAAAAATATGAAAAAAGAAAGCAGAAAAGGATTTAAAAGGACAATTAGAGAAATGGGAAAGCAAGTACAAAACCTAACTGGAGAAAATAACTCCATACAAGGAACAATTGGCTAGGTGGAAAAAGAGATGCTAAAGTTAACTTAAGAAAACAATTTGATAAAAATTAGAATCTGGTAAATCGAGGCTAATGAACCTATGGGATATCAAGAATCAGTCAACAGAATCTAAAGAAGGAAAAGATAGAAGGAAATTTAAAATATCTAACTGAAAAAAAAAAACTGACCTTGAAAATAAATTCATGAGGGAAAATCTAAAGATTATTGATCTACTAGAAAGCCATGATGAAAAATGAGATTGGTCCCCTTGAACCACAGGAAGGGGAACCCTCCTTTTCGATTTTCCCAAGCTCACAGGCTAAGAGACTGTTTGCTCTTTCTTCTACTTCCATTGTTCCAGGGTTTTTTTTTTCCCAGGGAGGTATTACCTGGGCTTGTCAAGGTCAAAAAGGGTAGGGAGGTAGCAATTACCAAACACTCTGTCATTTTGCCTCCCAGAATCCAGAAATACATGAATTTCTTGTGTCACTCTCATTTTTCTTCCCAATTTTTCTTCCACCTCTCTTACTTGGTTTTCAAAATCCTTTTTGAGTTTTTTCATAACCTGAGACTATTGCATATAATTTTCCATAATTTTGGACATAGAAACCTTGATGTTCATGTCTTTCTCCAATATTATGCTTTGCTCTTCCTCATATACAATTTCCAGAGAGGGAAGCACCAACTTCTGAGTTTTAGCTGGGGGTGGAGAAACACAATTAGTAAAGCCACTGGAGCAGGGGTTCTTAGCCCCAAGTCAGTGGAGAGATATCATGGAATGCATGAACTTGAATGGGAAAGACTATCTTTATGTAAACTAATCCCTGATTTAAAAAAAATTTCCTTTAATTATTTCAAAACAGCATAGTGGAAAATATCCCATTATTCACACCGGGTGGCCAAGGAAATGTGTGGCATATAAAAAGACTAAGAAATCCTAAAACAAAGAAATATATTAGCCTAATGAGTTTTTAAATATCTCCATAACTTTAATAAGATGCTACTTTGGTCTTTTTTATTTTTATCACGTTAAACCATTTATATAAAGAAGGCAAGCAATTAAGATAATTAATCACATCTCAGTCTTTAATACATTAAAAAAATAATAGCACCTTGTAATTCTAAAAGAATAGACAAAATGTTGTTTTCCTGTGGAACATTTGATAAATTCTACTTTTTGTTTAAGATATAGAATATTGTGTATGCACCCTAAACCACTGATAGAGAATCCAACTCTGTCATTTGGTAGGTGTGTGATACTGAAGAAGTCACTTCTCATTGTGAACTTTCATTACCAGATTTGCAAAATTTGGAGATTAACTACTATTGTTTCAGAATTCTATGGCAATCATTAAATGCTTGTAATTTTAATTTCAACATATTTTGATGAAACAAAATTCAGGTTTCTAGAAAGATAAAGAGAAAAACATTGGCAAGTTGAATGAAGAGTTGAACAGGAGAGTTGAATGAAGGCACATACCAAAGATGGATGAGTAGGCCAGTGGAGATGGAATCTTATTTGCAGTACCAGGGCAGAAAAAGAGTGCTTTTGGTTGATCACACACCAAACTGCAGGCCAGGAAAGGACTGCAATTATCTCCCTTGATTATGTGCCCTTGGAGGATAAAAGAACTTACATGTACCTAGAGATATCTCACAGAAGAGCTGCACAAAACCTCTGAAGCTTAGGGTGGTATACCCTCCACTTCACAAAAGACTAAAAAGTCAAGCACCTGGCTGGAGGAATACCTCTAAAAGGGAAAAATGAGACTACAGAAGGTTACATTCTTAGTAAAAAATGTATTTTCTTCCATACTTTCAGATGAGAAGGAGCAATGCATACAATCAGAAGAAGACAACAAGGTCAAGGCTTCTGCATCCAAAACTTCAAAAAAATATTCAATGATCTCATGCCATACGAGAGGTGGAGGAATAATTGGAAAGAGAAATGACAGCAATGAAAGAAAATCAAGAAAAGCAATTCAACAGCTTGCTAAAGGACATCCTAAAAATGCTGAAGTAAATAACACCTTTAAAAATAGACTAACCCAAATGGCAAAAGAGGCTCAAACATTCATTGAGGAGAAGAATGCTTTGAAAAGCAGTATTAGCCAAATGGAAAACGAGGTTCAAAAGCTCAATGAAGAAAATAGTTCCTTAAAAATTAGAATGAAGCAGATTGAAGCTAATGATATTTTGAGAAACCAACACATTATAAAACAAAACAAAACATGAAAAAACAGAAGACACTGTGAAATATCTCACTGGAAAAACAACTGACCTGGAAAATAGGTCCAGGAGAAATAATATAAAGATTATTGGTCTACCTGAAAACCACGATGAAACAAAGAGCCTAGACTTCAGTTTCCAAGAGATTATCAAGGAAAATTGCTTTAATATTGTAGAGTGAGAGGATAAAATAGAAATGGAAAGAATTCACCTATCATCTCCTCAAAGAGTTCCCAAAAGGAAAACTCCGAGGAATATTGTAGAAAAATTCCAGCATTTCCAGGTCAAGCATGACATACTACAAGCAGCCAAAAAGAAAAAATAATCAATTATTGTGTAAATACAGTCAGGATCACCCATGATTTAGCAGCTTATACACTAAGGTACCAAGGGCTTGGAATATATTACAGAGGTCAAAGGAAATAGGAGTAAAACCCAGAATCACCTATGCAACATAACTGAGAATAATACATCAGGGAAAAAAGGATATTTCAATGAAATAGATGGCTTCCAAGCATTCTTGTTGAAAAGACCAGAACTGTATAAAAAACCATGACTTTCAAATATAAGAATCAAGAGAAACATGAAAAGGTAAACAGGAAAGAGAAGCCTTTAAGAACTCATTAATGTTGAACTGTTTACACTCCTGCATGGAAAGATTTTATTTGTAACTAATGAGACCTTTCCTCAGTTTTAGGGTAGTTAGAGGGAATATACATACACACACACACACATGCACACACACAATATATTATGTATAGAGAGATACACACATATGTATAAGCATACATATAATCATACACACACATATGCTCACACACACATATACATGTTAATGTGTGTTTAGGTGTGTATGGGAATGTATGGATGTGTATATCACATATGTGTATGCATGTATATGTATATGCATGTGTGTATACACATGCATGTATATGTGTCTGCATATATGTGTATGTATATGCACACCCATATATGTATATATACACATGTTTATATATGTATATATTTGTGTGTATTTATTTGTATATGTGTATATGTGTGTGAGTGTGTGTGTACAAACAGAGGGCACAGAGTGAGCTGAATATGGAGGGAGAATACTTAAAAAATAAAAGTTATTGTTGAGTGGAGTTTACTAGGAGTTAGAGAAAGGGAGATGCAGAATGTAGCTTGTCATCTCACATAAAAGATGCAAAAAAGAGCTTCTACAATGGAGAGGAAGAGGGGGTAGATGAAAGGAAATAAGTGAGTCTTACTCTCACAGGATTTGGCTTATAGATGGAATAACACACTCACTTGGTTATGGAAATCTATTTTACCCTCCAGGAAGGGAGGGGGAAAGGGAATAGGAGAGGGAAGATAATTGAAGTGACAGCAAAATGGGGAAAAGGATAATCAGAACCAAACACTATTGTGGAAGGACCAGTCAAGGGTGCAAATGGCATAAATAGAGGACAAGATAGGATAGATGGAAATATAGTTTTTCTTTTATGACACAACTATTATGGAAGTGTTCTGAGTGGCTGCATATGTATGACCTATATTGAATTGCTTTTTTTCTCAATAAGAGTGATGGGGAGGCAGGAAGGGAGAGAATATGGAATTCAAAGCTTTATTAATGATGTTAAAAAAATTAGCATGCATCAGGAAAATACGATGTACAGACAATGGGGTATAAAAATCTATTTTTCCCAAAAGGAAAATGGAGAGAATCAGGATGGAAGAAGTGGGATAATGGAAGCAAGGACAAATTGGAGGAATGGGTGGATGGGGTGCATGCTCTCCTGGGATGGTGGGTGGGTAGAAATAGGGAGAAAATTTTGAATTCAAATTCTTGTGGAAGAGAAAGTTGAAAACTGAAAAATAAATAAATTATATATAAAAATAAAGCATTGTGGTAATCTGCAACAGGTTCACTAACAAATATGAGCTATGTACACAGAAAATTTAAAACAACTTGTTGTGTGGTCACTAACAAGTGGGGTAAACATAATAGGATTTTTAGAAGAAATGACATGAGATGAAGCTTGAAAATGATTAGAGACTACAAAAGATTGAAGTAAAAGAAACAGCATTCCAGAAAAAGTTGAAAAGCAATGAGGGGAGCACCGTACACAGTAATGGAAACGTTGTTTTAAGACCGACTTTGTTAGACTTAGCTCTTCTGAGCATTGCTATTATCTTAGACAATTGCTGAAGATTCATGATAGAATATGTTCTCCATATCCAGACAAAGGAGTGTGTAGCATTAATGCAGATGGAAGCATAGTATCTTCTTTTTTTCTTTCTTATGTTTTTTTCCTTTTGTTCTGATTCCTCTTTAACAAAATGATTAATGTGGAAATATTTTTAATATGATCAGGCATGTACAGCTTTTGTCAGATTAGAGGCCATTTTGGGGAGGGAGATTAATTTAGAACTCAAAAATCTTACAAAGATTGAAAACTTAAAATAAAAAAATACTATTAAAAAAGGAAAAAAGCTAAAAAGCTGTGCAAATTAAAAATGGGACACGTGAAATGTTATATGTGTAGGAATTCCACTTTTCTAGAACATTTTGAAAGTAATGGGAAATGTGTTACAATCAGGAAATAGATGCTATAATGAGGTTATAAAAAGTATAAAAGATAATTGTAGGAGTTTTTATTTAAGCAATAGAGAAATCATGAAGCTTTTCAGGCAATGGTGTAACATAGATATATAATGAAAAGGCCAATTTTGTATATTTTTAGCATATTTCTTAGTGAAGGAAAATTCTAATGTTGTTATGTCAATTAGGAAGCGATTGTCATAATCTGAGTGTGATGTGATAAGGACCTCGACTACTATAATTGTCATGTAATGTATAAATCTGAAGATCTTCTTCATGTGGATAATCATCAGAGCCAAAAATACTGAAGAAATTAATCAAGGAGATGATATAGAGAAAATTATTTCCAGGAGAGGAGTCTGTGGTAGACATAATGGAAATACACTACTTAAGTGAGTGGAGAAGGAGTCAGACAGCTAGGAGGAAAAGAAAGAGGAATGTGATTAAAGCAAAGAGAAGATATAATATTGAGAATCAGTCAGTGATCACAGTCGATGTAAGATATAGAAGAAGAGAGAGAGAGAGTTGAAAAAGGGGGGTGGAGAAGAGGGAGAGGGAGAGGGAGAGACAGAGGAAAACAGACAGAGAATATGAAGTGAATATGAAGTCCTTACTGTATAAAATGTTGGGTTTTGGTCTTTAAAGTCTTTCATAACATGTCCCCTTTATACTTACTGCATTACATTCTTCCACTTACTTTTTGAAATAATGTTTCTGGCTTCCTTACTCTTCCTTGAATAATACCCATAATTTTCAGAATCTAGCCATATTTCATGATTCTCTAATATGCTGGGAATGTGCTTTCTCCTCATTGCTTCCTTCTGAAGTATCAGCTAAAATCTCACCTTCTGTAAGAATCCTTTCTTATTCCTCATGTATTTTAGTGACTTCAGTCTCACATTATCTTCCATTTGCTGTTTATATGTGCAATATGTATGTTGTCCCCAAACCCTTCAGTGTGTAAGCACCTTGAGAACAAGATCTGTTATACACACACACACACACACACACACACACACACACACACACACACCCCTCATGCTTAGCATAGTACTGTCACATAGTGGGTGTTCAATAAATGCCGGTTGACTTGATATGTTGACTGTGCCAGGCAAGGTGCTAAATGCAGAGGATTTACATTCAAGGAAACAAAATAGTCTCATGCCCCAAAGAGCTTATATTCTAATGGGGGAGAAGAACACGTAATGGAGCAGGTTCATGGTATCAAGATGGCCAGAAAAGGTCATGGGGGGGTACACTTTTATACAAGTTTAACAAAAAGCATCCCAAAATATACAGGGGGACCTGCTATCACAGGTTCTTACATCTGCATTCATAAAAGGAAAGGTAGCTTTTGAGTGGTAACAATCATTTTAATCTAGCATATGTATCATTTCTTTAACCAAGCATGTATAGCATTCATCTAGTTCAGGGGGGTAAGCACACTGAACTTCAAAGAAAATGCAGACAAATTGAAGATCAACCAATATGGTTTCCTCTGCCTGAATTCAACAAACAGGTCCAACTGTCTGACCATAATTATCAGAGAGGGAAGCACTGATATCCGGGTTTTCAAAGCTTTCATGTAAGGGCTTCCCAGAGTCCTTATCTGGTTAAACAAACATTTCCAGTCAGTAAAGCCTGAAGTGAAATCATAACTAAGAATATTTATACTTTTTAAAGACAAAGGTCATCACAACTCTTGAGAACCAGTGCCTTATTAACAAATGACATGGGACTTCCCACAAATCTTCCCTAATCAAACTCCCCTTAATTGATAGGCACATTCATATATGGGGAAGATCTTTAATCACATAAACTATTTAAATAAATATAACACTTCTAGCTAAAGAAACTTTTTTTTTTGTACTTTACTCCTTGAAAAGACTGTGGATTTATAAAGAGAACATTCAACCAGAGGCACTTGATTATACTCAAACAAAAACAATAAAAGACTCTATTTTGCTTGTCATGGAACAAGATAAGGGAAAAGATTAGCTGTAAGTCTAATTTCACAAAACATGAGTGAAAATTTTAATTGGGAAGGTTTCCTGGGGTAAGCTGAGATTGGGAGAAAAAAGAAAAAGGAGAACTGAGAAAAATAACATTGGTTTTTAAATATAAATATATCATTGGTGATTTTTGAGATGGCACAAGGAGTTAAGAAACAGGGTAGTATTTACACTCATTAGAGAAAGCAAGAAGAGTGGGATTTTTGTTTTCTTTTTGGAGTTCAGTTTCCTAGGTTCAGGCTAAATTGTCAAAATCTGAAGCATGATTACAGCTAAGCTGAGTTGTTGGGGTAGACACTGGCATTTTGCTTTGAGGGTTTCTGCTTATGAGAAGGAACTTTTTTTATTTTTTATTTTTTTATTTAACTTTTTACATTCATTTTCACAAAATTTTGGGTTCCAAATTTTCTCCCCTTTTATCCCCCCCCGCCTCAATACACCGAGCAATCTAATTTTCCCTATCACCAATCTGCCCTCTCTTCTATCATCCCTCCCTTCTCTTGTCCCCATCTTCTCTTTTGTCCTGTAGGGCCAGATGACTTTTTATTCCCCATTACCTCTATTTCTTATTTCCTAGTAGCAACAACAATACTAAACAGTTGTTCCTAAAACATTGAGTTCCAAATTCTCCCCATCCCTCCCTCCCCACCCATTCCCTTTGAGAAGGCAGGCAATTCAATATAGGCCCTATCTGTGTAGTTTTGCAAATGACTTCGGTAATAGTCATGTTGTGTAAGACAAACTATATTTCCCTCCATCTTATTCTGCCCCCCATTGTTTCTATTCTGTCTTTCGATCCTGTCCCTCCCCGAGTGTTGACTTCAAATTGCTCCCTCCTCCCATTGCCCTCCCTACCATCATCCCCCCCCCCCGCTTATATCCTTCTCCCCCACTTTCCTGTATTGTAAGATAGGTTTTCATACCAAAATGAGTGTGCATTTTATTCCTTCCTTTAGTTGAATGTGATGAGGGTAAACTTCTTGTTTTTTTTTTTCTTTTCTCAGCTCTCCTCTTTTTCCCTCCACTGAAAAGTCTCCTGCTTGCCTCTTGAATGAGAGATAATTTACCCCATTCCATTTCACCCTCTTTCCTCCAATTACATTTCTCTCTCACCATTTACCTTAATTTCTTTTAAGATATGGTCCCATCCTATTCAATTCACTCTGTGCTCTCTGTCTCTGTATGTGCATGCGCATGTGTACAGGTGTGTGTGTGTGTGTATGTGTGTGTGTATAATCCCACCAACTACCCAGATACTGAAAAATTTTAAGAGTTACAAATATTGTCTTTCCATGTAGGAATGTAAACAGTTCACTTTTGGAAAGTCCCTTATGACTTCTCTTTGCTGTTTACCTTTTCATGCTTCTTCTCATTCTTGTGTTTGAAAGTCAAATTTTCTTTTCAGCTCTGATCTTTTCATCGAGAGTGCTTGAAAGTCCTCTGTTTCTTTGAAAGACCATATTTTCCCCTGAAGTGTTATACTCAGTTTTGCTGGGTAGGTGATTCTTGGTTTGAGTTCTAGTTCCTTTGACTTCTGGAATATCCTATTCCATGCCCTTCGATCCCTTAATGTAGAAGCTGCTAGATCTTGAGTTGTCCTGATTGTATTTCCACAGTACTGGAATTGTTTCTTTCTAGTTGCTTGCAATATTTTCTCCTTGACCTGGGAATTCAGGAATTTGGCCACAATGTTCCTAGGAGTTTCTCTTTTTGGATCTCTTTCAGGCAGTGATCGATGGATTCTTTCAATACTTATTTTGCCCTCTGGTTGTAGAATGTCAGGGCAGTTTTCCTTGATAATTTCATGGAAGATGATGTCTAGGCTCTTTTTTTGATCATGACTTTCAGGTAGTCCCATAATTTTTAAATTATCTCTCCTGGATCTATTTTCCAGGTCAGTTGTTTTTCCCATGAGATATTTCACATTCTCTTCCATTTTTTCATTCTTTTGTCTTTGTTTTGTGATTTCTTGGTTTCTCAGAAAGTCATTAGCCTCCATCTGTTCCATTCTAATTTTGAGAAAACTATTATCTTCAGTGAACTTTTGAACCTCTTTTTCCATTTGGCTAATTCTGCTTTTGAAAGCATTCTTCTCCTCATTGGCTTTTTGAACCTCTTTTGCCAATTGAGTTAGCCTATTTTTCAATGTGTTATTTTCTTCAGCAGTTTTTTGTGTCTCCTTTAGCAAGCTATTGACCCATTTTTCATGCTTTTCTTGTATCTCTCTCATTTCTCTTCCCAGTTTTTATTCCACCTGTATAACTTGATTTTCAAAATCTTTCTTGAGCTCTTCCATAGCCTGAACCCACCAGACATCCACGTGGGATGTCTGGGATACAGAGGCCCCAACATCCACAACTTTCCCTGATGGTAAGAATAGTTCCTCGTCATCAGAATTGAAAGGCGGGAACATCTGTACTCCTTCAAAGTAGCTTTATATAGTTTTATTTCTCTTCCCTTTTTGGGGCATTTTCCAAGCAAGTTACTTGAGTTCTGAGATTCTTGTCCACCCCCACCTAGATCTGCCCAGCTAATGCTTGGGGTATGAGATTCAAATGGGCTTTTCATGCAGGTGCGGCTGCTATTCAATGTGGGCTTAAGTTCTGGTGCACGCATGGGGGCAGAGCCGCCTCTCAGGCTCAGTTCCCTCAGGAAGTTTATGCAGACACCTTCCGTAATGGAGCTCCTGTCTCCCCGCAGATTTCCGGGCCGCCACCACTGACTTTGCCGCTGCCTCTGCTGCTGCCTCTGCTGCTGCCTCCTGAGGGGGACCCAGTCACGGAGAAGCCCCACTCCCCTCTTGGCCAGCCCAGACTTCTCTCTCACTGACCTGCAGCGTCTGTAGGTGGAGGGACCTTCCCGGCCACCGGAGATTCCATCCGTGAAGCCTGCTTGGATCTGCTCCTCTCAGACCACGTGGCCAGGGCAGTACAGTGGTGGACTCCACTGTCTGGAGCGCGACGGACTTTTGGGTTTGGCTTTCCAGGGCTCTCTGGAATGAAAATCTTTTCCACTGTGTTTCTGCACGCCTTGCAGTGCTCCAGAATTCGTGGAAAGTTCTTGCAGGAAATATATGGGCTGTTGGTTTGGAGCTAGCATATGTAAGTCTTTCTACTCCACCATCTTGGCTCCACCCCTCCATCTCATTTCTAAAACATATAGAGAATCGAGTCAAATTTGTAAGAATATAATTCATTCCACAATTGATAAGTTGTCAAAGGATAGGAACAGACAGTTTTCAGAGGAAGAAATTAAAGCTATGCATAATCATATAAAAAATCCTCTAAATCGCTATTGATGAGAGAGATTTAAATAAAAACAACTCTGAGGTATAACATCATACCTATCAGGTTGGTCAATGTGATAAAACAGGAAGATGATAGATGTCAAAGTTGCGAAAGAGTTGGAACACTAACTGATTGTTGGTGCAGCTGTGAGCTAATCCAGCCATTTGGGAGAGCAATTTGGTACTATGCCCAAAGGGCTCCAAAAATGTGTTTCCTCTTAGACCCAACAATATTGCTTCTTGGCCTGCATTCCAAAGAGATCATAAAAATGGGAAAGGGTACGATTCATACAAAAATATAGTAGCTCTCTTTGTGGTCACTAAGAACTGGAAATCAGGGGATGCCTATCAACTGGGGAAGGTCTGAACAAGTTTTGGTATATGAATATAATGGAACACTGTTTTGCTAGAAGAAATGATGAACAGTAATACCACAGAGAGGTTTGGAAGGATTTATATTAACTGATGCTGAATGATAGGAGCAGAAGCAGGAGAGCATTGTACACAGTTACAATCACAATGTGTGAGGAATTTTTCTAGTAGACCTAAACCTTCCAGGTGGACTCTTGAGGCAAAATGCCATCCACCTCTGGAAAAATATTGTGGTGGAATAAAGCACAATATGTTCTCCTGTGTTATGTTTGATTTTGTTTGGGTTTTTCTTTTGACGTCTTCCATTCCTTTCAACTCTTCTATGCTACGTGACTAATGTGAAAATGTGCTTAATAAGAATGTATGTGTAAAAGCTCTGTAAGATTGCATGCAGTCTTGGGGAGGAAAGTGATAGGGAGAGGGAGAAAATCTCAGATTTGTGGAAGTGATTGAGGAATACTGAAACCAAATATATTGAAAAGGGAAAAAGGAAACCGTTAATCTAATAAATAAAACTATGAGTTGGTTTTGTGCCGATACGAATATAATTGATAAACCTTTGGTCAATTTGGTGTCAGAAAAGAAAGAACAAAGCCAAATTAATAACATGAAAATTTAAAAGTGTGAAATCACCTCCTAGGAGGAAATTAAAACAATAACTGGATACTACTTTGCCAAATCTATGCCCATAAATTTGACAATCTAAACTAGATGATTGAATGTTAATAAAAAAAACATAAATTGCCCAGATTAACTGATGAGGAAGTGCAATAGTTAAATAAACCCATCTCAGAAAAATAAATTGAACCAGCCATCAATGATGTTCCTTGGAAAATGTCTCCAGGGCTAGATGGATATATAAGCAAATTCTAGCAAACATATATTTAACAATTGATTAAAAACTATAGAGACTGTTTTAGAAAATTGGCAAAGAATGAGTCCTACTAAATTCTTTTTAGAATACAATTCATATTTTTTCTTGAAAGATTTGGATACAGTAGCTTTGGATTTGTTGTCTTCTCCTGGCTGTATGTTTTGATCTTCCTCATCACCAATGATGAGGAAACCAATGATGGGATATCTCTTCACTAAGAAAAAAAGAATTTATAATCTGTTTCTCATCACCCTCCACCCTCCTCCCTCTGCATTTGTTCATTTCCCCAATCAATTTACTTTTGAGATCTTTGCTAAGTTGAGGGTTGCAGAAGCAGCCTCTGTTTCACAGTTGCTGCCACCACCATGGGGCTGTGTCCTGGGCTGTGGTTGGATTTGAACTGAGTCTGGGACTGGAACACTCACCCCTCTCAGTCAGGCGAAAGATCCTTCCAACTAAACTTCCATGGTGTCTTTGGAATATGTAAGAAGAGAAATCAGGATACTGAAGCAGCCATCACCATCTCAGTCCCCTAAGGCTTATTCCATCTCCATACATGCTGGAAAAGTCCATGTTCAATAGTGTTATACACCCAGCATATTGGGGTAGCCTCTACCCATTGACCTTACAGAATGCATCCAGAATGGAAATCTGCTTCAATCTGTCATTGTGGGGCTTCTGTTGCTCTAGAATTTGTTCAGTCATTTTTGATAGGTTATTTGAGGGAGGGACTAGGGAGAGATTTCTAGCATGCCCCTACATCTACTCAGGCATCTTGGCTCCACCCACAGAAGCACATTATCTTTTACTACTAAATTCCTCTCTTCCAAGATGCATTTTTATTTCCCAGTGACCAACACACACGAACTTTATTCCTCACTGACATTTATCCCCATATACAGTGTTTTTCTAGTTCTTATCATTTCTACCGAGTTAATTAAAATAATAAAGTACTAAGCACAGTGTTTGAACATAGGGCAACTAATAATCATTTTTTATTTCCTTCCCTTATCCTATAAGATTTCCCATATGTATGATCTCCTCACCACAAATATTGCTGCCTGCCTGAGACCTCATCATTGCTTCTGAACTATCACAATATCTTTGTAGTTGGACTCTCTGCCTCAAGTCTCTCAACAGTCTCATGAATTAAGAAGAAAAAATATTTTTCCTAAAGCACAGGTCTTCCTCTATCATGCACCAATCAAAATACCTGTTCCTCTAAAATCAAACAAAATTCTGTGCTGTCAATTTAAAACCTTTCAAAATATGGTCTCTTTCTACTCTAACAATGTTTTTACTACTTTCTTTTCTCCTCATACTTTCATCCAGTTTCACTTGATCTTTTTGCTTTTTGTTTAAGCACAGTAACTAATTTCATATCTTTATATGACTTTATTCATTTTCTTGTATGACAGGGATTTCCCAACTCTTCTTGACTTCCTTGAAGACCAAGTTCACAACCTGCCTTCTAGAGAAAGGCTTTGCTGCACCTCACACAATGTTAGTGCTTTCATATTGAAACAAATTTCCATTTATACTGTATATTTTATGTAAACATTATGTATGTATGTGTGTGTTGTTTTATCAATAAGAATGACGTTTTTGAAGGTGGCTAACATTTTAATTTGTTTTTGTTACCACTCCATGTTTAACATGTAACATAACTTGTATATCGTTATTATTTTATAACTATTAATTAATGCATGAATTATTGTATTCATTATAAAATGTATCCACTTTCCCACAATTTGCAGTTACAAAAAATGTTAGTTATAAACAGAAGTACACTGAAAGAATAATATTTTTTATTTGACATAGAATAAATAATTATAGCAACATGAAAATATTTTAAACATATTAGGAATATTAATCTTGAGAATGAGGAGTTAAAAATCCTTAGTTGAAAACACCTTAATATCAAAGCTGATAAACCAAAGTTTTTCAATGAAAAGAATAGGAAGCAACAAGAGTATTCCTGAAAGGGAAAAGGTACAGGAATACAAGCCCACACAGGTATATACATACACACATATGTGCATATATAGTAAATTTTGGGCATTTATGTTCTTGTCTAATTGTGCTGTCTTTAAAATATATTTCCTATCATTAATATTTCTCATTAAAAAGGAATACATATGAATAAACAAGCAATATACATATGTTCATATGAACCTGCTCATATACATATAAGCCTATTCAAGTAAATGTATGTATGTATGTAGATGAGTTCCCATTAAATAATCACAAAGTTCAAAAATATAACATATTTTTAAAAGAAACCCACTTTACAGTAAGAACTATAAATTGTTATATATTTGGAAACTGATACACACATACATTTTCTCCTAAAGAAAAATAAATGGACAACTATTGAAAAGTAATGTATGAAACAAAGTAAGACTAAGAGCTCTAGTTAATTCAAGCTTCATGCAGGGGTTAGATTAATATACACACAAGTATACTCATCCCCAAGCCATGCTACATTTTACATTAAATTCCATTAAAATTTTCTTGAATCTACCTGTTCATAGTAGGTAGATAGGCAAATGTTGAGATAAATAGTTAGATAACAATAGGCAATAGATTGTATATGCATAGAGGTTTATGTGTGTATGTGTACGTATACACAAACATACACAAACGCACCATTTATTTATTTGCCTAGTGTTGTTTCCCATTAAGAGCTGACAATCTCAGTGAGGAGAAAAGCACAGGAAGACACAAGTGGTGATAGAAGCCAGTTGTCAAGTAAAGAGAGTGATGAACTTGGGGCCAAGAAGATCTGAGTTAAAACATAACCTAAGATACTTAATAGCTACATGACCTTTTGCAATTCACTTAATCTCTTTCTGTCTCAGGTCTGTTATCTGTGAAATGAGGAATATAATGACACATATCTTACAGGGTTCTTGTGAGGGAGAAATGAGATTATGTACACATAGTACTTTGCAAAGTTAAATCACTATATTAATGGAATCAGTTATTAGATAGTGATATAAGAATACACTCGTCTTGAAATATATCTACTCCTTTAAACAGGAAAGATTCCAGTTACTGGATTATTCAATGTGCTGTATGATTAAAACATTTGGTAAAATCAAAATATATGAACAAAACATTACTAGCAAATGAAATGACTTGCAATGAGGATTATTTAGTGTTTGGAACTGTTTAGCAGTGTGAAGTCTGAAACTGAGAAAAACTGGAATTCACATTCTGGTCTCAAAAAAAACAAGTGTATGCCCTTCAGAAAACCACATGACCAATTCTCAGTCTTGTATTCTCATTAGTAAGATTCCTGTGGTGCACTTGAAATTGAAGAATTCTATGATCTCTTCAATTCTACATCTTATGCCAAAAATTTATATATATATATATATATATATATATATATATATATATATATATATATATATATATATATATATATATATATATATATATATGTTTGTGAGCCACAGAGTAGACTCTCCTACACTTCTGCTGAATGACTTGCTACTTGGTCATTACATCAATGTCATGGAGAAAGGCACTGATGTTTTTAGAACATTTGTTTTCTTCCATTGAACAAGTTTCTGCTCCAAATGTTCTTTATGGCATTTTTCATTTCTGAATTCTTCAAAGTGTAGACCAAAGGATTACACATGGGAGCAATGATTGTGTAAAAAAGAGCCAAAACTTTATCCTCCTGGAATGTGGTGGCTGGTCTAAGGTAAATGAAAATGACAGGCCCAAAGAACAGGACAACAACAGTGATATGGGAACCACAAGTGGAAAGAGCTTTCTGGCGATTTTCAGAAGAATGTGCCCGAAGAGTATATAAGATCAGAGCATAAGAAGTAATAAGAACAATGAAAACCACCACTGCCAACATCCCTGAACTGGCTGTTACTACAAGACTAATCCTTTTAGTATCTGTGCAGGCAAGTTTCAGCAATGGATATATGTCACAGAAATAGTGATTGATCTCATTGGGGCCACAGAAGGGTAAGAGAACAGCAAGGATCAGTAGTGGAAATGAATGCAGAAAACCTCCACCACAAGTAGCCAAGACTAGTGCATTGCACCTATTTCTTCTCATGATAGCCATGTAGTGTAGAGGTTTGCAAATGGCCACATATCTGTCGTAGGCCATCGCTGTGAGTAGGAAGACCTCCACCCCTCCAAAGAAATGCATAGTGAAGAGCTGGATCAGGCAATTAGTATTGGAAATAGTCTTCTTTTCAGCCAGCATATCACTGATGAGTTTAGGGGTCACTGTGGAAGTGTAGGAGACATCCACAAAGGCCAAGTAAGTCAGGAAGAAGTACATGGGTTGCTCAATGAGCTGGCTACATGTGATAGAGATCATGACAATGAAATTTCCCATCAGAATAGCCATGTAACAAAAAAAGAAAACTGCATAGCAAAGAATCTGAACCTGATTATTCTGAGAAAGACCCAAGAGAATAAATTCAGTGACATTACTCTTATTGTTCATCATGTTGTTGTTTTTTAATATTGGAATTTGACCAGTAGGTATCTGAAAAACAAAACAAAACAAAACAAAACAAAACACAGAAAGTAACATGAGAAATGCTCTATCAGTTGTGTGTCAGTTACATTATGGGGGAGATATTCACAAACAGAACATTGATGTCTACAGAGTTTGTAATTTAATGCATCACTTAAGGATTCTATGTGAAGGACATTTAGGAGCCTAATGAAATAGCACTGAT
Source organism: Bettongia penicillata ogilbyi (assembly GCA_023548195.1). NCBI lineage: Eukaryota > Metazoa > Chordata > Mammalia > Diprotodontia > Potoroidae > Bettongia > Bettongia penicillata. The sequence continues at coordinate 1,810,082 of JAJHZJ010000280.1, forward strand.
TTTTGTGAATGCAACTCATAAACTCTGAAAATGTCAGACTTGGAAAAAATGGGTGGTATCAAATCCATACCACACCTGAGCAAGAATCAATTAGATTCTCAAGCGACTTCTTAGTTTACTCTTAGATGCCACCTGTGGCAGGAAACATGCAACCTTTTGAGTCAGATCAAGTCAGTTCTTAGAAGTTTTGATAATATAAAAATGTCATAAAATTGATCAGAATAAATTATTTATACATGATAGCAAACAGCGGCTAAAATGGTACTGGTCTAATACTGAAGACTTAAATTTCTTGTTGTTTTTTAGACATAACCAAAGCAGAAATTTGTTTCACTTCACTTGATACATTTGTAATTCATTTTGTGTTTTTATTTCTTTTTTTGAGATTCTATAGGGGATGTTAGAGTAAGAAAATGTGAATCTAAAAATACAATAAACTCAAGTTGAAGAAAGTAAGATAAAATCACTAATTCTTAGTTTGCACATCCCTTAGATCAGTCAAGGAACAGGTGCTAAATATGCGTGTATGAATATGAACATATGAATTTGGATGCATATATGTAATTTCTCTCTCAAACCCTTATTTTTTTTTTTTTGTTAAGGCAAATGAGAATGTTATCCAAGGGGACAACACGTATGTTACAACATCTGCAAAGTGACCAAAAAAAGATCTGCTGTAACTACCTCAAGTGGTCATTCTCAGTCTCAAATAAAACAATAGCTGGATCACAGAGGCCAATTTTTTTTTTTCATTTCACATCATATTTCAGTTGGCAACACTTTGTCAAGTTCATGTTCTTTATGAGTAAAAATCACTTCTATATCTCTGCTTAATGCTTATCCAGCCCATTCTTAAAGATGTGCAGTGATAAGAAGCTCAGCACCTTCAGAAACATATCAAATTCAGTATTATACAAATTTATAATTATTTGAGTTATATGCAATTAAAAAATAAAACCAAGTGACTGAGTACTGTAATTCCTATTTTCGATGTTTCTTTTGTGTCTATATATGTTCAATTTCATAATTTTAGTCACATGCAAAGGAGAGTAAAAAAATGTATAAACAAGGCTGCTTCCTGTGATTCAGAACTTTGGCATATTATGTACAGAGTGGAAGTGGGGTGCAACTAACAGAATATAAAGCAGGTGAAAAGGTAAGATCAAAAATTTGGTAGTTAACGTCTAAGGCTAAAGATTTCACTATCATTTGTATGACGTAAATTCTACCTTCTCTCTAGTCTATTGTGGGCAGCTAGTTGGTATAGTGGACGGAGTTCCAGTCCAAAATTCAGGAAGACTCATCTTTCTGAGTTCTCATCTGGTATCAGACAACTACTAGTAGTATGACCACGGGGAAGTCATATAACCATCATTACTTCAGTCCCTAATTTTAAATTGAACTGGAAGACACAGTGGCAAATCATTCCAATATCTTTGCAAGGAAAACTCCTCATGGAGTGATGAAAATTTGGACATGCCTGAAATGAGTGAGTAATTCACTCCACTTGAGTCTATTTTAAGGAATATTTGTATAAATTTGTGTTCTTCTTCAAAGTTTTATTTTTTCTTTTATTTACCGATTTATCTATTTATCTATTTATTTTGTTTTTATTTTTCATCACTATTTCAAGTCCCTCCACTTATACGATATGGCTTTGTCTGCCTGGGTAGTCATTTATCATTTAAGTACTTGATGATAGATTTCATACATTGAGAGAATACACTTATTTGACAGTTTTCTGCATTAGTGAAATCATAGGTGTAGTCTCTCTCTCTCTCTCTGTCTGTCTCTCACTTTCTCTGTGTCTATACATATATATATATACACACATACATACATAATATACAAATATACACATACATATTCATAAGTACACAAATACGCATGTAAATACACACACATAGATAGAAAGATAGATAGATAGATAGATAGATAGATAGATATACACAATATACTTGAGAAGTTGTCTTCTACGTTTATTTAATGGGTTTGCTCAAGGGAGAACTCATTTATTCCCCAAATAATCCATTCCATTTTTATACAGTTCCAATTTTTAGGATGTAATTATTTTCCTCCCAACATAACGTCAAGCTTTGTTTCTTTGCAATTGTCCAATCATTCTCTTAATTCTGTGATTTGAGTCTAAACAAAATCAGTTTAATCTCTTCCAGGGAATGCCCTTTTAAACACTTAAAAACAGCTATGACTGAACTTTGTAGTTTCTACTTCTCCTACCTAGAAATCCCTACAAGTAATTTTACACGTTAAAAATTCTTCCTGTGCAATGAAGTTCACCTTTCTTAATTCGTGGTTTAGTACTGCCCAAGCTATACTATTCTTCAGTGGGATTAGATGGGGACAAATACAACTTTATTTTCACTAACTAAATTGACAACTATAACTGTCGTCAGTTATAAATGTAAGCGAATATATATGACGGGGATTTGGGATTAATAGGTTTTCTGACAACAAAATTGGTTGTGGACAAAAATGGTAAAGTACTTCTGCAACTGAAAAAAATTCCTCATTTTATAGAAGAAAGGGTAGAACCTGAAGGAAATGACATCTTTTTCAAATTTATATAGGGATTGGCTGATACTTTGTGTCCTAACTTCCTGGTTAGTGTACTTTTCTGTCCATTAAATTTAATCATTGAATGATAGGTTATCATCTTCCTAGCAATCCTTAAAATATACCTACCTGAACCTTTATGACATACTGAAATGGGCATAATATATATAGCTTAAATACAACTATTAGAAGACTAATTTTTCTTATTTGCTTCATGTACAGCATTTTGAAATTTGGTTAACATAGTTAACGCTCAACTTACTGACCTAAAATGAGGTAATTCAATCAGCCATTCTTTGGCTTTAACAATGACTATGTTCATCTCTAGCCCAAAAAAGAAATCATATTGCATTCCATTAATGAAAATTGTTGTACCAATTTACAGTCAAGCAATGAAGATCACTGTTGTGGGAAAGAAAAAGAACATGCAGAAAACAAAAATAGAAAAAAGGTTATATTTGAAAAGTTGCATGTCTCATAACCATCCAACATATCTTTCAGTTGTGATTTCCTATGAAATAACTCACTACAATCTCAACCATTAATCTCATTCGTCAGTTCTTTGCAATGTACCTTTCAAATATGCAGAACTGTATTTCCTTCTCTTGGCCAACCAATCTAAGAAGAAAGGCCATATTGTATCAAAGTGTTACTGGAATCAAATATCCCAAACGCTGAACTCATTGAGTGTTGCAGTTACTAATTTTCTCAAATGCGATTGCTTCTTGCCCATCGGTACATCAGCTGGTCCAGCAACAAAAATAGTTTCTAATTTGCCTGCTACCCTGCACTCTTATCAAGGTTTATATAGAGAGAGGACGTATGGAATAATTACTCCTAAAATGAGCAAATCTGTAATCTGAAAGCATTTGGGGAATTGGGAAATTGGTCTCCCAACAGTCTTAGTTAGGTCATGGTGGTAGTGGGAACATTTATTTCCAATTTAAATCTTCTAAATATCATTTTATTTCATTTTTCAAATTTTTTTATTAATGTCATTTATTCTCATGTTCTACACTCACTACCATACAACTTAGATTTTCCCTCTCCCTCCCCCCTACCTTCCCCCTGATTCCCCAAGACAGCATCCAATGTTATATATGCACATACATTCCTAAAAAACACATTTTAAATATAGTCCTGCAGTGCAAAAGAATTAAAATGAATGGGAGAAATCGTATCACAAACCAAAATACAAAATACAAGAAAAAATGATCTGTTACATTCTATGATTGAATTTCATATTTCTTTCTCTGAAATTGGAAGGCATTTTACCTTAAAAGAGCATTGGGGATTTGTTTTAAGTGTTTGCATTGAAATGCAGTTCCAAGTCTACCAGAAAAAACTTTCCTCCATTATGGTCATAAATGTCCAAAAAGTCCTCTTCATTCTGCTTCTTTCACTCAGCATCAGATCAGATAAGTTTTCCAGGCCTCTTTGAAGTCTTTCTGTTCATTATTTCTTATACCACAATAGTATGCCATTACTTTCCTATACCATAATCTATTCAGTCATTCCCCAAATAATGGGCATCCCCTTGATTTTCAGTTTTGGTCACCACAAAAAGTGGTGTTACAAATATTTTTGTACATGTGAGACCCAGTCCCATTGTCATGATCTCTTGGTGATACAGTCCTAGAAGCCATATTGCTGGGTCAAATGGTATGAATATTTTTGTACCCTTTATGCATAGTTCCAAATTGCTTTGCAGAATGTTAGGATAAGCTCACAACTCCACCATCAATGAATTCGTGTTCCAGTTCTCCCACATCTTCGCCAACACTTATCATATTCTTCTTTTGTCCTCTTTGCCAATATGATAGGTGTGATGTGGTACCTCAGAGTTGTTTTGTTTTGCATCTCTATAATCAGTA